>CACRXP010000030.1:1597879-1732482 GCA_902702965.1 Spirometra erinaceieuropaei | reverse complement strand
TCATCTCTCTTTCCTTTCACACTTCACGACAAAATGCAGAATTTTCGTTTTTTCTATGCAGCTCCAGTCTAGAGGTCTTGCTGGCGGTGACAAAAGTGGAGTCATCAGCCCGTGTCGTCGGTGGAGGTAGCCGTTTGTAGCTTATTTTCAGTTTTCAGCCAACCAGGCTGGTTGGTCATTGTTTGTTTGTCTGGCCTGTTGCTGGGCTACTAGCAGCTGATTTCGCCTGATATGTCAGAAACAATGGGCTTAGTCTTCCTTATCGTTATGGGCGGCGTGCCTCAATTTCTGCCGGATATTACCACCGATACAGACGTCCTGATTAAAAAATTAAGAATGCAGACCCCTCGCTAACGTTCTTTGTAGAGTTTGAGGCAGACAATGAAATGGCGTTCATCGATGTTCTCCTGCGCAGGCAAGAGGTTGGGTCTATCCAACGTAGGGTATTCGGGAAGAAAACATGGACGGGACAATACATTAATTTTCGCAGTTTTGTTCCCCTAAATATTAAACGCGATTTGGGCCAGGGATTGGCAGCTAGAGTTCGACGTATCTGATCTCCTGAGACTGTTGAGGCAGAACTCCAGCAGCTGCGGGATATGCTCCACGAAAACTGATACCCAGAAAGATTTATCCTCCGAAATATAGGGGAGCGCATTGCAAAGCCCATCATGGCAACTGCAAAAAAGAAGGACTTATTTATAAGACTGCCTTTTCAAATGGACGCAGCAAGTGACCTAGTAAGAAGACGTCTGAGGACAGCGATCACTAGCGCTTTCCCCGCGGTGGACTTACGTGTACATTCGTGTACGTGTATGTTCCACGAACTCTCCCCTCCTACGCTTGGGAGGTAAAGACCGACTCCCGTAGCAGGCCACATCGATGTGTATTCACTCATTCACTTGCTCCTGTGGAGCGGGTTACATTGGCCGTACAACGAGGCGCCCCGAAAAGAGAGTACGTGAACACATACCGGCCTGGCTAGGCAGAGGTGAAAAGAAATCGATCTCGAGTTCTATTCTCGCACATCTTGTCGATACGAATCACCAAGTCGATGCCAAAGGAGCCTTTCAGGTTGCCTACCGGACACCAGCAAGCTTCTGCAGAGGCTTACGCCAACGGGTGATAGCTACAGCCGAGACAGTGGCTATACGGCTAACCAATTCAGTGCTATGCTGTCAGAAGATTCTGACACAGGCGCTCTGTCTTCCGTGGCCAATGCCGATTCCAACATCGCCCCAACCTCCTGATGACAGGGTGTGTGCACAACGAAACCGACGTACTCACAACCTATGTCCCCCCCTCTTCCTCGTCCCCTTGACCCAATGACCACGACACGCCGACTACGCCATAGCACGCCTCGTCATGCGAGTGGCGTGGGAACGATGATTGGAGTGCGAACGAAGGATGTTAATAGTCCCTGAATCACTTATATGCCCTGTAACTTCGCATAACTTAAACTTTATGCAACCGTTTTGGCCTAATGAAAAGTTACCGAAAACACGTGTTTGTCAAATTGACTTTTCAATTTTAACTGCTTGCATGTATGCGACCATCCGCAGAAACTCCGGACAGGTCAATCGGACACAATGATATACTTTAGTCCACATCGTGGGATTAACGTTCAGTATCAGCTTACTGGACACATTCGGCCCAAGTCATGCCAATCAGAGACTTGGTAAGGCTAGCGGACAACGACTAATAAGTTAGAAACAACTATCCCAATATTCCTTGTCTTCGTCGTTATTCCCCCCTGTATCATAGCTGGTTCCTAGGTGTTTTGGCAGATTTTGAATAATTCATACTGACTCGACTGTGAAAAACTCGGCGTCTCGGTGGGATTCCAACCCACACAGTAAGGGGAAGGCTCTAGTACAGCCAACGCTCCAACCACTTGAGCTACGAGGCCCCGCCGGACGACGCGTTTTCAATCACATTTGGGTCGAGTTACCCGCCCAACCTACTGCAACGTCTGGAATCCACCAGATCTAATACAGTAAGTTGACTGCCCTGGCAGGCTTCCCTAAGTAATTCACCTAGAATCCACCAGATGACTACCAGGCGTACTTAATTCCTAGATGTTTTGGTAGCTTTTGAATAAGTCATATTGACCAAACTGTGACCCAAATGTGAGTAAACTCGCGTCGTCCGGCGGGGCCTCGTAGCTCAAGTGGTTAGAGCGTTGGCTGTACTAAGGCCTTCCCCTTTCTGCGTGGGGTTCTAATCCCACCGAGGCGTCGAGCTTTATGCAGTCGGGTCAATATGAATTATTCAAAATCTGACAAAACCTCTATGAATTACGTAAGCCTAGTAGTCATCTGGTGGATTCTAGGTGAATAACTTAGGAAATCCTGCCTGGGCAGTCAACTTACTGTATCATATTTGGTGGATTCCAGACGTTGCAGTAGGTTGGGCGGGTAGCTTGATTAAAGTCGCGTCGTCCGGCGAGGCCTCGTAGCTCAGGTGGTTAGAGCGTTGGCTGTACTAAAGCCTTCCCCTTACTGCGTGGGTTCGAATCCCACCGATGTGCCGACTTTTTCGCAGTTGGGTCAATAGGAATCATAGCTGGCTGCTCTGCACCGACCTACGAGGACACCAAAAAAGCGCATGTCTCATAACCTGGTCGATGACCGTTCATTCCGCGACAGTAAATATTCAAGATCGCAACCCACAGGACAACTGGTTCATACCGCGCTGGACTTCATAACGTCCAATGATCAAAGAATCCGATTTCGACTCATTAGTCCTGAAATCCTGAGGTTGACTAGGGCTGACTGACGACGGCTAGTAGGTCAGACGCGACCATCCTAACCACCTTTGACCTTGTCGGTATTGCTTCCAAGGGCCTATGTCAACCGAAAGTCTAAACAGACTGATTAAAACTGGCTCCACCAGAAGCAGGACTAAAATACTCAGTTTGAAATCAAGGCCACAAGAGTGCAGTCAAGCGCGAGAAGTGCTCGGTCAGGTAGTTTCTGCCGTTCAACTTGTTTAGCATAATGAAAGTTGCTGAGTTTAATGTATAGAAACTAGATAAGTACATAATGTTTAGTCAATCGTTTCTCATGACAAGAATATGTAGGAAAATACAGGTGAGGATATGAGCATGTCCCAGATTCCGGGAAATTTTAATAGTAAGAGCGCATGACATTAACTACAGGTTAAATTTGACTCTCTCAACAGGGGGATTAGATAAGGAACCATGAACAACCAAATATGAGACCGCATCAAACTCAAACGCTCAGATTAATACAAGTTAACTACAATGATACTTGGCCATTTACACAAATCATAAGTTTCATAGGAAATAAACAGAAATGTACACTCACGATTGGCAAGGCCAGCTTGCATATTTCCACGAACTCTCCGAAAAACCCGTAGGGGAAGAATTTGCCGAGGCATCCGGTAACCGACTGAGGATCTCCGAGTGCAGGACTGACTTTAAGGAAAAACGGTTGTGTAAATCCCTCCATTTCAAGTTCCTTTGCACGGCTCAATGGCAGCTTAATATTTAAAATGCATTGGACGCCAGGTTGGCCAATGAAAGCGGCGTTAGATGAACCTAATCGATAGCACGCCAGTCGGCGGAACGTAGTCTACTACGACAAAATTTTGCAATGCACCACGATTGCAAAGCAATTTCTAGTAAGGAAATATTTAGGACTAAGCACATTTTAAAAAAATGTAATTAACGCTTGAAGAATCGCTAGTGTCAAACGTAGCCTTGCCCTTGCGTCGAACGCTAATTTAATTCACATACTTGTTTGTACGTTAAGGCCCTTGTCCTTTTCCTCTGCCACGTCTCTAGACAGCATTTTTATTGATCACCCTGTGTGCTCCAACCCATGACCTTGCTGTTTTCATATTGATTTTCTGAAAATATTCAAACTGTGTGTGGCGAACTAACAGGATCTGTCTGGAAAAATGTCGCAGAATTTGGGTGTGTCAGTAAAACGCGTTGTAACAGCTTGCTTGAAGTTGTAACTGGTAAATACATGCTTTGAAACATAATCTAAATATCTCTCAATGCCAACTTGGTTCTACCCAACCCTCCTCTTGAAATAGGCAGAGAGAACATAGATAGCACGTTTTTTCTCAAAAGTAAGTTCAAATGCTGCTTCGCACGTTTAAGTCTTCGATGAAGCAGTCGACAAACTTTTCAACGGGACATATCAACACGCAAAATTAATTATGACATTCGACACATTCACGTCCGTCCAGATTCATAATTAGAAACTTTTTTAAAACCTAAATATACACTTTCTTCGGCATAAAATATAAAGACAATTTGATTTCCTACCAAGTGAGTAAAAGAAAGCTTATTTTGTGCATGTATTCTGTAAAATATATTTGAATTTGCAAGACCATCGAAAATCAACAAGAAAATGGCATGCTACTCAAGTAGTCCTTTTTTACCGAGTGTAGTTTCTGCAGGAGGCCAAAAAGACGTGCATTCAAAAGCGGACATCCTGGCAAGTCCGAAATGTTATAGGGTTTTGCTGTATGATAATACGTATAACAACCCCACTTAAGTAATCATTCCTAATCGGAAATGCATTCCAAAATTTTGGCCGACATTTCATGAGATCGGTCACGCACTGTAGGTTTGGTCATGAACTTGCAAGAAATAATACATTCGTAAAGCGCATAAACTATGTTTGAAGGACTGGGAAAATCTTGATGTTAAGCCTAACTGAAAGCCCTCCTTTTTGTCAAAATGGGAGTTACGTCAAATACAGGCATACCGTAGTTGCCTCTAGATTTGTTCAATTTCTGATGTTTAAGGGAGGCGCAAGCATTTGAAAGTATGTCTGTTTCGCTTGCAAACGTTTCGTCTCATGGAAACGAAGTTCCAGCTTGCTGAAAATCTTGGTTGCCTTGGTACGCATCCTGGTTAGAAATCGCCATTATAACAGAACCTGAACTTGGTACAAAATGTCAACACCCGCTGCGCTCTATCCAGTAATAGACGGAGATGCAAATTCGCGTTTAAACTCCTTATTCACCAAAAGGTGGGAAACCAAACCCAGCGGTCATAAGTGTAGGCGGGGATTTTGAAGTTATACAATGGCTGACGTATTTCTAAACTTTGCTAAGTTGCGATTAATGTATTGTGCTTTCACCTGAAAAATAGGTTAGAAAACAGGTGAGTACTCTCAGGTGCGTCGCATGGACTAATACTGCTGTCAGATGGGCCTGACAAGCGATATCTGAATATCTGATCGTTTAATTTTCACTTGAGAGGATTTAGTAGAACAGGGAACTATCAACCCATCGTACTAAGAGTGGTCTTGCGTTAACTTCCAGGCCTTAGGATGAGAAGAACTAGGGCTAGGTTTAGGTTTCTGGTTAAATTCAGGGTAGGGACAACGGTCACAAAAAACGCACCCTTCCAGAGAATTATCGCAATGCCATCTGTGTTATGTTGCGTTCCTATTCCTTTGCTATACAAAGGATTTGTAATAAATGCTGGAAGGACAAACATGCTCTCGGAATAAACTCGCTTTTAATCCGCTTTGATTCGGCTTTTGTAGGAACGCACATTCCGTCCCCACTGAATCGAAGTAAAAATCTGGACTCCGGTTTGCATGATCATTTTATATGAAATAAGGGAAAGAAGTTCAATTTTGTAGAGGAGCTACAACCGACAGTCTTGTCTCTTCAAAACCACTGATCTGTGATTGCAAGGTAATGTCCGCTTAAATGCACATGCACTCATTAATAAATGTTTACATCTAGCAATGCGACTTCCTGACGGGTATTTTTCCTCGCCCATTTTTAAATTCCAGGACACCGTTCAAATATTGTGAAAAGTACAAATTCCTGAAAACTAAAGCAGGTAAATTATAAATTTTAAAATTAGACGTTTTGTCATTTTACATAATGACTGAACCACCCTGAAGTACTTTGTCCATCTAGACTGTCGACTTTTGTAAAAGTTTACATTGTAAAGCAATATGTGTGCACGTGATTTACGTGATTTACGAGAATATCAACCCATTGTACAAAGCGTGGTCTTGCGCTAACTTCCAAGGAGTTAGGGTGAGGAGAACTAGGGTTAGGGTTAGGTTTTTGGGTAAATTAAGGGTAGGGATAAAGGTCTGAGTTTGCATTAGTATTAGGACACGAAAAAGGCACCCTTCCGGAGAATTAGCGCAAATACCATCTGTGCTATGTTGGGTTCCTATTTATGTGCCTTACAAAGGATTTGTACTAGATGCTGGAAGAAGAAATATGCTCTCGAAATAAACTGGGTTTTAATCCGCTTTGATTCGGCTTTTGCAGGAACACAGATTTTGCCGCCACTGAATCGAATTAAAAATCTGGACTCTGGTTTAGGAGATTTCCCACAGCCCAAACATCAGTAAACACGATTTGTAAATGTCAAGTTCGAGTCTTGCTTGCGTATAAATCGACCCTTTTTTTAAAAAAACTCTTTTTTCACTATATCCATATGTAATGCATGCATCCTCGTTTCCACATACTGTATATATACATACTTCTACGATACATTTTAAAATTAAACAATTTGCTTTTGTCCTGCTTTTCAGGGTTAAACAGCAAGACCTACATGGTTATTTTATATGAAATAAAGGAAGGAAGTTCAATTTTTTAGAGGATCTACATCCGACAGTCTTAGTTTTTTCAAAACCACTTAACTATCTGCATCTGATCTGTGATTGCAAAGTAATGTCCGCTTAAAAGCACATGCACTCATCAATAAATTCATACATATAACAATGCATTTTGCTGACAGGTATTTCCCCGCCCATTCTTTCATTCCAGGACACAGTTCGAATATTTTGAAAGGTACAAATTCCTGGAAGCTAAAGCAGGTAAATTATATATTTTAAAGTTTTTCCTTGTGCCATTTCACATAATGCCTGAACCACCCTGAGGTACTTTGGCCTATTATATTGTCAACTTTGCAAAAGCTTACATTGCAAAACAATATATGTGCACGTGATTTACCCTGAATATCTACAGAATCCACCGACATCTTATCCTCTTGGTTGCATTCTTCGTTCATGTCTGGGCAGACAGTTGGTTACAAATGCGCAGCTTTCAGGCCTATTGCTTAGCAAAAGCGTTAGCCAATAAGATAGGACGTCTAAGGATGCAGTCAAACATTGGTCAAAAAGGGGTAAGACTTTATTTTAAAAAAAAATAATTCGGTCCGTTTCACAAGTAAATATTGCACATTTGCAGATATAAAAATGAGGAAATATAAAATAAATATGTTCACTTTGGTAAGTATGGTCTGCAAACTTGTGAGGTGTCATTTTTTTCATGAAAAATATCAAGTTGAGTTTAGACCAAAAATAACGCTTTACGTCTGCACTGGAGAAAAACAGACCACGCTTAAAATGCCTAGGGTCGAGCAGTCCAACCCATTAATCAAATCTGAAATGACAATTCTAAGGCGTTTGATGCAGCAGTCATTCATTCTGAGGTAAAATGGTTTATTTTGAGAATATTTATGGCCCCAGCTCGACAACAAACACACAATGAACGGTGAATAGACCGGTTAGGGCAATTTGGAAAATTTTAAATTGCGGAAACTGTCCAGGCTTTCGGATGTGCAAAGTATTTTAAGGGAAAATTTGTTTATAAAAATTAGCAGGTAAATAGCGCATTTTTCCAGAATATCGACTTCCCCCAGTAAAATCTAGGCTCACAAAATTAAGTCATGAAGAATGCTACAATAGCTGGTTATTAAACGTCAGCGTACAGACCAAACTTGATTCAGTAAGAAGACAGATTTAAGTTGCTCAGGTTATAAGGAGAGACTTAGTTGTCTGCTACTCATGTTAGGCATAATAATTTTCAAAATTCGACTTGCTACTCAGTGGCTCTTAGGTTATAAGTCGCGACTTTGATTCCACAACGTTTTAACCGAAGATACCTTTAAACAAAGAAACTCCTGTGATATAAGTAGTATTTAACGATGTTATCAAAGTTCAGGACCCCTTATTCAACTACAAACGGTTTTTGCACGTCTAAACACTTACATGGGACATTGCCAAACAGACAGTCTGGGCCAACTGCCGTGCGATAGGTAATAAACCATGCGGGATATTTGCATATGCATACAGCTTAAGGGATTGTTACGCGAACCGCCGGAAATAACGGTAGCTGGATACTTTTGCGTAGGTGATGCAACCAACAAGGCGTTTACTGAAACTATGAAAGGTGATTTCTCTTAGGAGGAATTACTTAGATGAGATTGTAATATTGATTAACAAACAACGCGACCCAATGATACCTCAGTTACGTCATGATGCTCGTTTTGGACTTTTGTCTTTCCGACCATTTGTGAAAATAACACTTGCTGCAAAAGGGCCCACTTAGATAGAATGGTTACTTCGACTGATTGGGAATGCCGTGATCTCTCAGAACATATTTTATAGAAAGCATGCGCCAAAATACACATTTTTGTTCTCATTCTGGAGTGTTGTGTTTGCGTTTCCTTGTTTTTGAATTAGGCCCTCGATAAAAGTGTGTCGTCCGTTCTATGCATGAAGGATTATTTTTTTGCGAACTCATCTGTACAATACATCTGAATTAATGGCGAAATACATACTGTCTAAGTATTAATCTGTCTGTGGCTGTGATTTGTTAAAACGGCTGAAAGGAAGCACATTCCACAGCCAACGTCCTGTAATGACTGCAATATCTCGTGATTACGCCGCCTGATAATCAACATTACAACCTCAGACTTTAGGTTAATGTTTCCTGAGATACTTCACCAGCAGATCGTATTCAGGCATCCCAAAAAAACCTGGCAGCCTCACAGGAAACGCATGGCCGCAGGAAGCCAGCTTACGCAAGCCAGATATGAAAATTTATGAACAGCATTGAATGCCAGTCGGACCTGCGAAGGTAACTTCTGGTGTTTTGGGCTGGAGGACACGTATTGCATGTTTGCTAACACGGCAATACATGACTAGTCACAAGATCCATCTGCGTGCATAATTCTCGTTCGGTTAATAGGAATCTTTGCATATTCATGTAGCATGATGAACGGGTATTCAAGCCGCCTGGACTAACTACAGCTGGATGCGCACCGTTTGCGGTTGCGTAAGAAGTCCCGTACTCCGACAGCTTCATTGAACACTGCTTCTTTTGCAGATTTTGCATTGTTTAAAAACACCCTTCGGAAACAACTGTGGGATCGAAATTACGATTTATAATCTTAAACCCGTTTTTATTGCCCGTAGGTCGATATGAGGTAAGTAGTCGTATCTAGGTCGTGTGGCAGTTCGCGTCTCCTTGCTCTCCGCCCTTGTCACGGTGCCTTCCTGTCCGCCTCACACTCCTTGTCGATACGTTGCTGGGACGCGCGAGGCTTGTCACTAGCCTCGCGAGTGTTCCAGGCCAATCAACGCTGCCCCCCCTCTGATTGACTGGCGGATGTTGAGACAACGAAAGGCGCACACACGGGCTGGGTCGGCGCACCTCGACGGCGTACGCGCTCGCGGCGAATGCTTGCGGAGCATTGTATACGCACTTCCAGCGGTAAAGCTTGTCCAAACCCAATCCGTTTTCCCTGACTTTTGATTTGGAAACATCTGTCTTGTCAACCACCACAGCACTTCCGACAGTGACGAAACTTAGACGCTAACGCAGGAGAAGAAATGTGGCTGGTGCCAAAAGATTCCTTGTAGCCGAAATTCTGGATATCCAAAATTCAATTTTCAAGAAACACTGTGGCCTACCTTTGGTCAAATTAATTTCCAGATCTCTACGTGTATCACATGTTCAACTAAATGTGACCTCTTAGATACATTTCGAGATATCGTGCGTAAATAAGACACCTGCACTTCTTCTTCTTCTTCTAACAACAGTGGTCGCTGTAGAGCTCTGTAACCTACGGTCAGCGGCAGAGCTAACACTTTCAATCATAAAAAGAAGACAAAGGCACGATCATTGGGACAGTAGTTTTATTGGCCTGAGCTGTCGAACTCGAACTGGAGTTCATCAGAGACTGCTGGAGTGCAGCAACGTGTGAACATTTATACCGTCGTTCCATGCGGGGGGGGCTACATCTGTGGCTACTTCAGCACAAACGGCCGTTCGAAGAGGCGACCCACTATCTCAAGTCGCTACGTACACGCTGGAGGAAGGCCATGAGTTCGTGTTCGCCAACACGCGGATATTGGCGCAAGCCGGCAACAAGACCGGGCGAGAATTGTTGGAGGCGTGGGTGTCGGACACCAACTCTATCAACAGACACATCGATTTGCCTACGTGTTATCACGCACTCCGCCCACGCAGCCAGGTGTCGCAGCTCACATCTTCGCGAAGTACAAACGGCGTCACCACGCCGGGGGACCATCGTGGAACAGACGGCACATAGTATTTAAATATTCCTTTTCGCTGGGTTATTTTTTTCAGGTGACCGGAAAGAATTACGAGCAAAGCCAACATCCTGGCGTTTCCGAAATAGCATCGGATTATGCGACACCATAATCAGTATCACAAGCCCATTGAAGTTAAACTTCCTAATTGAAAACATTTCAGAATTCGGGTTAGCATTTCATGAGAGCGGTCACTGAATGTAGGAAATTGTCTCAGGCAACGTTTGATTTGGACAGAGCGTTCTTGAAGAACTGGCTGCCTCACCGCACAGCTACTTCTTCAGAGGCAAAAGGTGTACCCACAACAACGGGCCTGCCCAAGGTACAGTGAGTGACCAATCGCATGAAATATTGGCCAAAATTCGGAAATATGTTTCCTATTAGGAAGGATTAATTAGTTAGGGTTGTAAGACTGATTACCTTGCGGCGTAATCCTATAATATTTCGGACTCGGCAGGATGTCGGCTTTCAAATGTATGTCTTTTTAATCTCCTGTACAGCTGGGAAAAATGACTACTTAGGTAGCATGCATTTTCCCCACTGATTTTCAATGGCATAGTAAATTCAAATACATTTTATAAGAAATGTTAACAAAAATATGCTTTCTTTCACTCGTTTAATAGAGAATTACGTCGTCTTCATATTTTATACTCTAAGAAGGAGTATAATTCGGTTTTAAAATTTTTTTTCTAATTCCCGAATAACTCAAAGCCTGATCAGCCGTTGCATTAGCGCTTAGTGATTTCAGCCTACAAGCTTCATGCGCTCCGCGTAAAGAAAATCACATATTCTTCTATACCTTTAAGAATATGCCATACAGAGTCCATGAAATTTTGCAATAGATGCGGACTATGTTTTAAATTTCATGATGAACAGTGGTAAACGGGCAGATATGATGCTGTATGAATGGACACTGCACGGTCTTAAAAATCCTATAATTATAAACTTTTTTAAAACCTAATTGTACTCCTTTTTCGAGTAGAAAATATGAAGACGGCGTAATTCCCTATTGAACGATTGAAATAAAACATATTTTTGCTAACGTTTTTTATAAACTGTATTCGAATTTGCAAGGCCACCGAAAATCAGTGGGAAAATGCATGCTACTAAAGTAGTCATTTTTGTACCGAGCACGATTTGTACAGGAGATTGAGAAGACGTGCATTTGAAAGTCGACATCCTGCCGAGTTCGAACTATTATAGGATTACGCGGCAAGATAATCACTATTACAACCCCACCTAAGTAATCCCTCCTAATCGAAAGCGCATTTCAGAACTTTGGCCAACATTTCATGAGATCCGTCATTCACTGCAATTGCTTCCGCTAATCTCCGCTGTGTAGGCCTTCTTATTTGCGTTTACCCCGCTATAGCGTTTCTCGCTTCTAGACACAGGCAACAGTCAGAGTGATCTGCCGACAGCCCACTGACGAGTATTGTTTCGGCAAATATCCAAAGGTAATGGTGGAGCGGTATTTTTCCCTCATTGACAAACTGTGCTTACCTTAAAGATCTTCTAAGGTCCCGAAAGGGTTTCAGCAGGGTCAAGCTGCATGCAGGGTGGACTCTCTGGGGTCCAAAGTCGCACCAAATATAGACGCGTTGTTATCTGTCTCGTTTAAAAACGCATTCGGCCTCTTCAAAAGGGTCTTGTTCCGGATTCATTTATCACCCCCGTTGCCCAGATCATATCAGTCGTAACTTTTTATGAATATTCTTGCCAACTAAGAGACCGGCGGGAATTATGACTGCATACAGAAACAAATCTACTTAAATTGTTCGACCGATATGCAATCCAGAAAAAAGGAGACTGTGGTAAATAATATATAACCAGTTGGAAATAGAAAAGGATGCATTGGAATAACAACGACAAGCCTGTTGACTAATATTTCAAGACTTTGTGCCTGGCTATACCACCTTCGGCAAAATGCTTACGGACCTCGAAGGCAGAAGTAGTCAGCGTGCGAATGAAACTCGACTGACACCTATGAATCCGCTTTTTATATTGACTACAACTCGAGTAGAGCTGATGGCGACTCTTCTCCTCTTATGGGGTCTGTCTTCCAAACATCCTGCAGCACAATTTTTCCTGGCGCATCTTACGCACAGCCGGGAGTGATCAAAGGAGTACAGTGGAATTCCTAGTATATGTAAATCTTCGTTTTATTAGGTAGAACCGACGACCATTGTACATCTAGCCGCGGTTCTCTTAAACGAATACAGGAACACAAACCGGCGCGGACAGGGGAAAGTTACTAAAAACTGGGGCATCGAATGAACGCAGAGTAAGTCCAAATTACTCCTTTGTGCATGGTTGTCCGGGGTTTAGAACAATACCGACACTTGACCTTGCAGTATGGCGGGCAGACAGAAGGGCCGGCTGCTTGAGTCTCGGATCATAAGAGTGGTATTGGTAATCCAACAATCTTCATCATCTCAGCCAGAACCTGGGAATCCCACCCGTTCATCTAAATGTGCTAAAGGTGGCGGGCTAACGCGTTAAAAACACAGATTATCGCCTCCGAATTCAACTTCGCGAAGCTCAGTTCCGTTGGTTAGTCAGTGAAACACTAAATTTTGGTTCTTTAAAAATGACTGATCACGACTAGTGCTTAGGGACGACTCGACTCCAGTTCTTGCTCTCTTTAGCTGAGGCAAAAAATGAGCCAGAATTCCCGATTGCACGAGCACATCCATCGCATGTCTTCCATCGTGAGAGAGATGAAAAAAAAACAATTAAATTGGGGAGAAAATTTGACCAATTAAATAACAGCCCTGGTTGACTGACGTTTATCATTATTTCTCGAAGCCATCCACAGAGACAAAAGCAAAGAAACCTGTAAAAGCACGCGACCAACATCCAATTCATTAAAACTCACTTCAGCAAATTATACCCATGTGACCAATAACAATGGCAATAGAACGTTAAGGATATTAAGGATAAGGAAGAATCGCCGTCACGTTTAAAGATTAATCTTTCCACTACGTTAGGCTGACAGCCAGCGGAAGAAGTCGGCTTGAGCTGTCGCTTGGTTTCTAGACGGCATTTACAGGCATGGAGGCCTGCATTTTTTGGCTGGTCGTTCCGCGAGAATATGAAAGGTAGAGTTTACTAATTACTACACCGCTGTGCCAATTGGACACAGTGGTACTGAGGTAAATCACGATTAATGGCCACAACTTTTGGTTGCTTATAAAATACTGCCAAATGTGGTTGAGTATACGTTTCCTGAAAAGTCTTATTTGAGGCCTTTAATAATACTCTTTTGGAGAAAAAAGTGAACGTTTTAAAGTAGAGAAAGGGCACAAAATGCATCGGCTTGCTTCCAAAAACAATGCGCTCAAAGGAATGAGGGCGGCTTGAAAACGTGGACCGTACTGCCTGGTTCCATGCGTTAAATGTTCAACGTTTTGCAAGACTGAACACGCAATTACAGAAAAAAAGTGATTTCAAAAAAATCTAAACTACATCTTTTATAGATCCCTCGAGCGGCAGAAAAACCGTCATAAGAAGAACATAGGCTTTCGGAAAAGGTTATGTGACTTAAACAATGATTTACCAATATACGCGCGAACACACACAGTGATTGCAGTAGTTTTAGCCATCTGTATAACTTTCAGAGGGAATCACTTTATAACTTTATATTTCTATATATTTTCAGGCAGAGATTTTTGCATTGTCCAATCCCAAAAATGCGATATGTTTGTCATATCATCTGAGCAATGCTTAGTTTGCATTTTAACTAGTATAAACAAGGTGGTTTAAAGTTCTCTTCGAAAAAGCAAAAGTAGCTATGCTGTCCCTGTTAAAGAGTTTTTGGTCCATGAGAACGACGGAAACAAATACGAAAATCATTTCCCTCCGAAAAAAGAATATGCCGTAAAGGGGGCTTTTGCATCTTGTTTGGAATTTAACGTCCTTTAGGGCTGTATGCCCCTTATTGTGTTGAAATTAATTCAATCATCGACAAAATCTGCCGTGTCTACGTTTCGTCGTATTTCCAATGTTCATGCAGATATTTTCGGACGTCGAGTGAAGAAAGATCATGTTTCACATATCCGTAATTCATTGATATTTTGGCAGATTTTGAATAATTCATATTGACCCAACTGTGAAAATCTCGGCGTCTCGGTGGGATCCGAACCCACGCAGTAAGGGGGAAGGCTTTAGTACAGCCAACGCCCTAACCACCTGAGCTACGAGGCCCGCCGGACGACGCGAGTTTAATCACACTTGGGTCAAGTTACCCGCCAACCTACTGCAACGTCTGGAATCCACCAAATCTGATACAGTAAGTTGACTGCCCAAGCAGGATTTCCTAAGTAATTCACCTAGAATCCACCAGATGACTACCAGGCTTATGTAATTTATAGATGTTCTGGCGGATTTTGAATAATTCATATTGACCCAAATGTGATTAAACTCGCGTCGTCCGGCGAGGCCTCGTAGCTCAAGTGGTTAGAGCGTTGGCTGTACTGAAGCCTTATCCTTACCGCGTGCGGTTCTACTCCCACCGTGGCGTCGAGTTTTTCGCAATTGGGTCAATAAAAATTATTCAAAATCTGCCAAAACCTCTATGAATTACGTAAGCTTGGTAGACATCTGGTGGATTCTAGGTGAATTACTTAGGAAATCCTGCCTGAGCAGTCAACTTACTGTATCATATTTGGTGGATTCTAGACGTTGCAGTAGGTTGGGCGGGTAAGTTGACCCGAATGTGATTAAATTCGAGTCGCCTGGCGGGGCCTTGTATCTCAAGTGGTTAGAGCGTCGGCTGTACTAAAGCCTTTCCCCTTACTGCGTAGGTTCGAATCCCACCGAGGCGCCGAGTTTTTCGCAGTTGGGTCAATATGAAATATCCGTAATTGTTCCTTCCATTTTGATTATTGCATTTATCTTCCAACCACACGGATATCGTCAACACACATAATAAGGACTAAATTCTTAAGTAAATAGGACATTATGAACCATAAATAACAGTATTGCACAGGGTAAAAACGTTGATGCTTCGACCTTGTCCTAAGAAAGCACTTGTGATGCTTTTGTTTGAGATTTGGCAAGTGTAGTTTTTACTTGCATCTCAAAGGGAAATTACGAAGGCAAGAAAATGCGGGAAGAAGGTTAAGCTGATGAAGTTTGAGATTTGAAAACAAAAAGCAATTTTTCGATTTTAAACCGGCAAAAAATCTCAAGGCGACTGTGCTACAATCCTTGACATGGTTACACTCCTTATTTCACGTGCCAAACTAAAGTGGTAATGACATGTCAACTCCCTCTAGACTATGTTGATTTTTATGACCACAACCGCTTAAGTATGCATGGTAGTGACCTGCCACCAAAATCCCCTTCTGGCCCCATATGTGCTAGATGGGCTCTGTGGGGACGGATGGGTGCTGGATGGGACCAATCGATGTGACTGTAAAGGGTGTCCAACACATCAGTCCTCCCAGCCTCGTTGCCGACAAAATATGTGCCAGGGATTGTGCGATCCTCCATGTTTGTCCTCCCTATGTCCAACTATGCTGCGTTAGAGTGCATTCCTACTTGACAGCCGAAAGATATATGACCATTAAACGTGATATGCAAGACCCCTCGCGGTCGCAGGCGCACTTAATCCGGAAATGCTTAGCCCCTTTTGCGTGCAAGGAGACGATCTGGGCAAAGCCCACTTTTTCGCCACCCAAGGCGTCGAAAGCAGGCAGTAAAAGGTGATTGATTACTACTTTTAGTCAACGGTTTGGTCATGAAAGAAGTTGCACGAAGTTCCTATGTATTTACGACATTTCATCATGAGACTTTTGGTGCCTTCTACGCCCTCAGAAAGGAAACACTGCTGAAGACCGTTGCTGATTCCAATAAAAGTACTAACGACTTAGTGTGGGAAGTCCAGTGCCATGACAATCACGTCTTGGTTCCTTAATAAAGCAAAAACTGAAAGTGAATATGCTAGACCGTGTTAATACTATAAATGATAATTTTAAAAATATATCGTTACCGACGCAGGAGGTTGTGGGCACACGTAGACGCTGCATGAACGTGCTAAAAATTACTTTTTCGGTCGCGTCCATGCGCTTAGCCCACCCACAATACTTGTCCTTCGAGCCATAGGACCATTCGCTTCGGTCTTGCATACTACATCCATTTGACATATACGAGAACGTTTATTTCTCATGATAGTGCTAATAGATGACAAATAGTAAAGTTGGCATCTCACTAACAATAGCAAATACAGGTCAGTCAACGAAAAATCTTTTTGAATGCGTCCCGTTCCGCAGATACTAAGATGAGGCATTTGAGATAGATGGGTAGGCAAAATATTTCTGAAGAACTCCTTTCTATTTTGCTCTTCAGGTAGGGACGGATAAGTTATGCATAGGCCATCAACTTAATATTCATTTACAGACCGTTTTGCCTGTAAAATCCGCCCGCATACGCAGCTTATAAACGAGATCCCTGAGGCAATTTCCAGTCTACAATTTTAAAGAAAGAGGAGGGACGCTGTCGGTCTCGACTCACTTTGATCCGTTCAGAAAGGCAGCTTATTTGTACGCCGTGACATTACCTATTTCCTAAGAGATTGTCGTCCCTGAACCCCTCCTCTCAGTGCGGCAGGATGGTTAAAAGGGAGACCGGTGTTATTTTCGCCATTAAAGGGCCGTTCATAGATATAGAAAAGGATCTATCAGAAAACTATACAGAGCATTTAAATGTCCTCAACTGGAAGATGGAGTCCATGCTTGTTACCCCTGGCTGAAAAAAAAACAAGTTGCTAGAAAGGGTTCAAAGGAGGACGACTAAACTCATGAAGGACATGAAGACTTTATCATACCGATACAGACTGGATGTACTTCACCTGTTTCTCGTTGAGTACGGCAAGCCCGAGGAGATCTCGTACGGACCTGCCGTATTACTAGGAACGGGGACTCTGCCCCGAACTTCGGTGATTTCTTCACAATGGCCGCACCTAACCCGCGTGGAACTCCTACAAACTCCGAGAAACCCTTTCACACCTGGATTTTCGCAAGTACTCGTTTACGCAGTGAGTTATCGGTGCCTAGAACTGACTTCCAGAGGAAGTAATAATGGCAGACTCAATAGTAAAATTTAAACGTAAACTTGTTGCATATTTACTTGCAAAATACCGCCCAAATGCACACGACGTCCTGTTCCACCAGAACAACGCTTTGCCGTTAACGCGAATGACACGGACTTCGACACCTGTGGCTGCTCCGATTTCAGACCCAAAACACTGTAGTAATATCTGCAGAATGCACACGTTACTGAGAACGCATTAGTAACACATTTATTTAATTCGAATACTGTGTGAACCGTCTTCAAATACACTGCATACTACCATATAATATACTTAACGAGCACTGGCAGTGGTGTTATTTCAGTGACATCATGCATTTTTAATGGTTGACCGAATCATTATATGCTTGGTATCGGCGTGTTGTTCTCTCAGCAGACAAAGGAAAGGATTCCAACCTGAAGTAATCATAAAGGAGATCGCCTTACATTAGTATGCCGTTGTTGCTGGTAGTGATGGCCTACTATATGCGCATGACGCGATGTTGGGCCTGTTCCTGTCATTTCTCGGCCTAAAAATCATTTTGAAAAATTGCGCTGACTGAGGCACCCAAAGTGGCATCAGTTAGCCAGTCGCTGCCTCCTAAATTGTTGGGGCCTAAATAACTGGTCGTCGTTGGTTAAATCCGGTGTCCGTTTGTGCGCATACCCACAGAGGAATAATAATTATATGGTATACCTACTTATCCCCTGACGCTTTTGCTTAATTTGACAAACTCAGCGCTCGATAGTTTTACGGCTTGTTGGGCCTTATTCACAAATCAACATACTTTGTCTACCGTCATCCATGGTTGCCTTCCCTGAAACACTCTCATCACTGGCAAAAAGTTCCTTTTTCTCTGCAAATCACTACCATGGATAAATTACTTCTGTTCCATCAGAGAACGATTATCGCTGTATGCGACTATAATCCTTCTATCATTCTCTCACTTAAGCAATGATTTACAGCTCCTCGAACCCTTTAAAACGGGTGTGGAGTCAGTATTTGACGTCCTTTAAACATTTGCCTCATGTGTTTTGGCCTTTCTTAAGGTATTAATAACCTTTCCAGTTAGTCGCCTTCGGTTTACTCACTGACAAAACATAATCATGTTATAGGCAAAATGGTACAACAGTTCGTAGTACCATTCTGCCTATATCATGCGCCGCTGTTCGGCTAATGGTTGGGCTCGAGAGAGAGCCCGTAAGGCGCGAACGGAACGAGTGAGTTCCGTAAGAACGATCGGTGAGCGCCCTTCTACCACCACATAAACATGTTTTAGACATGATCTATGCCAATGACACCGTCCCTTGTTCATTGCTTTGCAGAAATCTTTCTCGCGACCAAACATTTAGTAATGAGCCCGTGCCCCCAGCTTTTCTTTCCGGTGAAGGTTAATTCGTGAAGAATTTACTTAATTGTCTGGCTTATAATAGTTGCCACAATATACAGATTTGTTAGATCACTATATGTATAATAGTGTATTTTAGGGTAATAGGCAATGCCCTTGATGACCCTATTGAAAACGATACATAAAATGTAAATGTAAAATGTACATCTTACTAAAATTTTGTCAGTAACATATTTGTTCACGGAAAACGTTTTCACAGCGCGGGACTGCGAAGGATGCGGCAGGCGGTCTTTCCAACGTACATATGAAATTTTAAGCTCAATTATATACAATCCGCATAAAGTGCAGTCATTTGCATAGTTTGAGTGAGAACATTTCATTAAAAGTCAGGGATGCGTTAAGAAGGGATGAAATCAAGAAATCAAATTTATGGCTGACTGCAGATATTCCTGTAGTGAGAGTCGTCGTTTATCAAAGACCAAACGATCCAGCTGCCTTTGGCATGACTTTCTAGCCAGCACGGGCTATATCTTTCGCGAGAATCTACGACAGGTGCTGTCAAAATCATTCCAGGATCACCACGTAGCAGCCCTAACTTTGACCTATTTTTCGGCCCTTCCGTCCGCTTTTAGTCTAAAATGCGAAAGAACTTTATAAAGCAGCTGTTTTAAACACATGCTGGTCCTCTATCTGTTCCTGCACGAATAAAAAGGATCCTTAACTCATGCTCGAAGGCGCGTTCTGCAGGCAATGAGCAGAGCAATTCGTTTGCGTTTAGTGATCCGAAGTGTAAACGCACACGTAGGCTGATTATTTTAAGCGCGTTTGTTAATTCCCTTATGGTATGCCTTCATGTAAAAGTGAATCCGGTCTGTTGCTTTTTGCGTAATTGACTAAGAACTTTAAAATGACATGATTTCACTCCTTATGTATTTTCATGCATTTTTTTCCAGGTAAACATTTCATTCCGATCCTCTTTCACAGCTCACCACCCTGAGCGTGACGCGCCATTGAGAGTCTAGGTCTAAAGAAAGCTGGACATTTAGCACACACATGTTCCTCCGATCCTCAAATACTGTTGTCCTTTCTTGGATACAGTTAAATCTTCTGACCACAGTAAAGTTAAACACGTTTAGGAAAATTTTGAAACAAAACCTCATTTTCCATTCCGAGTTTCATATTTCATATACTGAAGGATGTCAATTTAGTGGCATCGAATCCTTCGAGTTTGAAAAGCCTGAAGCTAACATTTTTCGACTCCCCAATAATTTTCACCATATTCCCACTTGTTTTTTCAACATGCTTGAGTCGGCTTCCGAAAGTCTCGATTTTTGGATAGTCTCACTGCTGCCTTGATTTGGACATAATATTTTTATTTTCATTGTCTTTTGGCATGCTTTCCATGAAATACTTTTCCTCTTGAATTAAGGTCGTCACCTATTTTGAAATTTTACACAAGAAAACTGCGTTGGCGTTTCCACTGGCTTTGCATTATGTATTCGTTGTCAGTTTCCCCGACATTCGCTTGAATTCTGTACTCCAGAAAGAATCCCTAAAAAAGTTAATTTAGATTTTTTTATGTTCCGTCCTCTGATCAGTTAACTTACTGCCCAGCCGATGACTTTACTTTTATCTGTAGGCTGCTCAAACTATCAAGACTCTCCTCATATAGTAGTGGCCATCTGGACAATTTACTCCTTCCCTTGTTTGAATCTTGGCCTAAACGATAACATTTGCAGCTAGCTCTGCGTTTCAGATAAATGGTGTTCGTAGTAGCAGGACGGCACAGTCTGCGTACGTCTGACTAGAGCGTAATTTCTTTTTTTCTAAAAGTCCAACAAATCACACACACACACACACACTTTATGCCCTGCGAAAAATGCAAACGCGAGTGTTCCAAATGTTGCTTGAAATTTCTGCTTAGGCGGTTTTTTTATCGGACATGTTCCGTGCTTACTGCTAGCGCACTGTTCCAAAACCCCCTGCAAACACTATTCAATAGGACTATGAGTAATGCTAAAGTCCTACTGCAATAAGTACTATTAGTACTGTTTAATTACCATATACAGAGTTTCATGCTTGATGTTTAATGAATATATTTTGCACTGATAATTCCTTCAGGGCGTCCAATGAAACCACATGCGGCTTTGGTGTAACTGCAAGTGTGGACACGGACTAACATCTTGCATTTCAAGTTCATCTAGTTTGCGGAGGTTCTAAGTGAGATATTAGGAAATGAGGTTGCATCTCCGTCGATACGCAGAGCTTAATATTAGGCACTTCCAGTAGATTCATTCCTGAAAACTGGCGACATTTCGTTTGAATAAGTTGTGGTAAGCAAGTAAAAATAGTTATTTTCGCTTTTGCGTTTGGGTTGGGGTCTGTTTTGGTCCTCATAATTGGCATTTGCAGGAATACTTGCGGCCGGGTGAGTTAGTTCATCAGGCTCCAGATACCGTCTGACCATTTGCTTTTCCAGTTGTTCGTACCAGGAAAAACTCCACTTTTATCGGGCGTTTGAATCTTCGGACGAATATGGAGACAAAGAGTTATTCCTGAAGAAAGTTACGGTAATGTCGTTGACATTTAGCTGGAATATTACTGTGGAGACAAATATAACGTGGGACCCAGTTCATATCGGCTTATGAGAGAACTGTGCCGAGGAATAAATTGCCAACATTACTGTAGGAAATAAACTCTGGTATCGGAAATTAATAGGCGGGGAGGGGGGGGGACATAAGGAAAAATTCTGCAAGTGGGGCGCAGTCATGGGACAGTTTGAGTCCCTTGCACTGTCAGTTGCTTTGTTGGATTGACCCGAGGTATAGAAAAAAGAATCCATGCACTTGCGTATAGACGATTGTTTAATGGGAGTTTACCGCGTACGTATCGGCCTTACGCAACCAGGAATGATAACTATGCCACCGACATGGTACAGAAGGTAGTTGCTGTAATATCAGGAAATTAATTTAGCGGTAGTGTGTATCGGTGGTAGAGTGTGCTGTTATTTTCAAAATCAAGGTCCTGGCTGAAGCCGACGAAGAGAGGAAAGTTGGGTAGGATTTCTCTATGGAAGGTGATGCAGCGGCTTGTCAAATTCGCTGAATATCAGAAGGGCATATGTTATCGAGATCGACTAGTTGGCTTGGCAGAACTCACGTACATAACATTCTGAACACGGCTTATGCAGTCGATGATAACTATAAGCTAAGTCGACGGTTTGGAAAGATGCATGAGCAGTTGCAAAAATGTGCATGCATGTCGTGTCGCACACATAAATTACGTGGTGTGATTTTAGATATTCCGTAGGCTCTTAGCCCGCAGGCGAAAAAACGGCAGTACATATCTGACCAGGGTCATTTGAGCGAACGACTGGTTTAAGTATGGCTGACTTAAGGCTCAGCTGGAGGCTTCGGTCGCCCATACGGAAAACTTCAGCATCTCCTGATAGGTTGTCTAGCCTTAAAGCGATATTCGACGCCTCATTCAGTGTAACAATAAAAAAGGTAGATATGGCTTCCCTAGGCAGTGACTGTAAAGTCCAGTGAAATATGTTAGGATTGTGGTGTTTCAGTTGTCGGTTGTCTGCAAAAACTCGATAAGATCGTGAAGAAAATTGAGTCGACTATTTATATTTACAGGGTAAACGCTTGTACCTGCGTCCACAAGAGCGCGAATCGTTGAAGTTAAGTCGTATTGTGCGTGAGCAAAATTTGCAGCGATGCCTTGGTGCGCAGGTGTTAGAAATGGAGGCTCACTACGTCCAGCTCTGGGGTAAAATGCAACACAATGTTCGCAGTCCGAATTATATTAAGATGGCTGAACTGGCAGGATCGGCTTCTGGACGGTGAATTATTGGACTCGCTATTGGGGAAGTTGATAAAAGATGGGATCTGCTCGGCTTTAATGCTCTGTAATTCCCAAGGCGGATAAGTTTGTCATGGGATGACGAAAGCAAATGTTGATAGTTGTGCTGCACTGCAGACCGATGATGAATTGGTAGAAGATAAACAGTTTCGGGCGGCCTCCGGGTGTTGCTATGGCCAAGTGATATGATGCATTTTCACTTACTAGCGAAGTCGTCTATCTATTGTCTTGGGTAGTGTTAAAGGCCAGTTACGTGTTGCTTAAAGATGCTCTGTATTGAGTGGTTGTCAGGATGGTTTTGCACAATCCCTCAGAATCATTCACTGAAGTAACACCAGCGTCAAACACGTGATAATTCGCGAATATTGTAAGACGCACGAAGGTAATAAGCTCGTTCAAATGGCAGAAAGCTTACTAATGAAATAAAGAGTTCCCCGAGAAAGTCCTAAAATTTTGGCCATGCTAGTAAATTTTAGAGTTGATCAAGTGTTCGAGTCTTTTGAAGGACGATATGCTGTAGAATATAAATAAGAAGATCATGGAGAGGATTCAGTGACGAACGGCTGGGTAGGCTTCGTGGCTCTTGCCGTTAGGATATTGTCTGAAAATGATTGCATCTGTTCACTCGATAGGAAGTCGTTGCCTGTGGCGTGATGGCCGATATTCGCGTCGTTAATAGCTGCAATTTCATCACGTGCGTTGGATGTTGGTGTGATGATTGCTCGACCATCTGACGCGTTGACCCGGGTGTTGGGAAGAGTGTTCACCAGTGCGCTCCCCGCATGGCCAATTACTCCGCCTCAACGAAGTCTCAGCACGCTGTATTGAATGGGAAGAACAGTGCACTTGTTAATAGACTGGGGCCCAGTAAACCATGACTGAAGCAGCTCCCGGCTCACGCGGTTGTCACCTCTTGCGAGAATTTCGGCCTCGTCGAATTTCAATGTGTGGCCGGAACCCGTCGAATGAGCCGCAACTTGAGAGCTGGCGTCATTTCTCCGCACTGCTGCAGCGTGTTCGGCCATTCGCGTTCGGAGCTGTCTTCCGGTTTCTCCGACGAAGTTGCTTTGTCCGCAACTGCACCAGATCCGATAAACGACTCCAGACGCTTCTTGCCGTGGCAGTGGGTCTTTTGTTTTCATCAACTGACGCCTGATGGTTGCCTCCGGCCTGTGCGCAACTTCAACCCCAAGTGGTGCGAGAAGGCGGCCAACAGCTTCCGAAACGTTCTTGACATATGGAAGCGCTCGCCAAACCTTGGTGTCCGTGCGGTTAGGCCTTTCGTCCATTTTGCGTATGCACCGGTTGACAAAGTTGCGCGGGTAGCCATTGGCTTTTAAGACCTGTCGGAGGTATTGTAGTTCGGCAATCTTGTCTTCCGGCTCACTGCAGTGCCACGATAGGAAGTCGCTAACTACAGATAATTTCCCCTCCTTTTTTGCAGTAATTTCACCGTCAAAATTGCCTGCTTATTAACCCACGTTAGTGCTGCGCAGGCATAGACAATACAAACGAACACTTGGAAGGTGGGTAATGAGTAACCATAGAATCCTGACGTCAGTTTATAGGGTGTCGTCGAACTCTCTTAAGAATTGGTCACGACTAAAACGCTAAAAGCATAAGTTTGGTATGGTTTTCTGCCTTTCCACCCACAGTGGCGACATCTGAAAGAATCAACCAACTATTTCGATCGGCTTTAAAAAGAGTAGGGGGCACTGATTGTCAGCTCTTTTATGTGACTGTTTCAATAAACTGGCGATCAGTGAACAACAATCACGAGTGCCTCCTTGCGGCTAGCTTCTTCGATAAGTCGCATTTCCAGCTTGCTCGATGATGCTCTTAGGTAGCAAATAATGGATTATGATTAAAACCGTGGCGGAAGAGGCAGGCAGTAAACGGGAAAGACGCTAGTAACTATAAGAGAGGGAATTTAGAACTGGACAGAACCTACCATCAATGGGACTTGAACTTAAGACTTGGAACCCAAATAAGTTCAGCTACTTATTGAGCCCAGTATCACTGAGTAATTTTCCTTACGACCGTGGGCATGGCAGTCGTTTTGCCGTCACCAGTTCCGTTTATCCCGCCCAGAAATAATTATCCCTTAGCTATTTTGACAGTTACCGCTAAATTTTGTAATCATTTTACCGTACTAACAGCAGTAAAACCTGTGCAGCAGTTTTGTGCTTATTTGATTACTGCTGTCACTTTCTTAGTTGAAGTTGTTTTGTTCGCTACCTTCACGCACTGGTTTTGTTCAGTATCTAACACCACGAATGTGACACTTCGAATTTGATATCGGCCTAAAAATCCCTCAAATGTTTGCCTGGTGAGCACAGCACACTGAACTGTTAGGCTGCCTCCTTTCGAATCATCTTCAAAGACGGTATCATGATTTCAGAAAGCGTCACGACACAATCCTCCAATGGGGCCGTTGGATTCCTGGACATATAAGTCCATCCTGTTTAAACCAACGTATATACTGTGGATGCTTGTTTGAGCTCCGTTAGTTTTACCAGTATAAGAATATGTAAAGGTTCCGCCTACGCCAAACATCCCTTTCATGAAAAACCCGGAAGGCTCCTCAGGACGCAACGGTGACCCTGAACGCCAGCTCTCTAGAACATTATTTGCATTAATCTGGGACACATCCGACATCCAAATAATCCTCATAGAGTAGAAAGAGGCACGTGCTGCGTCCGTTCAAAAAATCCTAGTCTTGTACTTGAAATCAAATACAGGCTCGTGTTCCTGATATCCAATTATTGCTAAAGTTGTGGTGATCACTTCTGAGAGGATACTGATAATTTTTATAAATTCCCAACCTTCGGGGACGTTAAGTTTTCCGTAAAGGAAAAATGGGTCTAACGGACTTGCTTTCCATTATGCAAAACTTTTGTTAGTGGAATTGTTTAGATTGGACTTGAGGCACAATATGTGCTTATTTCTCGTTATCTGGCGATGCGAAAGAGTTCGACTGGGTATTGCAGCCACGGATTTTTTGTCGGCTTCGTGTACATAAAGCGAACCTTCTGCATAGTAAGTCTGAGGAAACCATGGGATCTGAAGCCCCTTGTCTGTTACAGGTTGAGCTTCTCAAGTGATCGCAGATTACATTGTATTTACCCAGCAGCCATCCACCAAAAGCAGTGGTACCCGATCTGAATATGCAGGGATTAGGGGAAAAATAGCTATTTCGGAAAACGGGCAGAACAGACTATGAAGAGTATGATCCAGTTTTAGGCGACAAAACACAGCAATTATCCCGACCAATCACTCAACACTACGTATGCCATCCGGTGCTGAGTGAATCAAAACCAATATCAGGAGGAATCTAGAACCAATTGTCAATGCTAATAAACTGATACTTCTAAGTAGACAAGCCCTGTTCCGTTACACGGTTAAAATTATATGTTGCCTTTTCAAATCCTATATATGCGTTGCTTAAAGAAAACGTGAACAAATGAGGATGATTTTGGCTTAGAATCTGATAATGGCGGCTATTGTACTTTCGTTAAGGAGCATCAAGAAGACCATCATATTCGCTTCGTTTGACCCTGACAGAATCACGCACATTTCTATCTTTTGGAAATCAACTAACGCACGGAACTAGCATCTATGTAGAAGGCTAACACGAATTCTTCAAAGGCGTTCTCGCCTATTTGACTCAACCTACATGCGCAAGTTATTAAGATGATGAAACTTCTTGCACAATACCTTCATACGGTAAGGCAACAAAGACATTTGGGACCCTTGACAAGTGACTGAGTAACTGATTCTGTTTCGTCCGAGACCGCTGGTAACGACGGGCTCAAGTGCATAGTAATAAAATCTTCCCATGAAAGCTTTCCAAGTCCAGCACGCATATGTTGCAAACCTTCCTTAAAATAGTGTTCTCCCCGGCTAACATGTCCCCATTGTTGACGACAGTCATAACTGCTGCAGGCTGTTGACCAGCCTCGATTGATCGTTCTTTTACATACTTATGCATTGTTGTTAGATTCAGTACATGTCCCGAACATCCTACTTTCGCAAAACTGTATTGAAATGCAAACAACTGAGTTCTACCAAGCATAACCTCTTCGCATTTCTGACTAAAACAAATCTTCGAAATGACTTAATATCCAGGAATAGAGTAAGCTCTTCTCAGCGAAAAATTATACTGTCGTTTCCATGTATCTCCGAAACCACAATGAACCTATACACGTGGTTACAAGAATGATGCAATGGCGCGAACGCTCTATGTTGTGGTCCTAATACCGAAAACAGTAACCGTTGGCCAGCGGTTGCGGGTATTAAGCAGATAGAAGATAAAGCCCCACATCCGTTGGCTAAATTTGAATACACTACGAGGAGACTAGCTGGCTAAATTAAGCAGCAACAAAAAGACAACAGTGTCAAAACATGCCCGACTCTATCATCCCCTTGGGCTTTTTTCTGACACTCCATCGCACCGTCCCCATGTTGGGTCCGAACTTAGAAGTCCTTCACTCCAGTTAAACAACCTGTTTAGACGGTGGTTCGTTACAGTACCATGCATATGTGCCAATTAATTTACATGATTAAACTCTTTTCATCAATTATTTCCGAAACGTTTGAATAAAATCATTACTTGTTTATATAGTAAGCTTGATGCCGATCTTAGGGAAACGGTCATTCCCAACAAATGAAGACAGAACATAGTTATCTTCTATCCAAAAAGGATATTGGTAAGTAGCTACAAGCATTTTTCCTGTCAGTCGGACCCATGCCTCATTAAAGGATACAGAGATCCAAGCCTCGGTTGATGCGGTTTCCTGAGGGGTACACATGACACAAGGACGCTCTTATTGCGGAAGGAATACTGAATAAGTTGAACTATTGGGAGGATCCCGAGAAAATATTTCTCAACCCCAGAAAGACTTTCGAATTCACGCTTCAGTCACTCTACTTCACTCGAAACAGTGATTACAAACCGCTTGCCAAGACGTTAGGGACTTCAACGCTCTCAACATTGACTGAAAATTTTGGATTGCTGTATTTCCACCGGTCTCATTGGCTCATACTGTACTCGAGATGGAAACGGAAAAGCTACTCTTCCAAAACGCAAAACTCCGAGTGCTTGTAACGAAAAGACAGCTTTCACTACATTGCCGTCTATGGCCAGCTGATTTCATTCCTCACACATTGCATTAGCAGTCTGACATTGAAAAATGCTACCGCAAACTTCGAAGACGGATGTATTTTGTGCCGACCATAACTAATTGCTCTTATAATTTAAAATGTACAGAAATATGTCAAAAATACAACTGTAACCCTCAAATACGTATGTCTACTACAAGAAGCCAATGGGTCAGTGTGCGTCCATCCCAGAGTGGGTAAAAAATCGATCTGCAGCGACAGAGAGTGAGGGGTAGCGAGGCACGGATTAACTCCGGTTCGGTGATAGACCCCAGGGTTGTACCAACTACACGAAATCAGTGTGCGTATGTTTATGATGCCTGTACTGGCTGGTGGTCAGGGTAATGATTCACTGAATGAAGACAAAGAAACTCAAATCAAATATATGCCAATCTACCCCCAGAAATCGTCACTTCCCACCTGGTAACACACCTTGGCCAACTTTTGTCAGATAGATGATCGCCTGTTCATGAACCGCGCAGACATTCGAAGTTTATTCGCCTCGGGAAGCCGATGACTATGTAAACGCCCAGTCTTAGGTGTATATCCAAACAAATGTATCTAAACTAGCACTCAGCTGTATCTTAAATACGCTCACTGGACTGACCTTTATTTTTCATGAGCTGTTGAGTATTTTAAAAATGTCCAGTTTCAGACAAATAAGAATGTGAAACTTGATGGCATTTCAGATCCGGAGGTAAGACTCGAGAAGTTGTAACTTCCATGGTAAATCAAGGTTGAGAACGCTGTGCAGCTGAAAGGCAAAGTGAGAGATAATTCGGAGTTGAACCTGTTTTCAAATATAGTTGAAAACTAAGTTATGGCTGTAACGTTTACCATCGTTCTGAATTAGAAGTTTTTATTAAAGCAGAAACGATATGTGAGTTTTTCCCAAAGCATATCATATTTTTTCCTCTTTCTGATTTTCAGCTCTGAATTAGTAGTTTTTACTAAAGCCGAAACGATATGTGAGTTTTTCCCAGAAGCATATCATCTTTTTTCTTCTTTCTGATTTTCAGTACATTTCTGACATCTGCATGCTCTCACTTTTTCAACAAATCTTTTTAAACGCTCTAGTTTGAACACAGTGCTCAACTCCCCAAAACCTGTACTTCCCTCAAATTGCTGTAAAGCAATATGACTTCCGGCCTACATCTCATGTACACGCGGTTTTGTAAAGACAACAGTTTATTCTGGCATCTACTAGTCAGGCACATTCCATTCTTTCACCCACAGTCTTATAATGCGCTATGTTCTGTTGGACTAAAGGTTGCATTAAATACCGCAAAACTCGAAAGTCACTTTTTGGCGCGTTCTCCTAGAGCCAACTACCAATGTAGGGTTAAGAGACGAACAACTCAACAATGGATAGCGAACGCGCAGCGGACGCGATATCAATTTGTTGGCTAGTGGGGGCGGCAATTCCAGGAAATGCATTATCCGTTTGTCGATACTTATTTGAAAGGAATTCCGTAAACAACCGTACATTGGTTAACACTTTCTTAAGTATCGGCTGAAACCACAGCTGAAATCCAGTTTGATGTCTGGACAACTATACGCCGCGGCTCTCAGCAATATTTTTTTAACTGATAAGAAAACTTGTAAAAGTAAGTTGGAAACTCTCGCGGTTTATGAAATAAAATTGTATTCCACAGTTTTTTTTTAAAGAAAACACTAACCGTTGGTTGTTTTAGAGACTACTTGCAGTTAACGTATTTGTAATCTTTACAAACGGATAACATTAAAAACGTCCCTGTCTTTGAATTTACAGTATCTCTAGAAAGGTTCCCAAAATATGTCCTTTCTTTTTCTAACTACTGCGAATAAGCCTCTCTTGTCTGAAATTTAAAATTCTATAATTTGAAGCTTAGCCTAGGTCGCAGCCTTAAAAATTGGCCTTAAGTTTGTTCTTTTTGGAGTTTGTTGTGGAATAGTTTAATTTTTCCAGTCCTGAATTTTGTTAGTATGCGCCTTCAAACGCGTCACTGGCGTCTATGGAGACAGACTTGCAATCAAGTTTTACAATAGACACGTTTATCATTGTTGTTAAAAAGTGTCGACCTAGTCATTACTAATTTGATCGTCGTTCCTGACAGATATGTTTTAAGAGAATTTCCAATTCTTACAAAATCTCTTACAAACGTGAAGGTTTTAGATTCCACATTGTTAGTGGACAAGTACATATTTGCTGACTTGTTAAGACGATGGGTCATAATTCTACACCGCGGTCACTCTTGATACCCCTTTGCTTAATATCTGTTCCTTATGGATTCAATAACTGTCTTTCCTATCCTAAAGAAGAGTTTTAATTGTAAACCTGGTAATTTCTTAAAAGAAATAATAGCAAAAAGACAACTATTGGTCATCAGTGATAATTTATCCTAGAAGTTTCGCCTATAACAGTTTTGAGAGGTGAACTTTCTTCCTCCAATGACCAAAAGGGATTTTACAATCCGTATCAGTAGATTTCGTTAGTTAGATGTGGCTAACCAGCGGTGCATTCGAAGGTTTGCCATATTAACGCAATTGCAATTGCGCAAGGACATCTGTTTCAGCAAATTACGATTTTTGAATTCATATTATCCCTTGAAACAAATAAAAGTAAGGACGCTTTTGTAAAACATCACCTTTACGGCAATACGGAAGAACCGTTTTCTTACTTAAAGGCTAAATCTCCTCCGCACATCCCGATGTATACGATTGACGCAAAATACAGGCCATTTAGTTTTTTTAAAATGCATTTACACCTGTTTACTTGTGATGTTAGTTATTTTTCTTTTATTGGGAGAAGAGGTATGTAATTCTAAACTGGCACAGACCTGCCACTTTTTGTGAAGTTCCGACCTCGGTGTCTTTCGTGAGGGCCAGGTACTTTTTAAAAGATCTTCCGAAGTCTTTGCCCTTTCAACGCCTAATGGTGTAAATGTCTAAATGAAAAAGAAGAAGAGTCGCGTTCCGGAACATTTTTGTTATTGTTTTGGGCCTTTGAACACGTGCAGAAGTCCATCGGCAGAAAAAGTAGCAGCAACAGTGCAAGCGACAGTTATATGGCGTGTAAACCAGTCATCGACCGACGGCGCAAGACTGGAGGTCACTACATGGGGCTCTGTACGCCGGCGCCAGATTGATGCATCGACTGACTTAGTCCTCATCCGAGATCCAAGCTTCAATCAATTCTCGGCCCGTTTTGTTTCCGGCGTGGACGACTATTTAGGCGGCTGATAAGTTAAACTCATGACCTGTTTCATAGGTATGGGCGGCCACTTGTTATAATGCGTCGCCTCGTCGCACAGCCAGCTTATGTTCGTGTATGTGCGATCCGAGCATGCGCCCGGTCTGCCCTGTGTAGTTGAGGACCATTTTGACACGGAATGCGATACACTACTCCAGATTGCTCTTCAGACTTTAACCGATCTTTGATTTTCGTGACCCTACTGCGCATAGTGGCTTTTGAGCGGTATGCCATTCCAACACCTATCTCCCTAGCAGTGCGTTCGGTTGTTTCGGAAACGTCCTTGATGTGTGGCAGAAAATGCCATATCGTTGGTGGCGTTAATGTTTGGATCCTCAGATTGCGATCACCTAGACAGCAATTTACGAATGCTTTCGAATAGCCATTTTGCACAAACTGGTCGCCGTGATAAGGGGCCTTACGTGCTCGTTCCTCAGGTTTACTGCAATGAGTTTGGATTCGTTTGAAGAGCGTCTTCCCACAGCTTCGTTTGTGAGCCACAGGATGGTTACGGTGAAAACCGAAAAGCTGTGTGGTTTGTTGCTTTCCTATAAACCGTCCTTTCACGTTTGTCTTTAAGCTTTCTTCTGGCAAGCACTCCCAGGGAAAGCAACTGCTGTTCCTGTTCTAACATCATAAATTTCATATATGGGGAAAGGCTGCATTGAGCAGGTTGTTTTTTTACTATGACAAACGTGTTGTCTACGCAACGACGTCAAAATACCGGCTCATGTTGGATGAATTCAATCTTTTCTTACTCCTGTAAGACCAGTTCTGCCACTAAACCGGCGACCGGTGAGCCCATTTGGGTTTTATAGCTTTGTTCAATGGTCTCTCTCGCAAAAGTAAAGAAAGTTTGTTGACAGAATTCAAACAGTCTCATGAAGTGTTTAATTTTGAGTGCATTCCGAGTCTCGTCGTACGCCTCTTCAAGTCTCTTGCGCAGGACTTCGCGGGCCAAGTTTGGTGGGATGGATGTGAATAACGATGTCGCATCGAAGGAGACTATGATTTTGTCCGATTGAATACCCCGACCCCGGAGGGCTAGGAGGGGTTGAGAGGCTGACGGAACTGAGATAGTCGAATTGCCTTAGGGGAACTTAAGTTTTGAGTACATTAATTTTCTAAATTAAAAGTGGGGCTGTCTTTTAGGTTAACGATTGGCCACAGTCTAAATTACAATCAGGGTTAAATCAGGCAAAAGATATACACAGATAATTATATGCCGTTACAATGCTCGATTTCACGAATTCAAGCACACTTATTGTTAGGCTGAGTGTAAAATAGCACGTTTTGTTCTTCGCCACTCAACCGATTACTCTGCTTTCTCACCACAGCGTTTGATGCCATTTTTCAAAAACTCTCGCCATGGTGCCTAGCCGATTGCCACCAACTGCAAAACGTCTGCCAGAATATTGCCCTTTCTTCGGCCAAAAAGGAATTTTCTCAGGTATGTAAGTGGCTGTTTTGTTCAACCCATATTCCTATTGCCGAAGGTTTATGCTCATGTTGAAATTCCTTCTCGTTGTATGCCTTTCCCGATTTTCAACAGCACTCCTAGTTACCTCAAAATATACGCAACTAAATTCCAATTTCGCAAAGTTTCTTTGTTGGGTGAAATTGATAAGTGGACATTGTGTGGCATATAACATCGCAGAGGTTAGTATAAAAGAGTGTTTTGCTTCTTCCAGCTGATTTCTTGTCCTAAGAAATGAAATCACTTTCCTCTGGCATATTTTTGAAAACACTTTTCTACGTTTTTGACAGGCATGATTTCTTGGCATGAGTAATTTCGATTCGTATAAAGACTTTAAAGGAGCGACACTTTCTTCATAATTTGCAGAACTTTGTTTACTTTCGTAGCCTTTCCTGTATCATTCTGCCAAGGATCCCAAAGGTTCTCCAAGGGTTGCATATAAAAATCAATAATTGTATACAAAAGTCCTATATTGAGGATTATTTAATAATTTTGCCGTCTGACGAACTAAGATCGAGCTACCGACGATAAGTGCCATAAAACTAAAAACTGCGCATTTTGGCCAGATTGCCAAAATTAGGAACGATATTTTATCCCTAATCTCCTGACTTTATGCATGATATTTTGAATCTTTTTATGAAACGCTTACAACATGTCCACCGACGCACATTTCGTTAAATAAAAATACTGATCCACTAAACTGGTACACTTCATCTTGCGTCATGTAATGGAGAGAAACCATTGCTTTAAAAAATTGCCATTATCAGCGACGTATAGCAACTAATCGGCTTCCGTTCCTTGTAAACGTAAAGCGTTATGTCTGTTCGCTCAAATCGAGCCTCCTGAGAGGTTCTCCGTAGTTCACCCAATCCACTCATCTATTGGTATTAATTTCCCTTTTAAGATCATACAAGAAATTGCGTTTATGCCTTCGTCTAGTGGTTCAAGTAATAAGGAACTTTAGACCCCAGTTTTAATGTTGCTACGCACGATTCTGAACGATAAAGAATCAGTAGGCGGCGCGTGCAATCGTGTGGATAAAACGGAACTGTAGAGAATTTTCCATTTAAATTAGGTGGTTTGATTAATTTACGAAAGCACACTTTTTGGGACACCGTTTCTCCTGCACATTTTTGCTAGATTTGGACCCTGTTTTTCTTGCAGTCTTGGAAGGTTATGCGATCGATATATTTAAAAGACCAGACGATCATTAGCATTGCTGTCGAACAGTAGGAGGTTAACACGACCAAGTTATCCGCAATGGTTTATCCATTTCGTACCTTAGGTTACGCGGAAGTGAATTCACCAATATATCCTGATTTCGATACACGAATGAGCATGTCTGTTTACTTCTGAGTTCATGATATAAAACCATTGTGGGCACTTATAATCGACTGGAAGGGAACCCTCAGCTCAGATGGTAGAATTTTGGATTAACAGTGCTCCCTGACCAACTGAATCAGGTAAAAGCCTCAGATGTCCGCTGAGGGTTAGGATACAGCTGATTGGAGATGCCAGATAAGCCAGACATAGTCATCTGCCCGCACCACCCTGTAAATAGTTGCTATATGCCTGCCTCTGAGGGTTTAGGACGCGCAATTCCGAGACAAATTTTAAGTTCTCATCCCTATTCTGCAAATATTGCCGTCATGTGACCCCGAATAATTTTCTTCGTGAAAAACCGAAAGTGGGCACTCAAGTCAGTCGTTGATCGTTTGCTTCTGAGGCACCCAGTAGTCAGCTGGCTTGGGCCTAAGTCTTCGGTGCTCGCCCATCTTTCGGTGGGACTAACTGACGACACAAACAAGCCAGAAATGGTCATTCCAGTCAAGCTCGCCGATTTTTACTTGTTTTTTTTTCTGGGAAGAAATTAGTGACCATAATAAAGCCTAATGTGCATTGGCAGTTCTCTGGCACCTGGTTCCCTGCCGGTCAATGCGCTTGCGCTCCAGCTGGGTGTATAGGTCGCGTGCATGGCTGCCCAGTCATTCTCCTATTTCTTACCCGTTGGTTTGTTGCTGTGGTCAAAATCACGGTCAAGTGTTTGTTGTGGACCAGGACGTGTGCTGGTATGCCTAGGTGCGCGTTCGGCCGTGTCAGCCACCTACGCCCTCACTCGAATCCGGTCTTCCTGACTCTGTCTTGACACCGGGCTCAGGCGAGGGAGAGAGCGAGAGTGTGTTAGGTGCTGTGCAAGTCACCGTACCTGCCTCACCTTGCTGTGGAGAGCACGGTGGACATCATCGGAGGCGACGGTTGAACTATTTCTATTACGAGCTCTTTGAAGCTGTATAATGGGATGAAGCATGAAGAACGTGGAAGGGGGAGAGAGTGTGTTAGGTGCTGTGCAAGTGTACTACTACTATAAACTAATTCACGTACAAGTCACCGTACCTGCTGTGGAGAGCACGGTGGACATCGTCGGACGCGACAGTCGAACTGTCTCTACCACACACTCTTTGATGGCTTGACAGACCAGCTGTATAATGGAATGAAGCTTGAACAACGTGGGACCGTCGCTGTGTTTAATAGAATGAGCCACTTTCCCCCCTCGTAATCGGCTTTACCCCTCAAAGACAGTTTAACATCCGCCCGGTGCAGTCATGGCGCAGGGTTTTCATATAACGTAAATTAGACCAACGAAGTTTGTCTGCTCTATGTCAGCGCAAGGACATCCCGAGTTCACGATTGATCCAAGGAATACGTCAAGAAAATGTGAGCGTTCATTGGTTGAGCCGTCCTTTGTAGTACATTGCCCTTTCCGCTAGAGAATTATGGGCGCATACTCTTTTGCGAGTTGACGATGATTTAAATAGCAAGTTGGTACCTGAATGTCCACTTCGCGTTTCATGATATTACCAATAAATCTTTTCCTGGTAAGAAATTAGTGACGACAATCAAGCCTGGTGTGCGTTGACATTTCTCTGGCACCTGGCTCCCTGCCGGTCAATGCGCTTGCGCTCCGGTATTTTATCTCTAATCTCTAATCTCTTTTCATGAAACTCTTGCCACATGACCACCGACGCACATTTCGTCAAATGAAAATACTAATCTAATTAACTGGTACCCTTCATCTCGCGTCATGTAATGGGGAGAAACGACTGCTTTAAAAAATTGCCACAATCAGCGACGTGTAGCGACTAATTGGCTTCCGTGCATTGTAAACGCAAACTCTTCATCTCGCGACGATAATCAAGTCTGGTGTGCGTTGGCAGTTCTCTGAGGCACCCAGTAGCCAACTGGCCTGGGTTTAAATCGTAGGGGCTCGCCCATCTTTCAGTGAGACCAAGTGACGACACAAACAAGCCAGAAATGGCCATTCCAGTCAAGCTCGCCGATTTCCAATTGTTTGTTTTCTGGGAAGAAATTAGTGACGATAATCAAGCCTGGTGTGCGTTGGCAGTTCTCTGGCACCTGGTTCCCTGCCGGTCAATGCGCTTGCGCTCCGGCTGGGTGTAGAGGTCGCGTGCATGGCTGTCCAGTCATTCTCCTATTTCTTACCCGTTAGTTTGTTGCTGCTGGTTAAAATCATGGCCAAGTGTTTGTTGTGGACCGGGACGTGTGGTGATGCGCGTCAGCCACCTGCGCCCTCTCTCGAATCCGGTCTTTTTGGCTCTGTCATGACACCGGGCTCAGACGGGAGAGGGGGAGGGAGTGTGATAGGTCCTATGCAAGTGTACTACTACTATAAACTAATTCACGTACAAGTCACCGTACCTGCTGTGGAGAGCACGGTGGACATCGTCAGACGCGACAGTCGAACTGTCTCTACTACACACTGTTTGATGGCTTGACAGACCAGCTGTATAATGGAATGAAGCTTGAACAGCATAGGACCATCGCTGTGTTTAATAGAATGTACGGTAACAATCGAGAGATGGCACCCAAAAAATCCGCCTAAACAAAGCAAGTAGTAATAAGGGTTTTATGTGTGGTAGCTGGTCGCGATGTACGATGCTAGCCGACGAAAAGTCCTATTTGAGCAGGTGTATGATCGAAGTTGGCCCGCTCTCCGTTACGTTATTACAAAATGGGTCGCCAAAGGCAGTATAGTGGTAACGGACGAGTGGAAAGTGTATAATCTTCTTCCCGCAGAGGGTTATCTACATTTATCTGTTAACTACTCAAAGAACTTCAAGGACCCTACCACCGGACGGCACACCAATGAAACTGAGGCATACTGGAGTAGACTGAAAAGGAAACTCAACGAGAGAGGCCCAGTATGTGGTCGAGCTGTGTGAGCTCACATAGACGAAGTACAGTATCGTCTCTGGTTTGGCCTTAATGCCATGTCTTTGGCAGATGCCTGGGAACTGTTCCTGTCACATGTTGGCAGACTTATCCTATTTAAAAGTGATTTTGTTTCGTAATAAACTGCCACAATGCGAATGCATGTCGTATATACAGGTGTACATGTATAATGATGGTGAAGGTTGTGTAACAGTGACCATCGTCCATGTAACCTCCTGCGATGTTCGTTCGGCCAGCCCATGTTAGGCCGTCACGGAAAGTCCAAGTAGTGAGTGAAAGTAGGCCTGAAAACGCTGATATAACCTGAAGGCGTTTGAGTCCACTGTTAAAGGTATCATTTCTAGGTAACGGATTTTTTTGCGTGCCATCTCCCGATTGTTACCAAGTGAGTGTTCATTGGTTGAGCCGTCCTTAATAGTACATCTCCCTTTCCGGTGGAGAATTATGGGCCCATACTCTTTTGCGAGTTAACGATGACTTAATTAGCAACTGAGTACCTGAATGTCTACTTCGCCTTCCATGATATTACCAATAAACCTTTTGACGGGAATGAGTTACAACCAGCGGAACGTGATTTAATATGCATTTGAAAAGTGCCAACAGCCGAAAGCGGTCGGCCACCGTAAATAATTTATGTCTAGATCTATTCTAGCCCCAGTTCCTGGTGCACCTATGCATATCATGACAGGCTGACTACGGTGTTGGCGACATTCAGTGTCCGGTAAGTATGCAGATATTGTTAGACTGTAACCCTCCATCCAATAAGAAAAAGACACAGGGGCTACGGTTAGTATCTTGTCCCCTAACACAAAGTTAATTAAACGGATGTCAGACAAAAATGCGTACAGTTGTTTGAACCAGACTGTAGAATATTTGCTTTGCCAATCTTTTTAGATAAAAAGTACTTATCGAATACACGTCCTTTTTCGCTGAAACACTTTTTGAAGAGCTAAGTTGCTTCGGTGGGCCCAACCCTAGTGTGCAGTTCTAGGCAAATAATCCCGACTGATCTGTTGTGGGTCAGATGTGGCTATGTAGCCGCACCTGAGGTGAACAGACCCCAGTTGCCCGTAATAGGGGACCGATTGTAATAGGCGTTTTTACAGGTGGGGCCAGATAACGCACATGAGGCGAGGTCAAGTAATTGTAATCAAAAGAAAATCTACTGGGAATGCGCGATTGTACTTTGAATGCTTGATAAATGGTTGTCCCGACCCCTAACCTCAGTCCCTGCCCTAACCTCTAACGGCTAACCCCTAACCCTAACTCCCAAACCCTAACCCTAACCTCAACCCTAACCCTGATTCTAACCCTTAACCGCAGCCCTAAACTCTAACCCTGAAACATCCAACGCGAAAGTTAGAAGACGACAGGCCGAACGTCAAGAAGGACCACCGGCATTGGGCCGAAAAAGTAGACACGGCAACAAGGAAACAAGGCCGCCAACGGAACGCACAGCAACACCATGCCGACATAATCACACCAACTCAAAATAATTAAGTAGATTTATCAGGCGCGGCTAAATAACCACGTCTTACCCTATCGTGACGTCAGTTGGACATCTAGGCTGAACTTGGGAAGTAAATCTGGTTAGACTGCAAAAACTCATTAAAAAGTGTGAGGACTGGTTAGTCTCAGTTCAATTATTTTCGTGCGCCATCAGAAAGTATACGAGTTGTAAAGTATCCCTCGGTATTTTTAAAGACAGTTTTAATTTTTAACCCAAATACAGAAAGCCGTTATGCCTAAATTCCAAATATCGGCTCTTATAACTGCACAGTTATCTACAAGTAGCGCAAGGCGTTTTGATGCAATTATTAGTCGAGCTGTGAAAATTTTTGCCCGCCTGACACAGTCATACCCGTAGGACCTGATGGCTGCAATTAGGAGACTCGTGATTATCTGCGAATAATTTCGCAGTTTGAGAACATGTCTTTGTGACTGTGGATTGCCAACGTTGTCTACTCACTTGACTAGGTCTACCGACCGGGCATGTTGAGGAGGGCACAGTCGAATCAATGCAGCACACCTCGGATAGATTCCAACGGAGAACCGAAATTACAGACGGATGGAGTAGGAAATTGGTTAGGTGTACGCAACAGTTATCATAACGACTGAAGAATCTTGAGATATAATACAAAAAAATGGGGTCTGTTACAGCATGGATGGTTAGTTTGCATGAAGCGGTAACTCCGAATGTCAGTTTACCTACTGGTGGGGACTTCAGCGAGGTAGAGCCGTGGGAGGTGTTGGTGAGAGAACGAGACTGGAGAGTATGCTGTTGAGAACCTTGAGGTAAGAGACCGGGCATCTCTACTGACACGCAGTTACACCATTCTTATGCACGACCCCGCCAGAAGTAACTTCAGTCCATTCTTGCAACCCCGTCAATTCTGTGGGGCTTTGCATAGCCCCCTCCCGGGGTGCAGTGCTGTCTCCAACGAGGAAAGCGGAATATCTGCGCTCCCCTCCATCTCACCGCTGCAACCATTGTAAATTCCAATGAGTGTGACGCTAGGGGAGTCATAGTTTCGCCCTTGTAAGGGGATACTTTCCGCTTCTTCACGACTCGAGATGTGCCTTAAGGTCCCGTTTTAGGGTGTTTACAACAGAAGTAATAAACGCCCACTTGTAATGAGAGTTTATTGGGAGAAACCAGTAATCCTTAGAACGATGCACTACTGCAGAACATCTAACGGAGAAGTGGAATAGTATATAACAGCATATGTACGGATGGCCGATTGCAAAGTTAGTCATGAAATTATTCATCGTAACAGATAAGAAAAATACGATGCTATGTCTCCAAAACTTCAAGAAAAGAAGCCAAATGCAAACTGTGGCCTATCAAATTGAGTAGATCCCCGCGGCTGACCTGGTTCAAATGGGCCGGCGAGTCCCGAATTTCCTGCAAATGTTATAATTCGTCGAGTGAACCAGGAACGGATCGTCCGGTCCTGTCTAGATACTGTGCACTGAAATGAGAATTCAGTTCTCGAAATTTAAGCCTGGCGGTTCCCCCAAATAAGGAATAATCTCACGTTTTCGGTTGCCATCTTGCTCACTTTTTTCCCTAAATTCGTTCTTTTCTCGCCTTAGCGGCTTGAACAGTGTTCACGTCTGGATACCCGTGGAAATTGGCTTTATAGTTTCGGTTGACATCACAGAACGAACTTAAAGTTGTTGGTTAAAATAATAGGCCTGGTCTCCATTTTATCACTAAGCATCTAGTAGACACAATGAACTTCAGTAGCAACGCGAATGATTGCACCCGCGATTTAACTGTACAATTTGTCGAACGGAAAGACTATGTACAGAACGACACAAAATGTTGGTCGGATACGCATAGAAACGGTACATTCTACTTAGATGGGGTTTCAAAACTGAGATCACTGTCCCTAGTCTGTTCCCAGACTTGTTCCTAAAGCTCAGGTACCATAAGTAAGGAAGAAAGACACTGGTTGGGTACCGGGACCATTTGTTTATTTTTCCAAGTTGTCGAACGCGCGCAGTAGTTCATTGTAAAAACGAAAGAGACGACGGGCGTGGGAAATTTTGGCCAATCAACGGCCAGTGACGCAGGCTTGGCTCTGCTTGCCGGTGCCAGACCGACTGAAATATTATTAAAAACTCAAATCCTCAGACAGTTCTCGGCTTGTCTTTCTTCCGGAGTGGGCAATTATCTTGGCATATGTAAAGTTGAACTCGTGGCCTGTTTCGAGAGTGTGGGCAACCACTTGCGAGAATTCGTCACTTCTTTTTGTATCTGTTCATTCTTTCATTTTTGACGGCCGTATATAGTTAATCCTATCTTGTGGAAAGTATGAAAAGAAAATGATTTCTATGCCCATCTTAAATAAAAAGCATTTACTCCAAAAATAAAGTAGTGGATGTTAGGAAGTGTTGTAGTTTTTCAAATGTTTTAGTGACGAGTTTCCTGACGCGTGACTCGACTCACACCGCCTACTCTCTTCAAGTTCATCAATGTCACCCTAAAAATACGGCAAAAGCCAATCTTTTTGCAGTATTCTATGAGCACCATGGGGTATATTTGCCTGAAGTGACATTGAGAGAAGGTGTACTAGGCTCACACGAAATCAAGGGCATCCAGTTTGGACAAATACTCCACTCGTTCAGAAGAAGGAGAAGATGCGATAACTGGAACAGGAAGTTTATTGACCTGAAGTTTCGGATTCTTACTCGCGCTCATCATCAGGGAAACAGTTGCAGAAAAGGGTCCTGTTCCAGAGTTTTTGCACTTTTTCTGAACTATTTCCTGAAAATCGCCTCTCAGCTTCTATCAACTGTACTTGTGTTTGAAAGTATTCAGGTTGCCCTGCCAGTGGCTAAATCGGTCTGCAAACTTAATCATCAAGCTCTAAGAAAACAAACCAATATTGCCGTGTATGGCTACACCTTTCAAAAACTATTCTAGACTTAAAATGAGTTGTACATCAGCGTTTCGCTTTAACGATGAGATCGTGGTAGAGATCCTGGCTTTAAAGAAAAGCCCTGTCAGACTAAGTAGTCGCATCTCTCCTTCTTCTATACATACGTAAGCGTCCCCGTTGATCGATATGTTAATGAATGCGGGGGCTCAAAATTGAGACGTAAGGCACAGTGGGGCGACCATGGCCCATAACGTGATCGGTGGACGCATTGCTGCAACATTTAATATTGTCAGTCTCAACCAACAAGGCGATGCGCGATGGACTTATAAACGTCTGATAGCCAAAGAATCCGGATACAAATCCCAGGCTATTCGTACCTGAATAGCGCGGCAGGCTGACGACGGCTAGTAAGTCAGGTGTCAGCCCAGTCCCCTTGTCAGTCTCGGTACACGCTACTCATCGTCATGTAATTGCCTGTGAGCGTCCTAGATTGAACCCTAAAGCACAACTGGGCGAGCTTTTCGCATAACCTCATCGGCAAACTGCCCTTCTAGGAAAGTAGTCTGTTACTAGGGGCGCTCGAGTGTGATCTTCATTCCTCTAATGCTGTTAGTTGCGCAATAACACTCATTCTGGCAATGAAATCTTCTCCTCATTTGAAAGGTCAGGACAGAGTAGCCGCAGTTCCCGAATTCACCTGACGGAGCGCTTGATTTTCGTTAGAAGTACACACATATCGTTGAATGAGCATTTATCAACCAAGTAAGAGTTTATGTTCGTGTCGTTGTGCTCCAGGGCTCAACCACAGACAACCGCATAGCGCTCAGTAATATAAGATGAGTAGTAGTGCCGACAAAATGGAGACTGGGATGGTCACTTTCGCACCTCAGGTTTGCAGGATTCGCACTCGGGATACTTGGTCATTGACCGTTTTCAAGTCCAGCTCTCTGTCGTTTGAGATTGGAAATCTTACTTATCGTTGAAAGGGCGGGTAGATCCGGAGTAGTGTGCATTCGGAGTCGAAACGGTAAATCAGGAAAGTCAGTCTGCCAGTTGATAATTCTAACTTTTTATCAACCTTAATTAAACAAGGATACGTTTAACCATTGCGATAAAGCGTAGGGATATGTCGCAGAATGATTCTTCCGGCAACCTTTTGGCAGTTGTCACGGACTGCTAGTTTTTTTGTACTTTTTCGCGTTGATTGAGATTAGCATTTTTCGCAGTGTGATGAATCCCCATCGCCCGCTTAGGATTCCTCCCGACCCCGCTGAAGCATTTCGTGGGATTTTAAAGTCCCCTCGAGTTACCCTAAGCTACTGGGCTAGCGCCTTTTAGCAACAGCAGAAGAGGCCGCCATCAGGTTACGAAAACCGACCCTATGCACCCAGAAGAATCTCGTTCAGGCTCCGCGCTTACCGTAGTCAAAGGTTGATTAAGCACATGCAACTTTCTGCACCCTTCCGCTCTTGCCTAGCCTGTAATTTAAAAGCCTAACTTTTATCGATTTTTCACTCACTGTTCCTCATCCCATAGAACTGTGCTGGCCTGACGAGAAGTTATCGAAAGCAACGTTCGCTCGCCACCATTTCTTTTCAATAAAAATCACTTGGATTGTGATGAGTCTTCGGCTGGCCGTAGTCTCCCGGAGTCTTTGCTGAGGTCACCTGTCTGTAGACGCTCATGCCGAATCAAGCGAAAAATATATATATATATATTTTGAAAACACCCTAATTTGCACTTTTTTCACCTCTCGCACGCGACTTCCTGAGAGACGAACCGGTAGAAACTCGCACACACAAACTGTCAGCAGCCTCCTAAATTTGGATCATCTCTGCATCATAAAGCGCCACAATCGATGGCTGACTAGCCACGCGCCTATCCACTCGTCTGCCTGTTTCGTCCGGCGTAAGCGCGCCCACCTGTACAGATACGCGTTTGTTTATGTTTAGTTGGGCCCTCGTAACTTCGCACATTCGGATGCGTGATACGGCCTTGTTACATAAGTTCGCCTTTTGGGAGTCTAGCCAACGGATAGGAAGTCCGCACTGGCGACGTTGACCTGTAGGCGCAGAAAGGAGGCGGGAACTGTGAATTGAACATCTTTGGCGAATCACGTGATCCTTAGGAGTTAAATATTTATCCCGTTCCAGCTCATTCCTATTGGACGTAAAATCGCCGGTCACTGGTGAAACAACACGGATGTACTATGCAGTATTTATACTGCTTATCTGGCTAGTCGCAGCGCGGGATCTACAAGGCTGACACTCGATCTCATTCAGCTGCTCGTTTTCCTGACAAGTTTCCTTCCATTCCCCTCCCCATCCACCCCGAAAACTGCAGCCCCTGATTTATATCTCGTTGCGCGAATTGTGAAGTTGAGCGCGGTCGAAGGTGAAAAGGCATGAACCGGATCTGGAATAATAGTACAACAACAATGCAGGGGTTTTTATTGTTTGCTTCGATATGATTGGCTTTTACTTACGGCAAAAATGGAATTGATGCTTATAGTGCAGCCGAAGTAGAATGGAAAGCGTTGCTGCGCTGAACATTGGTCATCACAGACGACTGTACGTAAGTCCGCGGTTCAGCGGCAGAGTGTGCATTCAGACCGCGAGTTGGCACATCATCGACTGATGAGGAAGAATAAGCCGGAAATTGACATCCCATTTTTTGCCCATTGGTGTAACATTTCTCGAGTTTTAACACCCTAATTCAATTTGAAAGCACCCGATCCAGGCTGTGATTAAAAAACCGGTTGTAGACTACTGCTGCGGCCGAACTGGATAAAGCGGTACAAGTTACTTGAGTGGGTTAAAGGAATTGGGAAGGTTGGAGTCTGATCTCGGTTTCTAATCGAAGAAGATAGTTTTGTCAATCTATATCACCGACAGGGTTGGGCTGTGTTTGTATCTAGTTCAGGTTGTGGCTTGTCGGCTATCCTTTTAACAATCGCCCTCTCTGACGCAACCGAAGGCATACTTTTAGGTCGGCTGTTTCGTGAACTGATCGCATTTTGTGCACCCGACGAAGAGGAGGTCAAAAGCGCACATTTTGTTCTAGCTACGTAGGTTTTTGTTTCGTTTCCCTGAAGGTTACTTTCGTACCATTGCCGGTAAACATGATCCTTTCTCATGCTGGCTGGCTTTGGCGTGTGCTGAATCGTAGATTATATAGTGCTATCGAGATAGTAAGAACTGTTTCCTTCCTGCGATCGCTGAACCCCCAACACTGCGAATTCTACTTGCTTAGCGCTGACGAAGGGGCTTACTTTGCCGTTGATGTTTCTCGAAGGGCCACTCCTAGAAGTAGACACAGATGTTATTCAAGTGTTTCCAAGATAATTTTGTATATTTTAAGCACCATCGGCGCGGATGATAAAATATTAATTTAGTCGAGTATAACATCCGGTTACCCGTTTCTGTTGGACTCCCGAAATCATGTGACTTCCTTGAATTTACACGCGCCGGACGAAACTGGTCAGTTTGTTTATCGTTTCCTGATTTCAGCCCAGGTTAAATACCGAAGTATCATTTGTACATCAAACTTTCGATCGTAAATGGCACTACCTCGCAGTTTGCGCCTGCTGCTTGATCTTAACACTTGAAGGCTAATTGTTGAATCTGTCCGAATTGATGGATTTCAAACCTTCTCGGGCTTTCTTCGGTATACCGACACTTCAACCACCGCAAGCGATGATGCCCACTGCGGTGGGTCTTGGGCATACTCCCTTTTATAGCCAGGCAGACTTTCACAGCATCTTCCTCACTCCCTCCTTCTTCACTCACCTTGCTCTGACGACTTAACGAAACTGGGGAAATAGAAGTGAGCTCACGTACAGCGGCTGACAGGGCAAGTCAGCTCGTCTACGTATGTCACACTTGATCTGGTCTCAAGACCAAAGTTTCAGGTTATAGTAAGGAGGCTATTGAAATATCACATGAGTGAAAATACCATAAATAGCATATTAAGAAGGAGCCATTGAAACCTGACTGTCAGTTCTGAGAAGGAGCGAGCTATCCTGACAATTGGAAACCTCCACCACTCATAGCGCGTCGTGATGGGTTCAAGTACAGGGAACGTATTTTAGTAAGGAGTGTGCTGCTCTGTCGACCTCACTCTCTCCTTTCTTTTTTCTGCGCCGGTCGACTTTTCGAGCTTCTGAGTCAAGCAGCGATGAGATTAATTCAATCCAGTGCTGTCTACCACAAAATTGCAGTCTTCGCTAATTGTTTATGTAGGAATCGAACGTCCTGTCAGATATTATTTTTCTTTTCGAAGTCCTCCATACTTTGGACGTTTTTCATTTAACTTGTCCTTGAAGTGAAAGTCGTATTTGTATCAGCGAACCTCTATTCTTTATCGATCAGTCGTGAGAATTTCCACCTTGTCAGACGAAAAACTGGGTTCTCTACGTTTGGCAATATGTTCAAAGATGCAAAATATTTTTGTTTCGTAGGGCGTTTACGGCAGAAGCCTAAAACGCGGCCTCATAAAGTCATTTCCTAACCAATTGCCTACGAATTTTGTATTAATATCGACTCAATTAGGTGGGTTTCCGTTTAGTGTTAGGGTCAGGGTTAAGGTAAGGGTTTAGAATTACAGTAAAGGGTTTGGGGTTTAGTGTTAGGGATAGAATTTGGGGGTGAGAGTTTAATGTTGGAGTTAGTATTTGAGGGTAGGGGTCAGGGTTTTGTGTTCAGGTTTAGGATTAGGATTTAGAGTTAGGGTTTTGGCTTAAGTTTAGGGCTATTATAATGGGTTATGGTTCAGGATTACTATTTAGGATTAAGGTTTAGGGTTCTCCGGTTTACCAGATGGAGCCGCGTTTTAGGCCTCTGCAGCTTTTAAGTTTATAAATCTGTCCTGTTCACGGCCGTCTACAGATTTCAAAGTGGTTTGTACTTTTTCGACAAGATTTAACTCTAAAAGTCCTACGACGCTTGACTTTTAGGTGGAGAAAACTCTTTAGCCAGGGAGTATTTACATGGTCCACTTAACGCAAATCACCATCTTCCGTTCGCAAATCCTTGGATTTCAAAATAGTTGCGCCTTTTGTTGTCATCCAGAGGTTTATTTGGCCTTTATTTGACTCGTAAAAGCATTCTTAAAGGCTGATCAAATATTTTCTAATGCATTCTGTTGACCGATTACATCAGCATAGTCCACTTCGTCATTAGTTTTTTGCACTTAATAGAAAAGTTACTGAACTCATCAAACATGTGGATGTGCACGATTTAGTGTAAGTCTTAAAGATAAAAAATGAATTGAAGAGCAGTCACGCGGAACCAAAAGCTTTACAGTTAATACCTGGATTAGAACTTATGCTCACAATGTTGGCCTGATTATCTGAATTTTTCAATATAGCATGCACGATTAAAGACTTTGTTTTATACCATTCCTGCTAGACAGTGTTCTGACCAAAGTCACGCGTGACATTCCGTGACCAAATTTACGCGTGACTTTCCGGCAGAGATTGTCAGCTACGATTTTCCGCTTCTTTTATCAAGGCGTTTTTAGCAGTTTAGCTAATTTTGAGCTGTTTCGGTGAATTAGAAAGTAATTCAGCTGGAAATTTTGTCGTTTTCTCAAAGTATAACATCGTTTCCCACTTCTATAAGCCCAACTTCATTCTAGTTGAATGGGACTTTTGGGAATCAGCTAATCGCAACCAAAATCTTCTATCTTAAACTTCTATTTGAAAATACCTATGTGAGACTCATGGTTTAAACTTAAATTATATGGCCTGCATTTTCAAATCATTCTATTGGGTCTTCCTATTCCGGGCATCGAGATTCATTTCTATAACCGAATTGTAGCAGGTTTACAACAGTGATTGAAATTGAGCGCGTATTTCATCATATTTTTGTCCTTTATATGTAATACGACGGTTGCAGTCTTTATAAACCGGCATTCACTCATTCTTGCCGTCTTGTGGAAGATCGATGAATTGGGTCGATCTCGGTTAGTTCACAGAATGGTGAAATCTTATGTCGGCTATTTTAGTTCGTAGAATTAACGAACTTTCTACGTCTTTACCTCATGATCCTACTGTAATTTTCTCGAAAATCGATAAACTTTAGCCTTCACGGACAGGTACCCGACCGAGACCTTGTCATTTTTGTTCGTGTAAATAAGTTCTGTTGAGTCGATCCTTTGGATATTGTGCGATGATCCACTCAATCCAACTGCCGACAAAAGAACCAGTAGAAATTATGGGCTGTGAGTTGCTGAAGTTCCCGGAACGGTAGGCTACCGCGCGACTTACAGTAAGTGGGTTAACTCACGAAATGTCCACCGAAATTCCGAAATGCATTTTCGTTTCGAAAAGATTAATTAAGTAGGGTTGTAAAACTAGTCAGCCTGCAGAATAATTATATAATATTCCAGTTACCTCAGGGAGCCGGCTTTCGAATGAACTTCCTTCCGGCTACATGCAAAAACTACACTCTGCAAAAAATGAGTACTTAAGCAGAATGAATTTTTCTCATTGATTTTCGATGCCCCTAAAAGTCCAATTATATTTCATGGGAAACATGCATACACGTGTTTCTTTTTTACTTCTTTGGTAAAACATTACGTCTTCTAATATTATAATCGAAGCAAGGGTATAATTCGGTTTTCAGAATATCCAAATCCCGAATAATGTTGAACCCGCTCTACCGTTACGCTTGGATTCAGGGTTTCGAAACTACAAGCGGTATATTTTTCCGCGCACGGAAAGCCATAGATTTCTCTATGGTAATAAAGGGGAACCATATAGCGTTCATAACATGTAGCGGTGGATTTGATCCATATTGTTAACTTTCCAAGCCACATTGGTAAATGCAGAGACATGACGATTTACGAACGGCCATTTCATGGTATTAAAAAATCTCACAATTAGACACTTTTTAAAACCGAATTATGTCCCTCCGTCGAGCATAAGATTGGAAGAAGACGCAATTGTCTACCGAATGAGCGAAAGAATGACTATTTTTATGTATGTACTCCATGAAATGTAATTGAACTTGTAGGGGCATCGATAATCAATGAGAAAAATGCATGCCACTTAAATAGACATTTTTTACAGGGTGTAGTTTTTGCATGCAGCCGGAAGGAAGTTCGTTCAAAAGCCGGCATCCTGAGGTAACTGAAATATTATATAATTATGTTGCAGACTGGCTACTTTTACAAACCTACTTCATTAATCTTTTCGAAACGAAAACGCATTTCGGTGGACATCTCATGCGTTAACCCACCTGCTGTAGTTCGCACACTAGGCCCTTTTTTGTCTCCCGGCTAGGCAACCTGGGGAAATTCGCTTTGTCCCACAAATGCCAGAAATAGCTTGAAAGGCCGACCGACGCGCGCAATATCACCTGTGTGTGTGCGCGTGTTGGAACAGTGACCAGCGCACGCTGGCATAGCCGAAGTGCGACTAACAGTTTCTCGGCTAATTAGTAATCTTGTTTATTTCACAGGCGGACCATGTTGCGCTGATCGGAGCCCTCATGCAAGCAAGCGTCGCCAAAATCGCCCCTGCGCCAGCAATTGAGGCAGAAATAAGGTGAGTATAAATGCGTAAACCAATAAAAAGTTTTGATTTTGCTGGATTTTTTCGTATGCAAACATCTACAGTGCAGACGACTTATGCGGAAGTGCACTGTGGCTGGTCTTTGCAGATCTAATCTAACCGAGGATGAAAGAAACATCCTGCATGAAGCGACAGCACTTGATTCAATCCTTACAAATGGCAGCGTTTTAGAGTTCAACTTCATTTTTCCGACGCAACAAGTTGTTTTCCCTATGGTAACAATCGGGAGATGGCACCCAAAAAATTCCTTACCTAGAAATAATACCTTTAACAGTGTACTCAAACGTCTTCAGGCTATATCAGCGGTTTCAGGCCTACTTTCACGCACTACTTGGACTTTCCGCGACGGCCTAACATGGGCTGGCCGAACGAACATCGCAGGAGGTTACATGGCTGCTGGTCGCTGTTGCCCAACCTTCCCCATCGTTACACACGTACACCTGAATATACGGCATACATTCGCATTATGGCAGTTTATTACAAAACAAAATCACTTTTAAATAGGGTAAGTCTGCACAACATGGACAGGAACAGTTCCCAGGCATCTGTCAAAGACATGGCATTAAGGCCAAACCAAAGACGATACTTTACTTCGCCTAGGTGAGCCCACAAAGCTCAACTACATACAGGGTTTCCCTCGTTGAGTTTCCTTTTCAGCCTACTCCAGTATGCTTCAATGGCATTGGTGTGCCGTCCGGTGGCAGGGTCCTTGAAGTTCTTTGAGTGGTTAACAGAGAAATGTAGATAACCTTCTGAGGGAAGACGATTATACGCCTTCCACTCGTCCGTTACCACTATACTGCCTTTGGCGACCCACTTTGTAATAACGGAACGGAGAGCGGGCCAACTTCGATTATTCACCTGTTCAAATAAGGCTTTCCGTCGGCTAGTATCATACATCCCGACCAGCCACCATCCATAAAACTCCTATTGCCGCCTGTCCCGTAAGACAGGCTGCTTTGGTTGGGCGGATTTTTTGGGTGCCATCTCCCGATTGTTGCCTTCCCTAATTGATTGTAAACAGTAAAGTTTCCGTGTCTCTCAGGCGTGTTCTTTCTGAAAGTCTTGTTGATAGTTTACTTGGTAACGGTAGGGTGTAGGACTCTAAGTAACTGGTTGCTTCAGCATGTACACAAAAATTCAGTGTGACTGTAAGCATCACTTATTATTCATCGCTGCCATTGTTTGAAATTTCCTTGCCTCCCTGGCTTAATGTAATCTTACCAGCGGCGGTTTAACAAAAGCCCGTTATTTTTTGAAAATTGTTTTTGGACTATTTTTTTATTTTTACGCCCATTTTCTCTGCCAAATGACAACGTATGACGAGACTTTAGGCGGGAATTTATTTAACTTCTGTGTCTTCTTGCCCTCCGTCTTGCGTGGCACCCAACACGTGGAAGCCCCTCTACCACCATTTAACGTACGACATGGTCCACTGGCTAGCTCAAATTACTTGGAGTTCTACGCCCTACCGTAGCCGTTTACTTTACTCTACCCTAAAGTTCGGGAATCAATGCTTGTTGTATAGGCAGCTATTGGAGTCTAAGAGAAGATATAGTAGAATTCAAACAGTATTTTAAAACTATCCGGACCCCGTGGGATGGCTTGTGGCCATAATATAATTATCGGCTTTATCTCGTTGATTGGGAAGGAGATCCGCGCTAACATTTTTTGGCCACCGTTCACCTCAGTTTCAAAACCTTTCCTCTTAATGAGCGACCAGAAATTTGGAAGCACAAAACAATATTTTGTGAGGTCATTACAAATCATTTTAAGGAGCTTACTTGATTGCAGTTTTCGCCTTGCTTGTGATGTGTAAATAAAGTACTTGAAATCGTTTGCTTATGTTACTATTTACTTGGAAGTCAGTTTCTACCTTGATGACATACAACTTTCATACTGCCCTTAGTAAGTAGTTTGAATAAAGTACAACTTTATACTTGGCACAGCAGTGAAATATTCTCAATTTGTGTGCAGCTAAGGGCATAAATTGAGGTTAGAGGATACCATACTGGCAGCACAAATGCTAGTTAAACGTCCAGACATGTGTTTCGTCAATGTTCTGCCGCTCTATGGCACAGACGAGGCAAATATTCAAGTCAAATTTCAATCGACGCGCATAGACCTTAGTTCAAACTGATTTACTCCAAGTCAGGGGTTATTTTGCGAGACAAAATTATAAGCAGCAATTTCTAAACTGGAATATCTACCAGGGAGCACACAGGGAGTGTTGGGTGACCCACTGATGAGGCGGACGCCTTGCAGCTGTGCCATACAGCCGCAGAATATCGACGACACACGTGTCTGGGATTCTAGTTATTACTCGTGCTACGAGTATGGTATCCTACAACTCCAATATATACTACTAACTGCTTGTTGGCAGTTCGGTGAACAGTACGTGGTTACCGCGCTGTGGCTGATGAAGGTCGGTCCAAATATTCATATCAAATTTCGGTCTGTCCCCACAGACCTTAACTCAAACTGACTCACTCCAAGTTAGCAGTCCATTTCCGAGAAAAGTTAAAAAAAACAAGTAGATACAAACTTGAAAACTGTAATTTCTGTTTAAAGGAACTTCAAGAGTTCATTGTATGAACTCTTAATTTTCGTGATAGAGAAGGGCCGGGACGTACCAACGTAGGTGGGAAGCACAACGCAGTGTTTACTGTCGTCGCATCGATTTAATTCTTCTACGCGTTAGGTATGCCTACTACCCAATGAGATTCCGTCCACTTGACCTGAGAAGGCTAGCTGAGGTTAAGGGGAACGTGTGGGAGGCTGCATCGATGCTGTCACCTCATTGCTCCTATTCTAACTGAACCGACTGCTTTTCGACTGGTTGATATTCGGTCATGTTATCAAATGCCAGAATGGACGGTTAAGGCGAACTGCAGACCTGCAAAGACCCTCAACCGGCTGTCAGTCTGGCTGCTGCCTATCAGTTCACCTCTTCCTCACGCAAACGTATCCTGTTTCCCTTCGACGGAATCTTCCATCGAAGTCTGGGCTATGTACCAGGTCAAAATTTGCTTCCCAATTAGGACAGATTGGCAAGGATTACGGCGTTCTACATTTCTACCTTAGTAACCCAGTACTGTCAGAGGCTTTTTCTCCGTAGACACGCCATTTGTATCTGTGCGCATGATGGAATAGTAGTACTCTTACATTGGGGTAAGAAAGAACGGCGCCCCTGAAATCGGTTCGGAGGCTTTCGTTAATTGAGGGAAGTGTGATCATCAAACTGTTTGACCATCAGGAGCGACGACGTCTAAGGCGGCAGTAATTACGTGTCGTGGAGACTCGGCACAGTCTAACAGAGAAGCACGGTGAGCCGTTTTGACGTCCGTTTCGCTCCAACGCATCTTCAGCGCAACTGCTTATTGGAGCCAGAGAATTTTAAGAGGGTGACAATTGTTACTAGAACACCGTAGCCAGCCGTGACCGGACATCAGTAAGGGAAGCAGTCAACGAGATATACGCGACCCTGGAAGTCATTTCCTGTCCCAATGGCGGCTACTTGCTTCCTTCCGGTCTATCTATTGAAAGAGGCCAGGTACGGATTTAAACAAAAGGGTGCCTTACCAAGACCGGGTAATAAAACAAAACATTAGAATTACTAATTTATTTGATTTCGACTCTGAGGTTGTCTTAGTTAAGTGGCTTGCCTTCGTATTTTATGATAACTTGTTAGAAGCCCATACAAAGCTGGCTTTGTGTATTTGTGTACGCCTGAAACGCGTACTGGTATCCGGAAATGGACCCTCAATAAACTGCTTTAAACCACTGAGAACCAAACGTATGCCGTGCCTCTTTTAGCTTGCATAGCTTTCTCTCAAAGTAAGTTAATAGAAAACTGAGGAAGAAATCGATGTATTCGTTAATGTCGATTATAGCAATCCTTATGCAAAAGCACAGTTCCATCTCATTCGTGAGGACTGTCGAGGTGTTGTATGGTTGGTCCTCGCCCTACAATGTTCCAGACAGGTACGAGAGCCATCCAGAATTGAGGAACAGTTTGTAATTTCGGTAGATTGGGAATCATTGGTTGGTGGGGATTGTTGAACGATCCTTTGAGTTGGAATCCGGAAATCTAACCAATCATTCAGGGGTTTTGAATTTCTGGATGGAGCGACATTGACTGAACGATGCACTGTCATCCTGAGAAATCGATCCTGGCAGGTCTGGCGCCAAACCATTAAGGTTCTCTTCAAGAGGAACCAGACTGTCTAATCTTGATTAAGCATTCAGCACCTTGCACGGTCTAGATGCTCATTTTCTCACCGAACCGTTACCCTTTGCCATTGATATCTAAACTCGTCTCCCGATCCTCTCATATCAAAACCATGACTGATCCTTCCAAAATAATGGCCCATCACTAGGCAGGACATCGTCCGGACTCGGTTAGGATTTTTATTCAATCACTGTACGTTGAACGTCTATTAAGCGGTGTCGTTTCAACTGCCGTATCATAGTACCAATGGGTGCTTGAAAAGCACTTTCGCGTTGCGGAACGGAAGACGATATGAACTAGCTACTGGACAGGTATCTAGATGGCCGCCTGAGAGATGACATCGTCTTGAACGGTGGCTTCATCAACGGACTGCCCTAGAGTCGCACGAGACCATAACAACTGCCGTGCATGCGTTTCTGTGCCACACAAGTTCGAAGGTCTGAAAGCGTGTGCTGTGCCAGTATCAGCAAACCATAGCCTTCGCAGCCTGCTATGCCCGGGCAGTTCCCTGACACCTGATGCGCTTGCGCTCCCGGCAGGGTATGCAGGTGGTGGGCATGGCTGCCCAGTCATCATCCTCGTCCTTCTGACCCCAGTTGGGGTTTTGTTGTTGATGAAAAATCCTAGTCAAGTGTGTGTTGTGGATCAGGGGTTGTTGTGGCACGCCTAGGTACGGATCCGGTCATGCCAGCCACCTGCGTCCTCCTCCGCCTTCGGTCTTTTTGACTCTGTCCTGTCACCGGGTCCAGGTGGGGAGTGGGAAAGAGGGTGCGATAGATGCTGTGCAAGTCTACTATCAGTATAAACTAATTGACGCGCAAGTCAGGTGCCTGCTGTACCTTGATGTGTAGCACACGGTGGACATCGTCGGGATCGACGCTTAAACTGTCAGTAGAAAAAACCCCTAATTCCATATTAACGCGCACATTCCTAAACAGTGCCCATCTACTGAAACCTGAATATTTTGAAGAATTGAACCTTATCCATATAACGACACCAAGACGTAGGCCTTCACGCTGTGTCAAGTCGGTTGGTGGGCCCAGACTGGGGAGTCCAGGCCCAAGGCACATCAACGCAGTCTTTACTACGATAAATCTGGCCCTTTAATCTAGCCCGAAGCGCCAAAAGTGGTGGATTTTAGGGCTGCCAACGGAAGGCGTGACTTCGTGCACTTCGGGGCTGAGAATCAGTTTGCAATGCCTCCTTCTCAATATGGCCGTTGTGGGACTCACATGCGTGTATTGCCTCCTGGTACATTTGGAATGTGGGCCAGGTCGTGGTTTGGCATAAGTGGACGAACTGCTTAATTTCCTGAGCCACTGTCCCACCTCCGGTCGTCTTGACATTGTCTTGCTGCAGGCGGTGAACGTAGTCGCTAGCAGTGGCCGGCTGTCATTATCGTTGGAAGACCACCGCCCGTAATCAACCGATGATCACCTGTTGTTCTCTGCCGTTTTAGCCCCAGTAAACTATGCTTCTGGGCTCATACAAACGTTTGGCTATCAGGTGTCTGCATTTACCTGCCATCTTCATTGCGATCGTCCACCGTGCTTTTTTTTTCGCGTCACGTAGCCCGATGACTCCGAAAGAATGATTGTACTGTGGACAGAATCGATCATCAATCCCAGCTCTTGCAGTTGACCCACTTTGTACCAGCTCGCCCGTAATGTGAGCCACACGTACTTTTAGAGTGCACTGGGCTATTTAGTAGGACAACCGCGGGGGTTTACTCGTTTTCGCACGTCGGGCACTACTTCTAGCGAACAAATAGGCCTCTAGAGGACAGATTCTAAAAATAGCCATCTCCCATGAAGATCAGCTGGTGGGATTTTAATGTCCTGAACAGCCTTTTTGTTAGCGTCCTAAATGGGCGTGTATAAGCATTTCGTTCAGCATCTTCGTCACACAAGTGCTGCAATTCGCAATGCATGTAATGCGGACGGTTCAAGGTACCGATCGCGTTAGGCTGCATCAGAAGCCACAATAGAAGCGGCAGCGGCGAGGCTTATCTGTTAGATAACATCTATTCTGGTCGGAAGATTGAATCACAGTCCTATCAAACCTTGCGCTTTGACTGCCGGCCAACGGAATGCGCCGGCTGGCCATAACCGGGCGCAAGGTGTGAGCTTGTGAGGGCGGTGGACAAGCGACTTGTCTTGCTAATGCGGCATTTGCCAGAAGCGATGATGGCATGAATCGGACCGTCCTGCTGTGCTATGGAATGACAGGACTGAGAGCTGTGATTTTGTGCTACCCAAAGACTCACTACGCTTCCCCAGGACGTGTCACGATTCTGATTCCTTTGTCTGCCGTCCTTCGCGCTTGTTGTTAATGATCGTCTGTCGAAAACTTTGACCGCCTTAAGTGCTCCTTAGGCCGCAGTTAGCATGATTTGTGTTGGTACGTCTTCTGATGCAGAGTGATTTGTCTCCAGACTTGACACAGCTCTTCCGCAGTGTTGAGCCGACTTGAACAAAAGGTATCTACAACAAAACTATCTCTGTTCGGGCGGTAGAAGTCGCACCATGGCATCGCTGTTTCTTAGTGGATGAAGACTGGTCCGAAACCCTCTCGACTGTTTCATGCAGCGGCAGAATATCGGTGAAACATGCGTGTATGGGCTTTTGGCTAATACCAGTGCTGTTAGTATGGTATCACCTTACCCTAATGTATACTACCAGCTGCCAGTCGGCAGTTAATGAATATTACGCGGTTACCCGCTGTGGCTGTTGGACTTCGGCCTAGGTATTTATGCATAAATGTTTCGGCCTAAGTCTATGGACCTCGAATAAGCTGGCCCACTCCAAGTGCGTAGTTAATTTCTGTACACATCGTATGTCCAAAACTTTGACCGCCTCAAGTGCTCCTTAGGCCACAGTTAGCATGATTTGCGTTAGTATTTATTGCGACTCGCATCAGAGAAACTGGCCACAGTTTTGACTTTCAAGAGACAGCCTTTTTAGGCCGGGACACCTCAAGGACAGAACGTTTCGCATTTGAGGCTTTGTACTCAGATGCCAACACTATCAAAAGGCATCTAGACCTTCCTTCGGCCTATAAAGCCCTGCGTCACTACATACGCCATGACGAGGACAAGACAGTTATACGGAGCTTAAGAATGCCGAGCCAACACGACCTGTCGACCAATTCACCCAAAGGGGGACACAAACGTAACTAACCCCAATTGAGGTGACGACACATAACACAGGAGGCCACCAACACTCTCAAACGACGAAAGGCAGTGAAAGAAGAAAAAAGTCGATCAGCCCAAGACCAACTTATTCGGCTGGGTATTCAAAATTCTGATAGATTTCTGCACTAGACGCTTTGATAATGGGGAGTCACCCAAGCTCTTCGAAACGTCAGCCAAATAATTTCCTCGATCCGTCGAGCACTTCTCTTCCCTCAGATTACCGAACGGGATCTCTTAAATTTGCTAACCTGAACATTTCTTCTGATTCAGAGAGAACAAAAACTGACTGGTTCGTCTCCAGACTTAACACAGCCCTTCCACATTTTAAAATAGTTTTGGGTCTATTTGAACAAAGGCGCCTACAACGAAACTATCTCTGTTCGGTCGGTAGAAGTCGCACCATGCGAACACTGTTTTCTAGTGGATGAAGACTGGTCCAGACACGAGAGTATAAACTCCATCCCGTACTACGGATGGCCTCCCGTTAAATGACAAAGTGGTGCCTATTCCCATATCCAAACTTTAACCCTAACCCTAACGCTGACCATCATAACCCTCACTCTACTAACCGCAAATCTAATTCCAACACTCCTGACAATGTCCTGGCCTCAACCCGCTGAAATGTAGGGGAAGACCATCTGTAATACGAAGGAGAGTGAGTATTTTTGTGCCAAACCTAAGACTTTACAGTTAACGTGGTAGGCCAGCACCTGTTAGCGACAGCGGAAGCGGCCGCCATTAGGTTACGAAAGTCAATCTTATGCGCACAGAAGAACCACGTTCAGGCTCTGCGCTTACAGTGGTCGAAGGTCGACTAACGCTGCAACTCTCCGCCCCCTTCCGCTCTCACCCCGATCCTGACACTGACTGCTATTACCCCCCCCCTCTCCCACATTCCCACACCCGCCTGTGTTTAAAGGAAAACTTTTATCGATTTCTCTTATCGCTGACATGTTTTACTTCTACCCCGTACTGGCCCGACGAGAATTTATCGAAAGCTACGTATGCTAGCCACCTCGTCTTCTGATTACCGCTATGAGAATTTTCGCAAGTCTAAAACAGTCCAAAAATTCATAATTTATCTGAGGAGAAGGCACATATTCTCGAGAAAAGAATATGTGTTTGGGTAGCACGGCATACCATCCTTGACAGCACAGGTACTAGCTAAAAGCCCAGACGGTAACAATCGGGAGATGGCACCCAAAAAAATCCGCCTAACCAAAGCAACCTGTCTTACGGGACAGGTGGTAATAGGGGTCTTATGGATGGTAGCTGAACGGGATGTACGATACTAGCCGACAGAAAGCCTTATTTGAACAGGTGAATGATCGAAGTTGGCCCGCTCTCCGTTCCGTTATTACGAAATGGGTCGCCAAAGGCAGTATAGTGCTAACGGACGAGTGGAAGGCGTATAATCGTCTTCCCTCAGAAGGTTATCTACATTTCTCTGTTAACCACTCAAAGAACTTCAAGAACTCTACCACCGGACGGCACATCAATGCCATTGAGGCATACAGGAGTAGACTGAAAAGGGAAATCCACGAGGGAGACCCTGTTTATATTTGAGCTCTGTGGGCTCATCTAGACGAAGTGCAGTATCGTCTTTGGTTTGGCCTCAATGCCATGTCTTTGACAGATGCCTGGGAACTGTTCCTGTCCCATGTTGTGCAGACGTCCCTATTTAAAAGTGATTTTGTTTTGTAATAAACTGCCATAATGCGAATGTATGCCGTATATTCAGGTATACGTGTGTAACGATGGGTAACGTTGGGTAACAGCGACCATCGTCCATGTAACCTCCTGCGATGTTCGTTCGGCCAGCCCATGTTAGGCCGTCGGGGAAGGTCCAAGTAGTGCGTGAAAGTAGGCCTGCAACCGCTGATATAGCCTGAAGAAGTTTGAGTACACTGTTAAGGGCATTATTTCTAGGTAACTTATTTTTTTGGATGCCATCTCCCGATTGTTACCGCCGAGACACCTGTTTCGCAATTATACTGCGGCTTGATGACACAACTGCGGGGAGTTCGGCCCATCAGCGGGTCCCCCAGCCTTCCCCGTGTGCTCTTCTGGTAGATTCTCCAGCTTTAAAATTGCTCCGTCTTAATTTCCCACAGAAATGCATCACTAGCTTGGAGCAGATCAGTCTATTTGAGACTTATAGGCTCCGAGTGAAATTTTACGGGAATATTTGGGCCGACGTCCATTAACCACAGCAGAATAACCGTGTTATATTCATAAACTGTCATCAGACAGTCATTGGTATGTGCTTGGATGGCACGACGTATCATTCTTGTCAGTCCAGACACCTGTTTCGCGTCAGCAGCAGCATCAGCGGCAAAATATAGGCGAAACACATGTCTGGGAATTTAACTAGTACCGGTGCTGCAAAGTATGGTATGTAGGGCTAACTAAGCATATACTACTAGCTGCCTGTCGGCAGTTAATGATTATTACACGGCCATTCCGCTGTGGCTGATAGACTTCGGCCCAACTATTCCTGTAAAATTCCAGTTTTAGCCTCTAGTTTTCAAATAGACTGATCTCCTCCAAGTTATCGGTTAATTTTTGAGGACATTAAGAAGCCGCAAAAGAATATTTCAGAAAATTGTAAATTTTAAAAATTAACACCGACATTGTCAGCAACAGAAATCAGTTCCTGTGAAAGTTACATGTTTGACAACAAAAACAGAGCCGATATCGAGCTTCGACCTGGGGCGCTCCTTTCTGAACTCCAAGGTAGCCATGCGCGACGCATAATCGGCGTCTAATTCTCTCCCAGTAGCCTCCAGTGGCATTAGTCGTCGTTACGGTTTCTGGGATAACAAAGGTCTGCGAGCGGTTCTCTGAGCTCGTATATGGAATGCCAATACATGCGCACTATACGTCGGAAACTAACACGCTGAGAGGGGAGGACACATCCGCGTTAATGAAATAAGGCTGCAGGCGGTTCGGCTAAGGACCACTTGAAGTAATTCTCTTTTTATCCCGGTCAACACTTTGCGTACGCTTTTGCGCAGTAATCTATCTCCACGCCGGAAAACTCCATCTGCTTTGATCAGTCCCTGCCGTGCTGAGATTTCATTTTTCTCGCACAGTTGGTCGACTAGAGCACGCAAAGGACACGTCTCCTTAGCTCGTCATAGTGCGCTTTTATGAAAATACTGAAACTGCAAGGTGCACACCATAATGCGAACTAAACTCCCTGAATCTGCATTGTGATTGGTTACAAAGACTTGACGTGCAAGTAACTAAGCGTGCAGTTCCACCCAGATCAGCTCAGATGCTTTTTGTTGAGGTCTGCTCACTTTCTGCCTGAAGCATTTTTGTCTGTGGAGCATTTGACGTTCTCCCACATGGACCTGTAGTTATTATTGCTTCAATCAGACGGCAGGACCTTAAGGTTCAGCTCCCCCTTCGTGTGCGGTGTCAGGAATATGCCTTCGATGTGCATGCGGTATCGAGAGAACGGGCTAGTAACTCTTGTGAACTGCCAGTCCCATCCAGCACACACCTCTGTAAGATTTCCACCCTGTTCTGCCCTCGCTACCTGCCCAGCCCTCATCAGTGCCTTCCTGAAGCCGCCCAAATGTCAGCAGCGTTACTCGGTGAGCTGAGTGCAGTCTGATTTGGCTGTGGATGATACGCCGGTTGCGCTGTGGCGCGCGTAGACGGGGACCTACCGTCGTTTCAGTCGCTCTATCCAAACACATCCTCAGCTGAGAAACATGATGGACTCATCGGATTAAGGGAATTGTATGGCTGACGTTTCGGAGAGCTGGAATACACAGTCGAATTAGTTGGCCTCCGGCTGGTCGTTTTTCTCATTTTTTCGTTGTCTTGACGTTCTGGCCGTTGTTTGTTAATCTTGACGGTCCCCTGCGTTGTGCATCGTCACCTCGATGGGGGGTCGGTTGCACCTGTGCTCCCCTCTAGGGTAAATAAGTCGATGGGCTGTGTTTGCTCGCTACTTTTAAGGAGCCATGTGACCGTCTTGTCCTGACCATAGCGCATGGAGTGACGCGGGACTTTTTAGGTCGCAGGAAGGTCTAGATGCCTGTTGAAGTAATTGGCATCTGAGTACCAAGCCTCAAATGTGAGACGTTCTGTCCTTAAGGTGTCCCGACAGAAAACGGTTGCTGTCTTAGCTCAGTCTTGCAACCGAAGCCAGGACATGAGACCAACGCTTATCAAGTTTTTTTTCACTAGAACCGTTTCACACAAAAGTCACCACTGCTGTCTTCGGGTCATCGCACTCGATGGACAAGTCATCTAACCTTCAGTCCCAGCTTTGCCCAATTGGGCAAGAGACTTTCTGACAGAGCCTATAACTGTTTGTCCCAAAGGATTTCCTCCCGGTTAGAACACTAATTTCTGGTGAAATTCGAAAACGCTAATTTCTGAAAAAGCACATGAGGAAATTTTGGAACGCAGTAATAAGCAGAATCCCACGTAGCTGTATCATTCAGCGGCAAAAGTCGGTGAAACACGCATATGAGCTTGTAGATAGTAACTGCATCCTAGCTCATGAAATGTGATAAAGAAATTGAGATGACTATTTGTGGACAACTCAAATGCTGCGTAATTCCCTTATTCGCTGAGCCCATTCTGAAAAATGTCCCTTTTGCATGCGTAATGTTTATACATAATTTTATAAGTCAAAATGCTTACAAACGTAAGCCGTAATTTACATTAACTTATATTTTCTGTAATTTTCTATGCTAATAATTATCCTAGATCAGGTTTATCTATCCGCACGGGTTTTTCTATGAGAAAAGGGTAATCCAAACTTGAAAGTTTTATCAAACAAAAATTGTCGCACTCGCAAATTGATTTTACTTCACCACGTAAATTAGATATAGCAAGGTGTAAGTAAGCAGACATTCCATTGATTTTAAAAAGTCAGGTTTACAAGTCAGTGCAATTTCATGCCCTAGAACACTGTAAAAATACCTACTGAAATTCTTTGTTGAGACGTTCAGCTATCTTCAGTCCTTTGCGAATGCCCAATAACTTATCGCAAAAAGGCCCTTCACAAATGTGGTTATGCTTACTTTTGAGGGCACGGTACACTATTTCGCTGTGACCTAGTTGCCGCTAAGGCGTAATTTACAAACGGGACGAGCATAATATCAGCAATTTTCGCAGTATCTTAATATTTATACGGTCATTCTGTTTTTCATTCGTAATCTTAAAACTGAGGCTATACAACGAAAAAGGTTTTAATATATAGAGAAGAGTGGGTTTTTCATTTTCAGTGGAAAGATTTTCACTAATTTTCGGATAAATGAAAAAGCCCATCGGATGTCTCAATTGTCTCCCTGACTTAGCCTTGGAAAAAGATAAAGTACGCAGACACCTGTCAGTCAAATACTTAATTAAGGCTATTTTTAAAGAGATAACTTATTTAAAAAAGTATTTTTACTGATCTAAGCCATATACCTACCAGCTTTTGCCGTGATTATTGATTTTTCTCGGTAATGTTATCTTATGTTTTGGTGAGTTTTCAAACGGCGATCCGCATTAGAGAGAATGTCCGAGGACTCACTACTTTGGTAAATTCCACTAGGGAATATCTTATCTTAAATGTCTTGATAAACACATAGAAGAGAATCTATACGTATGGATAGTTGGTTTATAACACGGAGAATCAAGGGTATTCGCGGCTACTTCAAGACTGATCTGAAACTCTTCATACTGTAACACCAGAATTAACTGTACAGAAATTTGACGGGAGGAAATTTCTCTTAATATTCACGATGTGGTATGCTTAAAGCGGCACCTGACAACTATATTTAAATTTATAAGTCAACGCTTGGTCTATCAACGCGCGACCTTACGAAAAATGTTATTCCTGTGACGCCCTTATTGGCAAAATCAAGTGAAAACCTGTTTCCCCTAGTCAATTGTATCTCAGACAATGCAAAAACGGAAAAAATACAGCCAACTCTCTTGAAACCGTGTTGAAATCCATACTCAGACTGTAGGCGGTGGTCTAACTGCCATATTTGAACACTACACTTATTCGTGAAGGATACTTAAGCGCAGAATCCACTATAAAACTATTTGAAAACGTTATTCTGCTTTTGCTGGTTTATTTACTCGGACGTTTGTATGGACAGGCTTTCTATACATCGAAAACGTAAGTATACTCAGTTATAACGACTTTGTACTTTTTCGGGAACTTACGCGTTCCTAAAAACTTGTCATTTCTAAAGAACTACTATTAACTTCAATATCTCTTTCATGTTTTCAATTCACATAAAGTCGTTCATTATTGCTCCAAAACTTTGGTCCATCGTTTGTGTCGGTTTGTGAGTGAGTAGCAATCTTTCGTAAGTTTCGGAACCTTTCATGAGATAGGTCACATACTGCAGTTATCTTTTACCCATGCAGCCTTGCCCTGTCCTTCCTGTGCTGAAAGGGCTGTCGTTTGTACACCCGGATGTTCGCAACTATCACTTCAATAACTCTATTGGTAGATTACCTGAAGGCAGATTCAGAAAGACCAGTGGTGTGGACTTCCTGTTTTTAATGTTATTTTGACGGGTCGGCAGTTTCGACTCTCTCTCTAGCAGTTTTTCAACTTTTATTGCATTCATTTTCTACGGCGGTCACCTAACTCAACTTAACGATGTTCGGCTTTCTTTTCACTCAAGCAAGTTGACTTTTAAAATCCGATTAACATCCCATGCAGGTAGGAAAATAATTTCCTTGCATCAACCACATGGGCATCTACAAGAATACACTCGGCAAACCAACCAGGCGCGAAAATGTTTAAACTTCGCTGTTTAAATCCCGACCCCGACAAAAATGCAAATGTACACGAAAGTACTTCACCCAGCATATCGTCCGCCCCCAAACCCTGTTGTTCACTGGTGCGTATCTTCGGACATTGTTTAAAGGCAACGCACATTCCCCTACTGCAAATGAAGTGGCTTATCCAAAGTCTGATGTGCTCTGCACGAATGTTAACATCACCTCCCGTGGCAGTTAGTAGGGAACTCGAGTTGCAACAGACTTCAGTTCCCTGTTCGCATCCGACTGGATCGAAAACCTGGGCAATAGGTGAGATAAAAGCACGCAAAACCGCCCTCGTATGCGTGCACCAGGCGAATAATCGTAGAGCGCGCGTCATTTAAAGTTCCAACCATCGCTCGGCGCTGGATGCTGCTGGATGTGAAGGTTATTTGCCGCCATCGTCGACCGGTAGGTCTGATTTCAGCCAATCACATTGGCGGGAGCAGTGATTGGCTGAGGCTGACGAGCCTCGCGTGTTGGCGATCTCAGTAAACAGCTCAGAAAATCCGGCAACCGTAAAATTCAAGCCTTAACGATGTGTCTGTCCGGACAAGCTTGACTGAAGCGAGAACCGTGCCCACACCAGCTTGTTGACAGCATGATTAGCAAAGTGAATTCAGATATCTGAAGCATTTTCCCGGATATGAATTGAAAACAGGCATGTACAGAAGAATTTATTGGGGCCAATAAATTTCATGACGGCTTATCAACTGCAGCCCGTCTCTGCATAACATAGGTAACGAATAAAAGCGCACAACAGTATGAATTCAGTTAACCAAAGACTCCACTGTGTTCTTCAGAACCAACAAGGACAAAGATGTTAGTTAAGCACATAAAGTGAGATCTCTAGGGTTCTTTTCGATGGAATGCTGGTCCATTCTCCTTGGACTGTGTAGAAGTCGTGACCAAGAGATCACCACATAACAATGGTATTCGAGAGTCCACCAGACGATTCTTCCTCAAAACGGAATGAGAACCTTCAAAATTGCTTTCTTGGATTTCGAACATTAACTGCATCTTTGTTTAAAATACATCCTCAGCGTAGCGTTTCATCAAATTTTGCACGGAGTTTAGGTTGTTACTGTAGACAGGGCCTCAGAAAAGTTAATGGCGCTAAGCTCTTCTTATTTTGTATTCATGTGGTCACTTCGTTCTTGTGTCGTTTTGTGTTGACTGATTACACCGAAGAGAATTCAAGCTAAATTTACCAGAGAAAAATAGTTGCTCATTTTTTTCTGCGACGAGCGAGTTGTAGCATGTTATCAAACTTCTAATTGAAGATTTACTCAATTTAGGCTGCATTTTTTCTTTACATTTGGAGCAAAAGATGAAGACGACGAGAGAAAGAGAGCGGGAGAGCGTGAGATACAGTTTATTTTTAAAAAATCATACCCAAATCTTCAGAAAAGTCCTCCAGAATACAGTTTGAGTCTCTGTTTCTGAATTTCAGTCCGTTCACACGTAAGATAACGTGCCATTGATAAGCCGATGTACAGTAAGAGATTCAAGGTACAGTGAGCGACCAATCCCACGAAATATTGACTCAAATTCTGAAATGAGTTTTCGTCTTGGAAGGATTACTTAGGCGCAGTTGTAATATTGATTATCTTGCGGCGTAATCCTATAATATTTAGAATTTGGCAGAATGTCGGCTTTTAAATACACCGCTGTTCAATCTCCTGTAGAAACCGTACTTAATAAAAGATGACTACTTAATTGGCACGCATTTTCTCATTTATTTTTCATGGGCTTGCAAATTCAAATATATCTTAGAGAAACCACGGATAAAATAATACTTTCTTTTAGTAGTTTGATAGAGAACCACGTCATCTTTATATTTTATGCTCGAGAAAGGAGTAAAATTAGGTTTTAAAATGTTGCCAATTATGAGATTTTTTAAGACCGCGCAATCTCCATTCATATAGCATCGTACATCGCCGTTTACCACAGCTCCTCATGAAATGTATAACATAGTCCGCATCTATTGCAGAATTTTGTGAACTCTATATGATACCTTTTTAAAGGCATAAATGAATACTTGATCTTCTTTACATGGATGCATGCACCTTATAGGCTGAAATCACTAAGCGCTAATGCAACGACTCAGCAGGCTCCAAATTATTCGGGAATGATAAAAATTTTTAAAAACCTGGTCATTATCCTTCTTCAAGTATAAAAAATAAAAATGACGTGATTCTCTATCAAACGATTAAAGGAAAGCATATTGTTCTTCGTGGTTTCTCTAAAATATATTTGAATTTGCAAGACCATCGAAAATCATTTAGAAAAGTGCATGTTAATTAAATACGCATCTTTTACCAAGAACGGTTCCTACAGGGCATTCAAAAGCTGACATCCTGCCAAGTCCGAAATATTACAGGATTATACCGCAAGATAATCAGTATTACAATTGCGACTAAATAATCCTTCCTCATCGAAAACGTATTTCAGAATTTCGGCCAAAATTTCATGAGATCGGTCATTCAACATCTGCCTCGCCCGATCAGCAATTCATGACCCTCGCGGCCTTGTGCGCGCCTGCAGTTCTCCGGCGCTTGCTCTCCCGCTGAGCATATCTGCCCAGTCATCCTCGTATTTCTGATCCGTTGTGGTGCTGGGGTGTGGTGGTACGCCTAGGTGCGGGTCAGGCCGTGCCAGCCACATGTGCCCTCTTTCGACTGCGGTCTTCCTGTCTATGACTTGACACCGGAGTCAGGCTGAGAGAGAGTGAGGTAGATGCTGTGCAAGTATGCTGCCACTATAAACCAATTTACTCACAAGTCACCGTGCCTGCTTTATCTTGCTCTGGAGTACACGGTGGGCATCGTCGAACACGCCGGTCGAACTGTGGTAAGAGATATGCCGGAGGCCATGGGACGTAGTGAATTCGCACTAATTCACCTGGTGGGAGGGAGATGGAAAACATCACCCAGAATTCGATCAGCGAATCGTTTGACCGTTTTGGAACGTAGTTTTACTATGATATAGACTGAAAAACAAGATAACGCCAGCAGAAAAAGAGGACTTTCGAAGGACACATCTTACAATAAACATATCTTTTATAAGCAAGCAGAAGAAAAAGTTGTTGATGATGAGGATAAGGGGAAGGAGGAGGAGGAGGAGGAGGAGGGGGAGGAGGAGGAGGAGGAGGAGGCAGGGGCTACTTGGTGCCTCAGTATTGTTCGATGCCTTAGTCTTAGAGCAGATCAAGAAAGAGGAGTAGGGTGATCTGTATCTGCTGTCGACTCCTATCTGCGTTTCGCTTTAGGCACATTTAATTGTCCAAAGCCATGGAAGCCAAGTTTTTAAACTTAAGACGATCAGAACAAGACAGTAGATTACTGGGCCATAGTTCCACTTTGTTCACTTAAAATATGCAGATCGGCCACGCGGTAGTCTGAGGTACACTAAGATCTAAAGAAACAAGTTACCTATTAAGTCAGCGGATTTAATTTCCAAAAAAACTTTTTTAGTTAGAAAGCGAAGAAATTATTTCACTTTTCCTGAATAAAGTACTAGGGAGGCAGGAAATTTATTCGCATTTTCATCCCGAAGGATGCTACGATGTACAGTACGCAGAGCGACGTCTCTACGCTTTATTTCGAATTGTTTTTGAGACCAAAAGGACTGGTCTTCTCTGGCGTCAACCCAAAATTTCTGTGGCTTTACTTCCGCTGACTGAATCTCAAATTTTACCTGTTTTCGGTTCTCAACGGTTTTCTATTGAAGCCCCTTTCCACTGGCTTTCTCGGCAGTGACCGTTTTTCATGTCGCTGATTGAATGTTTTTCACAGACCTGATTGCTGAAGCGAATGACGGCGGTTTTTTTCACCAAGGCTTCTCTTGAAGGGACTGGGTCCTTTTAGACACCGTTTTGTACGCGGATTTTGTAGAACACTTGCTTTTTTCAACAAATAAAGGACCACATTCGCTTGAGCCTTTACACCGATGCATAGTTCTCTAATGACGCCTATCAAAACTCTTACAACTTTTTATTGAGTGTATTTTTTCACGCCAGCTACATGAGTGCACGGATGAGACCCATTAAAAATTTTATTTCAATTCTGTATGCCTAAATTCTGATCAAAAAACTAGGGTGATTCCAAGGTTTGTTATTATTATAATGCGACAGTTTTGCTTCGTGAAGCGTGAAATTGGTTGGTTGCATCCTGCATCACGCCTCTCAGTTGTTCCCGAAGCGCATTTCTTTTGACTGTAATACCTGGTTCCTTTTGCCGCACTCGGCAGATGTTTTCAACTTTTTGATAAGGTATTCTCTAGATTGTCCTGTTTGAAGAATATAAGCTGTTCTTTCTGTTGCCTATGAAGCATTTTACTCACCATTTGTTTGCCTTCTTTCGTCTCACCTTAAGTTATTTTTGACACCGTTTGCAGGAACCTACTTCAAGACCATGAAGATGGAGCATATCACAACCTTATCAGCCAATCGGACGACGTGTGCGTCGGCTTGTCTGCTTTCATTGGCCGACAAACTGTGCTTGTCCTTAATTGGCTGAAGGCCGTGGCGTTGGCCGTACTGCCTAATGTTCTGGCCCAAGAAAAGGTGGGTTATGCAAAATGTCGCCGGTCACCCTTCAAAGTGGGGAAATGTTTCTTTGTTCTTAGCTTTCAGGCTATTCCATAGACTATCGCCAGTCCAGCATGTATCTACTACACCAAAAAGGGAGGAATCAAGATGTAAAGTTAATTCTAACTGACGGGTTGTTATAAGTGTTCATCGATGTCACGATGATCATCAGAGGAACTCCAGCTTGTGAGGATGCTTCTCCTTTTTTCCTTCATTTAGGGAGAGAGCTCTTATTTTGTCCCTCACTATATCGGTGTAGCGACCGAATAAGTTCATGCACAACAGTAATGTCTTCCGCGTGAGCAATACTCATGAAAAATTTAGTAAGAAAAATTTGACATGTTTCTTAAGTCGCATTATGCAGCACTGTTGAGTACAGTCCTGTCTTTATAGCTAGCACTTTAATCGTGATAACCTTTGATCATAGATTCTCAAAGCCTACCCAAAGCAAAGTATCCAATTAAAGGGACGTAACTTAAAAGCACAGACTAGCTTTTTGCAGATGTCTGCGTTCTTTGTACTGAAAGTACTATAATTTGACATACTTGCGAAATGGAATGTTCCGATTTTTTCTCATACATACCCAAATATACATGTATTTGCCTGACCCAGTTCACAGGGTTGACAAACAATTCCGAATTCGTTAGAATATTTTCTGGTAACAACGGGCAACTTTCGTAAAGACTGTGCTCTTCCTCCTCAAAGCAACTGAAATGTCGTTTATGAACACATATTATCTTAATTATCTTCATGAATGTCGGGATGACGTCGACATCACGTAGAGGCACATAGGCTGTTTTCAAATGTGCATAAATCGGACAGTCAACTTTAGGCTAGCAACAATCAAATGTCAAGATGACTCACTTCCCAAAAAGCACCGTGCAAAATGAAGTTAATTTAAGTCTCAGTACGTGGGGCATTTTACTTCACATACGACTTTGGGCTAGACATTTTCTTTGGAAGAGGCAAGATTTACCGAGGTTTCGTAACGGTTGCTAAACTACTTCCTGCTGCGTAATAACAAATGAAAGAGGCGTGGCAATTGGCACCTTTTCGTCCAGGCTATTAATCCGTCTATGCGTCACAAGTACCAATAAGATTTCGTTAACCGATGATGCTGGTGTAACTCGGGTAGTCTTTCTGGCTTTGGGTCACCGAGTGTCCTGGGTAAGAATTTGTGTCAACTGAAATATCAGACTTATCCCACATGCGACCCAGTTCTTTACTTGCATTCTCACCAGCTATCTCCGTGACACTGCAGTTTAGTCCCTCGATGTTGTCGTTTGGAGTGTTTTAAGTCAGTGCCCTGGCAGTTCTTCGACCACATCGAACTCACTTCGCTCCAGGTAACACTTCGTCCGTAGATAATTTTCTTTGGGGACAGATTTATATTCAAAGACATTTAAATTCTGCGCAAGTCCTTGGCCTCTGAAGGATGAGTTTCTCCCCTGTTAATTTATTCAAAAATTCGTTTCCAGTTAGAAAGTTTTGTCTTGTCGGTGCGCTTTGCGAAACCGAGGGTCAGATTAGCTCACATCGTCCGTGAGAGCTCATGACAGTTCGAACGTCGATTTTGACGATTTTCACCGATGGGTGTGGAAGAGGAAGGGAGGCAGATACAGCGCAAGTTCGTCCCATTGTAACCAAGTCTACTCGGGAGTCACAGTTGGGCTTCGTCACTTGTGACAGCCAAGTTGTCGTTTTATTCGGTAGTCAACTGCGTGTTTCTTGTCTGCTGCTTCGCCGAACGCTTCCCTACAACTCGCGATTAGCATGACAGCACGCGAGACTGCTCAGAGTAACCATTGACGTATCGAGGTCAGAATCTCGACCAGCCTCTGACGAGAGCCGTTGGTCGTGGGATTCTTATTAGGTCAGATGTGGTTATGAAGCCGCATCCGAGGTAAACAAACCCCAGCCACCTGTAATACGGGACCGTTGGTAACAGGGGTTTCTACAAGTAAGGCCGGGGAACGCACAGACGACGAGACCAAGTAATTGTATGCAAAGGAAAAGCTATTGGGAATGCGCGGTTGTGATTTGAGTGGTCGAGAAATAGTTGCCCTAACTCTAACCGCTCATCCTAAGCCCTTACCCTTAACTGCAGCCCTAAACCCTAACCCTAAAACATCTAACGCGAAAGCTTTAAAGAGCCGGCAGGCCGAAAGTCAAGAAGGACCATCAGCACGGGGACAAAAAAGTAGACACGGCAACAAATAAAAATGGCCGCCAACAGAACACACACCGCAACACACAGCAACACCATACCAACGTAATAACATCAACTCAAAATAATTAAGTAGGTCGACAGCATTGTATCCATGGGATGCGGCTAGATAACCAAATATGACCTCTATTTGTTCCATTTTGTCCCCCAAAACCCTTCTCAGAACAATAACCTGAGAAAATTGCACAGACACGAAGGATGAGGTCCTTGCGCATTAGCACCAGAGACCACATCCTGCCACCTAGATTTGGTTTTGAAACCTTCATGAAATACATTCTGCTCGTCGTCCTATCCAGGTTCAATTTTCAGGGTTTTCTGAAAACGCGGTCACGTGCGTTTCGTTACCTGCTGAGCACTGGTCCGTTCCCTGTTTGTCGTCTTAGGGTGAAGGTTCAGTGACTGACTGTGTACATATTTTCGCGCAAAATTTGAACGCGATAGTTGAAAGCAAGATTAACTGACATCGAAAATCAGCTGAATGCCTATGGCCTGTATATACTTCTCGCATCAAAATTTAATTGCGCACGGATAAAGACTGCAAGCTTCCAGTCATTACGTCTTAAAGAACAACCTTGTCAGGAAATGAATGTTACAATGGCGACAAGCACCATATTTTGGAGCCTTCTTCACTCTAGGCATATAATGTTTATATTGTCATCATCCAAAGCGACGCCCATCAAGGGATTTACTGGCGAGTTCCTAGGGTCAGTCAGCTAGACAGCCAGCTAGCCTGGCAAATCCTGCTATTTAAATCGGAGTTTATTGACTTTGGCGTTTAACCCTCCATCAATGAACAGTCGGTCTGGTATTTGGGGGACTTACACTAGGCAAATAATCCCGAAAAGACTGATTCCATTTCCATTGATTTTTGTTAGTTAACACTTTGATTACTCAACTATCGTTACCACGTAATCGCTTGCAAGCGCACTAGCTCACATTACCGTCCTGCAATCAGATCAAGTCGCTGTACTTGACTTTTCTATTTTGTCTTTTATTTATGCCTCCTTTTTCCACAATGTAATTTCGCAGTTTTTTTAAATTAAAGGTCAACAGGTCGGATCTATTGATGCTCATTGACCGAGTCGGCTTTATTTCGCTGCTGAGTTGTGCGGTGAATTTTTATGGCCCGCGACTCCCCTCCCTCACAAAAGAAGAGCGCTCGAAATTGGCGGACACCGGTAAGGAGGGTTAAAACGCCTTTCCTCTCTATCTCTCCTGTTTCCTTATATGTTCTCTTTATCTTACTCCTAAACAAAATATTATCCAAGCCTGCAGTCTCTAGAACTGCGTTCCTGAGAAAGCTGTGCTAGTTCAACGCGCAGAAAATGAAATTTATTGGTTTCAGTCACGCCTAGGATCTCTGTTCTAGACCCACGCTTTTGTCGCAGTGGGCGCTTACAATCTTTGTCGAGAGGCTGGCTTTCCTTGAGTGGCCTTCTGATATTTTAGATGTGGACGGCTTTTGGAGTTGCTGTGTTTTATGTTTTATTTCAGCGCGACTGGTGTGAGACAAAAAAGGCGATTTTACTACGGCTGTCTTGACTACACAAAAGGCATACAAACGAATAAGCTTTTTTTCTACAAGTATTAATTATAAAAGCGAACTTAAAAATGCCTGATGGCGAAAGATAGGCGAATATCAGATGGACAAAGCGTATCCTGAAGACTCGCGCAGTCGCTTTCATCTTATCACGCAATACAGCAGGCGTTTGTGACACCAAGTAATATGACTGAGAGTCTTAGTCCATACAGAAATTTACGTTAAAGATGGTCGTCAAGGTGAGACCTTCGAGGGAAGATGACTTATGGATGGAAGATTCTATTTCACAGGTGCTTAAATAATTTTTTTTTCGAGATACACCAGACATGGCGAAGGCTTGCGAACTTATTTACTCCAGCCATTCAACAAGAGTCGGTTTGTCCTTTTTAAGTCTTATGTCCAGAATCGGAGATTTAATCCTGAAATTTGCATTTTCTCGAATTTGTTGTGCCTTTTCGCCAATTATGCTGACTTACAGATAAGGCAGCATTCTATCGTATCGCAGTTTTTTGAGAAACAAGACTTTTTTCAAGGAACCCTATCTAAACTTGTAAAAATGTTCTCAATTCTCTTTAAAATAAAAAAATCAAAACTTCGACGAGCTTGGAAAGCCAATTACGAGAGGGTAAACTAACAAATAAATTCCCACCAGTTAGCGAACTTTCTCTTTGGTAATTATTCTTCCATCAACCCCCGTAAATGTTACTCGGCAAAATATCGTTTCCTAGTCGGTCTACGATTTCTTTATAAATTTCCTGATGCACGTATGTATTCCGCCATATTTTGTGGTAATCATGTAGAAAATGCATTTCCCATAATAATTTCGTTAAAAACTATGCCTTTTAAAGATGTGCAGCCTAGAAAAAACTAAAATGCCGGTTTTAATTGAGCTCGCTGATGCCCGAGTACCGTGATGGTCAACGTACTTCTTCACCTCTTTGTAAGGGTCGCAAACTACTTATCTTGTACTCCCACTGAAGAAAAATGACACGAACCTGCATGTCACTTTGCTGTGCTCATTGACCATTAAAATAGACATTAATTACCCTGCAGACTTTGGGACAATCATGTTTGGTCTAAGGATAATAGCCAAGTGAATACCCACAACAACATCTCGAACGTTCTCATAGTTGAAAACTTGCTAAATACGGAACTGCTATCTTTTTCATTGACCGCCTTTGGGGGAAGTGTAATCTGCTTTGAACCGATAGTGACAAATATATTGCTGCAAATTTTACAACGTCCTGAAATATATACATATGCACACATTTATGCATGTCAAGTGTGCGTGAGACCCTCACTGACCCTCACTATGACGTACTGATGATCCGTAATGGCCGCGAAACCGCTGTCTGCGTCTAGCCTGTTGCACTCTTCGTGAGCTGCATATGTATTACACATAGATGTATCTATACAATGTTCCCATCTAATCCATTTCGCAGCCTCGCCAAAACATCTCACGCCATTTGAAAGCACAGAAAAGATATTGACCAATACGTTCCCGTCCACGGTCATGTGAAATATTCAGTGGTGGTTTAACGGGAATCCGCATAAGTTCGCATATGCAGAAAAAGAATAAAATGAGTTTTTACCGTCGACAAGTTTCTCCACGCAAACTTGGATACGCAGCGTCGGAGATTGGTGAACGTGGGACCGGCCTTAGAAAGCCTGTGGGTTTGAACGCATAGATGCTCCTGTGATGCAGATGCTCGTCAGCCTGCACCGGCTGCCGCTTCTCATACGCTGGTCACTGCAGGATATGCCGAAGGCTGGTTGGTTCATAGTAAACATGGCGAAGAATAGTCAAACACCGCGTCCCGTATCAGCCGGAACAAGGTCAGACGCGATGACAACAAGCAAGGCTACGTACGGCGGAGGATAATCCCAACGCTGTAGCCACAAAAGCTCGGCAGGCGTTAAGGCTGACATCTCATGTCCGAAGAAGGACAGCTCCATAGCACCGGAGATGCGTCACGTTGCAATAAAGTTGGCAAAGGGGAACGTATTTTGTTATATTTCCCCCCCCCCTAAAGAAACTATGGATACGAATGAAGGAGAAGTATGATATGTGCCTCTGACTGCCAACAGCCAAAGGCCCGACGCTCGCGGCACCGACTTGAGTTCCACAGGGCTCCAATTCCCTATAGAGTGGGTGAAATTGTAAGTCGTTGGTCGGTCGTTTGGAAGTGGCTTGTGAAGGACTTTTGAGGTTACCAAAAAACGAAATCATGTATAATGACGTTAGAAAAGGAAGCAGACTGTGCTGGGCATCCGCTGTCCCGTTTACCACCTGGCATGTCCCAACACATTCGACACGCAGATGCACGAGGGAGACAGAGACTTCCGAGTTGGTGTGAATCATCCGGACCAGTCCGATCGCACGGCAGTACGCTTTTTTTCAGGAGCGTCATAAATTCAGCCTAGAGACCAAGCTGTATTAGACGACCATTAGGGCTTAATTAAGCAAAACTAGGACGAATTTCGTCTAGTGTTTCTTGATAGGGTTCTAAAACTGTTCCTACATTTGAAAGAGGGTTTTGTTGTCTTGACAACAGTACGCATAGACCAATTCGAAGATGCCAGCTCCGTGGGGATTCTTCTTCCCAAATCTTATTTCCATACACCTGTATTTAAAAATATCACTTTCTCGGAAGAAATAAATTATCTAGATGTTAAGAATGAGAGGGGACGCATATTATAACAATGCGCTGAAGAAAACTCAGCAGTTGCAGGATCTTAAACTTTTTGTCAAAACTTCAGTTAACTGATGCAATGGTAACTTCCGATGTCGTAGGCCCTACCTACCAAGAATATTACTTAATATTCATAATATATCCTTGTGGGAAGCTTTTAATGGATTATTATTTAAACTTCCTACCAATTCTTGACCTCCACGGGCACTTAGTCTGCTTTATTCGTCATATACACTCGGGAAAAATATAACTTGAGCAGCATTTGTTTCTCGCAGGTTATCACCGGGGTCGTACACGTTATATGGCTAGCGTTGTGAGGTGATGAGTCCCGATGTCAGAGTCATTCGGTCTACATTACTAGGAAGAATTACGTCGAGCGTTTCCTGGTAGGGTTATGAACCTGCCCCTAGATTGAGAAGAGGGTTTTGTTCGCACAGACCACTTCGAAGATTTCAGCTCCGCGGGAATTCTTCTTCCCAAATCTTGTTCCCATACAGCTGTTTCTAAAAATAACTTTCTAGGAAGAAATGAATTAGCTGCATGTAAAGAATGCAAGGGGACGCACGCTATGACAATGCGCTGAAGAAAACTCAGCAGTTGCAGGATCATAAACTTCTTGTCAAAACTTCAGCTAACTGATACAAGGGAAACTTCTTATGCCGTAGGTCCTGTCTACCAAGAATATTACTTAATCTCCATAATACATCCTTGTTGGGAGCTTTTAATGGATCATTTTTTCAACTTCCTACTAATTATTGATCCCCATGGGCATTTCATCTGCTTTAGTCGTCATATACATGCGGGAAAAATATAACTTGAGCAGCATTTTTTTCTCATAAGTTATCACCGGGGTCATACACGTTATATGGCTAGCGTTGTGAGATGGTGAGTCACGATGTCAGAGTCATTCAGTCTGCATTAATGCGCATGCCTCGACAGAGAGTACGCATAGCAGCCTGAGTTGTCACCGTAAACTGCGTAGATGGAAATGGGGTCTTTCTTTGAAAAAGTACATAATGTCGGCACAGCAATCATGATGCTGGCTGCACGGGAGTTTATGCATACACCACATTCGTTTGCTCAGATTAGATGACCTGTACAAACCTGGTGAACTGAGTGTTATCCGTAAATAATTGGAGAATTCATCCCGCTCTGTGATTGGGTCAGTTCTACTATTTTTGCGGCCTCTGTGACCCAGAAGTTGTTATTTGCGGTAAGGTAGCTTCTAAAGTTTAAATTGTCAAGACTACTCTCGAAAGCCTACTGCTACTATAACCGCTATTATAACTACTAAACTAGGGTAGGTGGACGAACTCATGAAATGTCACCCGAAATTCCGAAATACGTTTTCGTTTCGAAACAATAAATTAAGTCAGTCTGCAACAAACTTCTATAATATTTCAGTTACCTCAGAATGCCGGCTTTCGAATGAACTTTTTTTCCACTGCATGCAAAAACTACACTGTGAAAAACGACTACTTAAGCAACACGAATTTTTCTCATTGATTTCTGGTGCCCCTAAAAGTCCAATTATATTTCATGGAAAACATGCATAAAAATATTCATTAGTTTGCTCATTCGGTAGACGATTATGTCTTCTTCTAATTTTATATTCGAAGGATGGGCATAATTCGGTTTTAAAAAAGTTTCTAATTGTGGGACTTTTAAATGTCGTGAAATGGCCGTCCATAAATCGTCGTCTCTGCATTTACGAATGTGGCTTGTAAAGTTGAAAGTATGGATAAAATCCACTGTCAAATTTTATAATACTTGTATGGTCTTCTCTGAATACCGTAGAGAAATGCGTAGCTTTCCGTATGCGGAAAATATCCAGCTGGTAGTTCGGAAACCCTGAATCCAAGTGAGACGGCAGAGCGGGTTCAAAATTATTCGTGAACTGGAAACCTTTTTTAAAACCGAAGTATACTCTTTCTTCGAGTATAAAATCGGAAGAAGACGTAATTATCTACCGAATGAGCAAACGAATGAATATTTTGTGAATGTTTTTCATGAAATACAATTGGACTTTTAGTATCATCGAAAATCAATGAGAAAAATTCGTGCTACAAATGTAGTCGTTTTTTACAGAGTGTGGTTTTTGCATGCAGCCGGAAGGAAGTTCGTTCGAAAGCCGGCATCTTGAGGTAACTGACTAGTTTTACAACCCTACTCAATTAATCTTTTCGGAACGAAAACGCATTTCGGAATTTCGATGGACATTTCTTGAGTTAGCCCACCTACTGCAGTTTAACTGAAGTAACGAGATATGTGCCAGCGAGTTCGCTAAGAGTAAGAGGCAATAAATCTTAACAAATGCTTCGCAAAACACTTTTACCCTTCTGGAGAGCATTTTAAGTCTAGTTCCTCGCTGTGTAACTAGGGTTTCCTTTTGGTAGCAGTGCTGGACAATGTATTTCCGCTCCTGTCCACATGCCGCGGCCAATAAAATTTTCCCGGACTGATGATATTCTCGACTTTTCACCGGAACAGACTAGCCAAGTTGGGAGAATGTAATTGTTGCTGCGGAGGGTATCCAACCATGTTACGGTAAACAACATACGCTTTTTTAGCCGAACGACTTCCATGTCCGGAAAACATCACTGGCCTCTGATATTTGGAATATTCTGTTGTAGTTTCGCTTTCTATCACTTCCTCACATAGGCACATTTATCCTTCTAAGTCCAGATTTTTTCCGCTACCGGCATTGGCTCTAGTGAGTTGCAACATATGCCAGCAGGTGCAGTATTGGAACTGTCTCCAAAAGCTGTTTCGTTCCCATGACAGCAGCTAGCAAACCCTGCTGTTCTCAAGCTGTGTGCAAATCTGTGCAAATCACGGCCACAAGGACTTAGTGCACATGTCTTCAAGTGCACCCCGCTTGATACAAAGGTAGAACCACTAATTAAACGGCCTTTAAGACGAAAAGTGCACCTTTCCAATGAGAGTGCGACCGTCGTTTTCAAACGTTTCCTAATTTGAAGCGTTTAAAATTATTTTAGGTGAGTTTCTGAGATCCCAAGGTCATGGTGGCGTTTACTTGCTTGCCTAGCTGATTCCCCATAGTTTATATAGCCCGAAATATGCCCAGAACATTCTAATTTGGCCTAGTGGAATGAACATGAAACGACAGTTTGACCATCGTCACCGACGATATCCACAGTGCTCCCCACAGCAAGGCGGACCAGAGATGGCGTCTTGTGCGTGAATTTGTGGTGGTAGACTTGCACGGCATCTACCCTTCTCTCTCCTCCTCCCCCACCTGGACCTGGTGTTAAAGCAGAGTTAAAAAGACCGGAGACGGGCGAGGACGCAGGGGGATGGCAGGGTCGAGTCCACACCTTGGCGTTCCACTCCACACCCCTGGTCCACATAGCAACTGACTAGGATTGCGCCCAGCAACAACAATGGGGGGGGGGGGGGGGGAGGCAGGATTACCAGTGTGTGTGACGGCAGCTGACAATCGGGTCTGCCGCCGCACCTACCGAAATGTTGGTATCTGTTATAGTGTGCAATTCGATAACGCCTGCCAGAATCCGATATGACCCTATTGTTGATCTGGCGCATCTACCACGTGGCTCGTTGGGGGGACGCACCGAACATTTGCGTTTGAGGGCGTTGGTATTTGATAGTAGTGATGTCACCTAGAGTTTGAATTTGGGATATTCAGGCAACTGAAGGGAGAATGACAGAAACCGCCATCTGGTAAGCCTGTTTCACTGTCGGTTGCGCTATCTTGTACGTAAGATTGCTGTATATTTTTCCCATGGGAGTTCCTTAACTCCGCGATTTACGGAGAATTGTCTGCATTTAACACGTTCTTTATGTCACTACATTGCGTCTTCGCACGTCCCTTGTGGGTTGCGATCGATAACACCGTAATAAATTGACGAAATTAGAAAACTGGTCTGATAAGCATGACGTGCTGTGTAATACGACTGGCGTTGCCAAGGAATACATGCGTAGACGATACGTATGCTCGAAAAAGAGCATGGAAAACGTTTGTGCATATGCAAATTTTTTCATCGTATACATTTTATTTTATTTCAGACAGACTAGTTAATAAAGGGAAATCTTGAAGAAGAAGAAGAAGAAGAAGAAGAAGAAGACGCGATCGTCGGGATAAGAGCTTTATTCGCCTGACCTTTCGGATTCCTGCTCGAATCTATCATCAGAGACAAAAGCAGATAGCGGTGTTTCATGCATATGCGGCTGCAGTATTTATAGGATGCAGTAGCAATGCTACCGCATGCCTATGAATATTCACGGCTCCCCCCTCCCCCCCCCCTTCATCAGGGATGGTTGCACATGGCGTGATGGCCGACGTTCGCGTTGGTAATTGCTGCAATTTCATCACGTGCGTTGGATGTTGGTGTGATGATTGCTCGACCATCTGACGCGCTAACCCGGGTGGTGGGAAGAGTGTTCACCTGTGCGTTCCCCGCTTGGCCAATTACTCCGCCTAGACGAAGTCTCAGCACGGTGTATTGAATGGGAAGATCATCGCACTTGTTAATAGACTGGGGGCCAGTAAACCATGACTCAAGCAGCTCCCGGCTCACGCGGTTGTCACCTCTTGCGAGAATTTCGGCCTCGTCAAATTTGAATGTGTGGCCGGGACCCGTCGAATAAGCCGTAACTTGAGAGCTGGCGTCATTTCACCACCACCACCAGCACCACCACCACCACCACCGACACCACCCTCATCATTATCATCATCACCATTTGCATCTCAGTATTATTAATATTATTACTATTATCATCACGAGACACCTGTTCTGCTCCAGGAAATCAACTATGCGAATTCCGTCCTAGCGCACATGCTTTCTAGTTGGCTTCAATATCTATCTCCATAACCTGTGGTGTTAAAGAAAATTGTCAAGGCATAATACGAACTCCCAAAACCCGTGCACACTAAGGGGTCACCAGTTAAAGGATCTTCAGAGCAGTTTTATTCCTGCGGCAAATGACATGAATATCGATTATCCCCACGAACGGAAAGCGTGTCCCTGGCAGAACGGTAGGCACGACCCTCGATGTAAGAGACCAGCAATTCTATCTAGTCTCAGGGCGCTTTTCTGCCCGAGTAAGCTTCAGTTGTTGTAGTGCGGCAGCCCCTCAAGCCCTCCGCTCTGACACGCACGCACGCGTGCAGCCTCTGGGACAGCCAATCACAGGCGCCCACAAAGTCGGCCATCACCAAATCAACTCAAGTCCAAGCTGACGTTGGCTGCCTACCGCATGACGCGTATTCGTTCACGCCCACATCACCGTGGAGAGTGGACGCGCGCGATCGCCCGGGGCTCTGACCACCATGTGCTTCTGTCCAGAAGACACTACTTCCACTGGTGGTGTCTTTCTTCTTTCCCACCAAGTCAGAAATGGACCATGATTATTTGAAGAAAAAGAAGAAGATGGACACACCGGGACAGAATTATTTAGCTGCTGACGTTTCGAAGATCTTTGTAGGCTCCCTATTGTCAAAGCGTAAAATGCACTTAATCGAACAGAAATCCCAAGTGGAGAGCCGACCAAACTCTTCGAAACGTCAGCATCTAAATAAACCTGTTCCGATGAACCCATCTTCTTCTTCTTCTTCAAATAATCAACCCGGATCTCTCAAGTTTGCCAATCTGACCATGATTATTGTTGTGCTCTGACGCTACAATACTATGAGGCGAAAATTGATTCCAATTGGTAGTCAGTTCGCGCCGCCTCAAGTGTTTAATATGTCTGCAAAATCGAAGCTTGTACAATTGCATGACTATTTACCATACGGGCAACACAGGTACTAGCTAAAAGATCAGGCCTGCGTGTTTCGCGGATTTTGTGCCGCTGCCTGTCGCAGCTGCGAGGGGTTCGGCTCATCAGTGGGTCCCCCACCTTACCCTTATCATTTCTGGTATATGAACTGCAGTTTAACCGGCCTTATTTAATTTCAGAGGAAATTAATACACGAACTTTGAGTAAATTCTTCGGAAAAGACCTTTGCAGGCACGGTCTGAAAGTCTGCGGAATAATTTCCTCAGACGTTAAACAAGGCAAGTTGAAACCGGAGTTCATGTATCAGAAATCACACGAGGAAGACTGTGAACCGAAACTCTCGCAGCTGCATCAGGCTTTGGCACAAGATCGGCGAAACACGTATGCCTGGTGCTTTAGTTAGTACTTGTACTTTCAGTATGGTGAATAATTACAGAATTGCATACTGCAGACTGCCTGTTGGCGGTTTGGGAATATTACACGGTTATTCCATAGTAGTTGATGGATTTCAGCTCAAATATTCATATGAACTTTCGACCGTGCCCAAAAAGGTCTAATGTGGGGAATTTACTCCAAGTTCGTGCATTGATTTCCTCGGATATTAAACAAGGAAACTTGAATACTTAAATTTACGCAGCCATTACTGTAGTTTCGTTTCGGTCTGGTTTCATTTCTTATCACCTTTGTCTCCGAGGCTTCTAACCGTGGCTCAATATTGCTGCGAATTTGAAATGGAAGGCTTTTCGAACATCTATAGGAGAAAATCCTTGCCATCTCTTACTGTTAAAGATCAGTCACAGCTTAAGGCTAATCGAAAGTATACAGTTATGCAGCATTTATTATAAAAAGCAGTCTGATTTCTAACCAAATCGTAGAAAACAGTCCATGCGCGCGAACGTGTGTTTCTGGGACTCATAAAAATGTAAATAGGAGGAATGCTCTTCTTTCGGTTACTTTACGAGCCCCTATCAGTTATATCCATCTGGAGTGCGCTAGTTCGTCTGTCGTACTCGAGAACGGCTAGTAGTGGTGACTTTACTATTATCGACCAATCAGCTCTCAGTTACCCTTGACAAGGTTAATTCAAGACGACTGGTTAGCCCAATCGCATGTCATCTACTACTCGGGCAGTGGGAACCCGATTTAAATGCAGGGTTATTTTTCAAGAAACGATCGAGTAGGCATAAAACCGTCTCATGTTTCCAGGGTTGCCTCCATTTGGTCTACAGTTTACTCCTCCCTCTGATATGTTCGATGGACAGGTGAATCTACGCCTGGTTTAAAAGTACATATTGTGATGTACCTTAAGGCTCCTAAGAAGCCCGCCTTGGATTGCTGCATTCGGATACTTAGTGTGGACCAATATGTGCTATAAATTTTCCTCCCGCCAGGTTTGCTGCACGCCTTAATTTGGGAAGAAAACAAACCAATCAAATTCTTCAAATAAGCCGACTTGCAGAGCAGAAGGCGGAAATGTTCTTGGGTATGAATTATTAATGATACACGGCGTTATCTACCCAATGGCACGCCCTAACTCTATCCATTGGTCCCGCTTCCAGCACAACTCTACGTCCAGCTACCAGTGCCCTGGCGTTAGTTCTTTGTTTAACTGCAGGCTGTCTTAATTTAAACGAATTGCGGGCGGATTTGTTGACGAGATTGATGCTCAGCTGAGAGCCAGCGCGCTACTGTGTAGGAACAGAGTGGTCATTGTGCTCCACCCCAAAATCTGGCCTCCAACGGACTGCTGACAATAAACGTCTATTTTCTCACTCCCCCCTCCCCTGAGAAAGGCCGAGAAGCTGACTGTGATTGCAGATAGCCTTTGGAAAGAAGGCCACACAGTAGCTAGTTTCCGATTTAAGCCGCCTTGGTTGGTCATTCATCTTTTTCGTAACCAAATTCGCCCTACGTCAAAAATAGCATTAGTTTGCCTTGGGTCACAAGCAGTGTGTAATTTATCAACTAGCATGAAATATTTCAACCGATACGCCGCAGTGTTCCCTAAAAAAGTAATTCAGCTAGAAATCGACTAGAAGCTGACCGTGGATGTGGTTATCGACGCTTAAATTGTCCTAGCCGCTGCAGAAATTGTGTCTTTTACAAAGACGCATCAGACTTCATGTCCCCTTTACTGTTGACTCCCCTATTCGATTTTACTTTCGGAAAGGAGCACATTCAAACCTAATAAAACTATTTCTGTCCCCCCTTGCAAAAGCTCTTCCGGATCTGATTACCAATCGCTAAATGTTGGCTGAATGACGACGTCCACAAATTTGGGGCCTCCAAACCCATCAGTCTACCGTTGCTTCACCTGCGGTAGCAACATACATTTACGTCGACCTCCCATGTACCTCTTGACTGCAGCCGACACGCACGTTCAGTGTCCACAGTAGGTGTGCTAACTCGTGAAATGTGAACTGAAATTCTGAAATACGTCTTCGTTTTGAAAAGATTACTTAAGAAGCGTTACAAAATTAATCGTCTTGAAGCATAATTATATAGTGATTCAATTACCTTGGGATGCCAGCCTTCGAATGAACTTCTTGTCGACCGCATGCAAACACCACACTTTGTAAAAAGATGATTACTTAATTGGCATGAATTTTTTCTCCCTCATTTTCGATGGCCTTAAAAATTCAATTATATTTCATGAAAAACATGCACCAAAATAGTCGTTCTTCTACTCGTTCAGTAGCAAATTATGTCTTCTTTCAATTTTATACTCGAAGGACGGGTGTAATTCAGTTCTCAAACTGGTCCAATTTCCGAATAATTTTGAACCCGATCTGTCGTTAAACTTGCATCCAAAGTTTCCAAACTACAAGCCATATACTTTCCGCGTACGAAAAACCGTACAATTCTCTACGATATTAAGAGGAGACCATGTGGGGTTCATGAAATTCAGTAGTGGATTTGAGACACATTAGCAAATGCAGAGACACGATGTTTTATGAACGGGCATTTCACGGTATTAAAAAATCTCATAATTAGAAACTTTCTTGAAACCTAATTACACGTTTTCGAGTATAAAATCGGGAGAAGACGTGATTTTCAATTCAACGAGAGGAAGAGTGAATATTTTCTATGCACGTTTACTATGAATTATAATTAAATTTAGAAGAGCATCTAAAATCGATGAGAAAAACTCATGCTACTTAAGTATTCACTTTTTACAAAGTGTAGTTTTTGCATGTGGCCGAAAAAAGTTTGTTGGAAAGCTAGCATCCCAACGTAACTGAATTATTATAGAATTATGCTGCATGACGATTTGTTTTACAACACTACTTAAGTAGTCTTTTCGAAACGAATACGTAATTCAGAATTTCGGTTAACATTTCATGAGTTAGCACACCTACTGTATATCACCAGTATCGTTAGAAGAGCATGGACTGACACAAAAATTTTTCTTTGCATTTAAGTCACTTTCATATGAGTGCAGCTTGCAGAGCGAAAACAGAGTAACCAGTGTACGGTCTACATCGGTACTCCTTTCCGCTTTTGGTCTATTTTCCTTGCACCCAAAGATGGCTAATTACAGGAGGTTATCTTAGATCGGTCCAACCAAACAAAGTATTCGAAAGTCAGGTCAGAAAACTGCCACTTAAAATGCTTAGTCGGTTGAGGCATTATCTTCTCCGTCTGCCATGGGCTTCCTTGGTAAGCCAAAGTGCGGACAGTATGTCATACGTTGCAATGAACATGTCATTTGAGGCCAGTACTGTATTAGACTGATCCTACATTGCCAACGCATACCAATCGATGGTTCTTTTAATTCACTTAAGGAATTAAGGGGGTGGTAGGCACTTTTCGCCGTCCGAATTCAGTTAATTTTCACACTTCGAGTGGACAAGGGAAATTAACATCACCTCTAAAAGGAACAAACTTGAATTCAAGCTCTGTCCGTTGGTCTGAATTTATGCATTCGCAATTACACCCACGAGCTGTGTGGTTGTGATTTCTCCTAAAACCCCACAAAGCAATCGTTCAGAATAAACCTTTGCAAATAACGAATAAAAACCACAGCATTTATTTCTCCCAGGCTGCTCGAAAATAGAGCAGGATGCGCAAATTTGGGAAGTCGGATGTGTACAATATATCACAGAAAAGGACCACAGGCAGCGAGATGTACGGTAATTTCGTTGACTTTAATAATTACTGCGAAGAAGATGAGCGCACGATTGCTGGGACAGTGTGTGTGTTAGCCTGAGCTTCCTCTCTCGCACAGGAGGCCATCATGAAGGCTGTGAGAATTCAACATCAAATGAGCAGTTTTTATAGTCGGCTCACAGTTCCTGATGATGGCCTCCCTCACAAGGCCGAAAGCTGGGGCTAATACACGCACTGTCCCAAGAACCTGGGACCCGAACATTCGTTTATATCCATTTAATAACTATTTTATATTTTTGGCCAGACCGCATTTCTCCCAAACATATTATGATGAACAGCGACTAAGTAATCAATAAATAGCGGTCGGTGGTCGAAACATTCACTGTTCTAATTTCCCAATTAAAACATGGTTTGCCGCATGCCCTGAAAGCCGTCTTCGGTCGCGAAAAAATCTGACAGTTCCGGCTTGGTTGCGAAGACGCACTGTTTTTACTTAAATATAATTGTCTACTGAACCAACTTTAAGTAGCACTGTATTTTAGTCTAAAATACATTTTTTGACACCCAACCATTACCATCGAATGTCGTCTTCATTAAACCGAGCGCTAGTACCAAATATTTAATGCCAGAGCGGAAGCAACGACAGGCCTCAGGACACCAGTAATACTTCTGCGGGCTTTGCTGGAAGACCTACTGTCTTTGTTAGGTTGGTACGCTTCATTAAGTTGCTGGGGCATGGTCTCTTGACAGCGGAACTAAACTTTTCTCCACAACGTTATAGTTTTATGCTGATCTCTGCATTTTCAAAGGGCAGAAAACCATCGGTCTCTGACAATGAAGACTCTTAAAAGCAGATTTCAGTGAAACCATGTGCAGAAAATGACTTATTTTGTCTGACCCATTGACAGACAAAACCCAAAGTCCCTAAATACGATTCCATGTAAGATAGCTACTTAAGAGTCTACTAATTCACCAATCCTAAATTTCGGACAAATTCTATATGTAGTGTTGCTTCGGTTCTGGGTAATGCATGTCTCTTAGATACACGTACTGGGCACGCGAACGCTCATTTTAAACTTACCGCCACTGGCCTCTCTTTGCGAACATAGTATGTCACATATAACCGAATTCGTTTTCAGTGCTATCTCCTCTTGGCTCATAATGTCCAGGAAGGTGTGATTCGTGAACCTACTGGTTGGCTGAGACCAGTTCCCCTTTAACAATAACTTGGGTTAACGATAGGTTGAGAGAAGGTCCTTGGTCTTCAAATCCCTGTTGTGAGTCGGGAATGCCTAGTAAATTTTTATTTAGATTTGCCGCCAGCGCGACACGGAAGACAGTTCATATTGGTTTGATTGGCATAACTTTCCGTTAAACTAGTAACTAAAAGGGTGTTGAGCCTAACTCAGCCGATAAGGCATCTAGTTCAATGATCGAATTGCCCTCGATTTAAAGCTCGAGTAATCCTCTCTTGAACATTGAACATGGACTGTTAAATACGTCGACGGCTGAGTTAAAAATGAGGGCTCCAATCGTCCGTGGATAAAAATGTTCGAATTTGAGCATTTTAATGGCAGCGTTTGGCGTCATTCCGCGGTTAATTAGTGCATCTTGCCTGTCTCATCACACAGACACTTTGGACTGGTTTCAACATGACACTATTAGATGTCTTTGTTGGTCTGTCGAATCTCCTCTCTAGCAATTTCCCTGAGGGATGTGACTGCCAGAAACTGACCTGGGAGATTGCAGACTAAAAGAATAACCCCGACTTCATGGTCAGTACTGCGTACATGGAGTGACTGACTCAAAGACTGGGAGTCAGGATAAGTGGCTTGTTTTTAACGTGGACTATACGGCTCTTTCACATGTGTGAGGGCCATGTCCATCTTAAAGCATCCCGGTAGGTCTGAAAGCGTGTGCTATTCCAGTATCAGCAAACCATGGCCCTCGCAGCCTGGTATGCGCTTGCAGTTCCCTGACACTTGGCTCCCTGCTGGTAGATGCGCTTGCGCTCCTATTGGGTATACAGGTGGTGGACATGGCTGACTAGTCATCATCTTCGTCCTTCTGACCCCTGTTGAGGTGTAGTTGTTGTTAGTCAAAACCTGGTCATTTGCTGCGTGGACCAGAACGTGTGGAGTGGAACGCCAGGGTGCGGGCTCGATCGCGCCATCCACCTGCGCCCACCCCCGCTTCCGGTCTTCTTGACTCTGTCTTGACACCGGATCTAGGTGGGGAGTGGGGAAGGGAGAGTGCAGTAGGTGCTGTGCAAGTCTACTATCACGAATATGAAGTGAAGACCAGGTCATGTGTGATAGGCTTAGACGAGCTGTTTGGCTTTGTTTACTTCTTCGCCCGAACTCACCTCCGGTCATGCTGATATTGTCTTGTCATCGGAGTCTGGCAGGTTAGGGAGGAGAATGCGCGGCTGATGTTGTGCGAGTCTGCCCCTCTAAAAATTAATTCACGCGCAGGTCACCAGGGCTGCGTCCACACTGTGGGACATTGGATGGGTGTTATCGTCCGCAACGATGGGACTCTCAAGGGATTTGCATAATTGAGAGGTGTTTTGACAGATTTCCAATAATTCACTTTGACCCAACTGTTCACGTAAACAAGTAAACAAGCACAAGTAAACATTCGCTATAAACTAACTCACGCACAATTCACCGTCTCTGCTCCACCTTGCTGTGGGGCACATGGTGGACATCGTCGGCAACGACGGTTGAACCGTCGGCTACGCAGAACCCACTTTACCCCGGGTAGGCGTATCACTGCGTTTCACAGCGACGTACAGACAGGCGTATTGACTATCTAGACGTATCAAAGTTCCAATTTTCGGCTGGGAGAGGCTAATGTGATTAATCGCGAGCGTGATCTCATTATCACGTCAAAATGAATTATTTAAAAATCTGCCAAAACACCTCTGAATTACGTGAACCAGCATTTACCGCACTCTTTCCTCCTCCCCCACCTGGACCCGGTGTCAAGAAGACCGGAGGCGGAGGAGGGCGCAGGTGTTTGGCACGGTCGAGCCCGCACCTTGGCGCTCCACTCCACACCCCCTGATCCACACAGTGAATGACCAGGTTTTTGATCAAAAACAACAACACTGCGGGTGCGACAGGGGTCCCATTGTACGCGACTTCAGCCGGCAACCGGGTCTAGCATCACCCCCGAAATGTTGACATATGTTATGGTACGCAGTCTAATAACGCCAGTCCGAATCCGATGTAGCCCCTGTGTTGGCCCAGCATATCTACCACGTGGCGCGTTTGGGGAGCACCCGATTTTGCACCTCTGTCATTTACTGGTTATACAGTAATTCCGTTTCTCATGTCCCTTTTGAACAGCTTGATGATTACTCGTTAGATTTAGGACCATATTATAATTTTCATATTATCATTGTCCATTTTCTAGCAGAATTCTTAATTTCGGGGCACAACCGACCCTACAAATTTCAACTGTGAAACGGCCGTCGGCATTTGACAGAACCACAATTTCCCCTGTCGGCCTTTGACATTTTATGAGTGTTTCAAAAGCACACCGTGTTAGTTCAGTTGTGTGGTCTGCAGGCTGATCAGAATCCTTAGTTCTGCTGTCAGAATTAACCCAAAGTGTTCATTTTGCGTGTGTTTAGAATATATTAGGTAGTAAATAAGTACATGAGGTTTACATGACGCAAGTCTGCACAAGTGGGATCAAACGCATCGGATCACGCTGTCGATTTCCAACTTAGGGCTTTTCCCACCCCAGTAAGTCGATAAACCAGTGGGATAAATGAACGGCTTGGGGTAGGTCCATTTGCGAGTTTGCTTACTTAAAAAATAAAATAAAATTTGTACAACAATCGAGTATTCCTATAAAAGCTAAAATGCCGCCCAGAAGCTAAATGTTTACTGTTGTGGGCATGCTAAACACATGTCGCTTCAACGGCTGTTGGCACTTGACGGGCAGGCAAGGTGAACAAGTGAAATGCAAAGCCTTTTTTACGATTGGTTCTTCAGTTCCCCAGCTGAACGCCCTATTGGCCGACTGCAGAGGTCATGAGCCAATTAGCCACAAGGCCGATAGGAAAACTCCCTCGACCAGTCACGACGACGACGACCAGGCGAATGCCAACAACTTGCTAACGCTACTCGGTGCCTTCGCGGGCGCGGCAAAAGGCAACAAGACTACTGAGGACGGGACGAAACCGGCGTCTAAGGAGGAAAGCGCCGAGCAGGGTGTCAGACGCTGCCTACTCACGGCCGCGCTCTGTGCACTTCCTCGCCTGACTGGCGTTAAGGCCTCACAGGATTCATTGCAACTTCCTGGATTATGTGTTGGCGCTACCTTCTTCCACTGGCTTGTAACTAACACCCCCAACGAATTGCTCTCCCCTGTAAACGATGCATTGCACTCTCCGCCGGTGAAGCAGTCCAGGCCGGAAGCCCCGGCGCAACCCTCAACCACAGCGTCAACTCCCAACACTGCCCGAAGTAACGGTAAGTACCCGTATTTTTTTTACAAATGTGATTTAAACAAAACGCGCTTATGTTTATAGATTTGAAGCATTTTGTCCCCGGTACGAAGCTGAAGTAGGCAAGAACGGCAGGATTTATTGGCACCAAAAAATTTCGCGACTGCTCTTCAGCTGCTTCCTGTCGCTTCATAAGAGGGGTAACGAGTGAGAACAATACAACAGATTTGAATTCATGCAGAAAATCGATGCAGAAACAGCAAGGTTAGGGTTTTGGGCAAAGTTGGCTAATCGATAAAGTTAGTAACACAAACGCCGTAGGGGAAGAAAGTGAAAAAAGGAGTAAACGTTAAAGAGCAAAAAATGAGAGGAGAGAGGGGGAATCATGGAGCCAGAGGCTACTATGGTAATGTTAGGTTAACCACGTGCTCCAATTGTTTACAAAGATCTGGTTTCACTCGTCGTATATTGGCTGCCTCCAGGTAACGCAATATCCGAGTTGTTCGTGCCCGAACAAGTACTCGGAAGGAAGTTTTGGGGTCGACGGTGTGACCAGTATTAAGTAGGTGTTTCGTAATGGATGAACGCGGGATCTTATTTTCTTGTCTAAGGAGCCACTTGGGCAGGTGCTCAATGGATCTGGCTGCCAACTGCCTTTGCGTTCGCCCAATGCACTTGCATCCGCAAGTGCATATGAATTCATAAACACAATTTGACGTGGCGTGCATTGGCTGGGCATCCTTTGCCCGTGGAATCGGAAGTGGCTTAGTAGGACTGCAGAATACTAGTTCGGCTGCATTGTATGTTGTATTGTTCTCACTCGTTACCCCTCTTATGAAGCGACAGGAAGCAGCTGAAGAGCAGTCGCGAAATTTTTTGGTGCCAATAAATCCTGCCGTTCTTGCCTACTTCAGTTATGTTTATAGGACAATCCATTAAATCGGATACAGCTCCGTCGTCAATTCAGCCAGATGAGGTAACAACTGGACAAGATCCTATTTCGTAGCCGTGCCTGTTAGGAATTAGGTTGAGGGGCTAGGGGTTAGGGATCAGGGTTAGGGATTAGGATCAGGGGTAGAGCTGGTGCTTGTCTACTGCTGGTAAAGCAACGAAATAAGATCCGACCAATAACTGTCGTTGGACATACAGGGCACAGCAAAAGATGGCGCGATAAGTCTGGCTTACATTGCTCCCTAAACAGGGAATGAGAACAGGAACAGCCTGCAATACGGGTGCTTTTGAGCCAACTTCCAGTGGAATTAGGGTTAGCTTAAGGCTTAGGTTTAAGTCTAGAGGCAACGGTATAGAGAAGGACCACACTTACCTGTTAGTAGGCCGTGGAACGTGTCATAATGGGGATTTATCTTGGCATATATTTACAGGCTGTTGCAGAAATTGCACTGCCAACCACGATTACTTCCCACGACTTCACACTTTAACTCAAAATCTGTCATTTTGTGAAATTTGCATTTTGCTTATTATTTGATTACTACTCTGATTTCCGTTGTCGTACTATAGCGTAGGATAAGAATTTCGGCATAAATCCAGGCTGTTTCTGTGTTTTCTTTCATTTTGTCAGTTTACTGTCTAGCATGCTGTCCCACCCATAAAACTTCCTTTACCATAAATCAGGTATGACACGATCCACGGTCTTCAGACAGTTGAGTGGGCTCCTTCTCGGTACCGTTGCCAGTCTAGATTTGAAGCTAAAGGTATGAGCAGTCAAGATCAAGTTGAGGGTTGAAATATTGGCTAGTGTTAACTGCAGAATTAAGGTTAAGGGTAGTGTTAGGGTCAATATTAGGGCAACGGTTTAGCGTTGTATGAAGGTTATTTCTGGGGTTAGGACGCGGGAATATTTTGTCCTTTCCGGAATTATTCGCAGGTTCACTTTTATTGCGTGGGCGGGGCTCTCCTATTTCCATGTCCCGTTTAGGGGACCACATAAATCAGTTCCACTGACGGCCATTCTGATGTTCCAACTCGACGTAAAAGCTAATCTTTTTAAAATGTTCATTTTCGATAATTCTCGGTCGGCCGGATATCTTGCTTACTTTTTTATACTGGTGGTGTAATGGTCGTCAACGTTAACAGCCGAGCATTTGGCTGAACAGTGAGCCCACCCGAGTCATGTAAAACTTTAATTGAATATCGTACACCGAAGGAAATAATAAATCATTCGAGAGACTCAGGGTGTCAAGTACCTGAACACTTCGAAATCGAATGGTGGAACTACTGCCAACGAAAGCCGGGTGCGAAATGAGCGTGACTTTTCGTCCCCTGGTCAAGAACGAAAGCGCTACCAGGGCAGGAGGTCAGATACACCAGGTGACGTTTAAAGCGCTACAAAGTCCAATGACAACACAATAGCACAATGACCGCGAAGCGCAGTTGGATAGGTTTCACTACCACTGTCGTCGTACAATTAGACTTCATCAAAGCAACGCGCTGCAGCGAGCAGTCTTGAACAAACGTCCGTGGCGGATCTCTGAAACCTGCCTGTACCGTAGGCTCCATAGAAATCTAATGAAACGCGCACCATGACACACTGTTGTTATCCGTTCTACGGAAGCACTGGCGAAAGTCTACGTCCACAGTCCTGCTGTAGTTATGCAGTCAGTAACAGATCAACAGGAGTGCGCAGTCAAAACGGATCCCTTGCAGTGGATGTTGGAATGCTTCAAAGCTCCTTGACTTCTTCGCCTGAACTTTCACAATACGTGACCTTTACCGGTATTCCGCGGATGTTACCTGCTCGTTCGAGCTCCTAATGTTAACCTTCGATTTATGGTCCATCGAAACCTCGGAGATTAGCTCCTGTTTTGCTTTCCATCATAGTAACCTAGCTGCTCACACATCAGGCATTTTTGTCGTCTAGCTCCTAGGACCGGGTGAGACAACTGTATATGATCGCACCTGGTAGAGCCGGTCAGGATGATGCGGATTGTACCTTTCTACGCTTGATGATATGCGACGGCGCGTCCGGCGTGCTCAACCAACTCTTGGCTTCAGTTATAGGTTGCAAATGTCGAATTTTTGAGCAGTACTTTAATTGCGGGCGTTGTCTCTGCTAGTACGAATTGCCTCATTCGAGGCGAAGTCGGTGTACTTCGCTCAAAGGATGATTCTTAGGCAGGGGCGATTAAACACATCCACATTTCGCTCGTCCTACATCCACAATCGCACAGGTGGACCAACGGAACGGATGCCGGCGGTACGTGCGTCTGGCGGCAGTAGGGACGTAATACTCGCGAAAACTCTGCGAGCTATATCTATCAGGGCAAGGGCGCCTGCTTTACTATGCCGATTTGGAAGCACCTTCGTCCCGAGGTATTCGAAACGTTTTCCCATCTCAAGTAAATAGTTTATGAATAAAATGACTGATTTAATGATCTCATTTGCTCGTGACGCTGCATTTTGTAAGTCGCTGTATTTTGACGCTTGTGCGACGATGTCGTTAGCATGGTAGAAGTCAGTTAGCCCGCGTTTGGGTGCGAATTCGTCATTATCGAAACCGTGTAGAGCATTTCTGAGAGTATAGCAAATAGCGTAATTGAGCAGGCTGCTCTACCTTAGAACGCCAGAATGAATATCGAACGGTGTGCAGAGGTTGGTATCGACCAGAACTCGAGTGCTGGCAGGAGGATAGTACAGTAGGTGGGCTAACTCATGAAATGTCAACCGAAATTCCGAAATGCGTTTTCTTTGCGAAAAGATTAATTAAGTAGGGTTGTAAAACTAGTCAGCCTGCAGCATAGTTCTATAATACTTCAGTTACCTCAGGATGCCGGCTTTCGAACGAACTTCCTTCAAGGCTGCATGCAAAAACTATACTCTGCAAAAAATGAGTACTTAAGCAGCATGAATTTCTCTCATTGATTTTCGATACCCCTAAAAGTCCAGTTATATTTCATGAAAAACATGCAAAAAACTATTCATGTTTTCGCTCATTTGGTCGAAATTTACATCTTCTTCCAATTTTATACTCGGGAAAGGGTGTAATGCGGTTTCAATAAAGTTTCTGATCATGAGATTTTTTAATACTGTGAAATGACTGTTCATAAAACATCGTGACGCTGCATTTGCTAATGTGGCTTGTAAAGTTAACAATATGAATCAAATCCACTGCTTAATGTTATGAACCCTATATGGCCCCCCTTTATGACCGTAAAGAAATGTGTGGTTTTCTGTACGCGGAAAATATAGGGCTTGTAGTTTGGAAACCCTGAATCCAAGTTTGACGGTAGAGCGGATTCAAAATTATTCGGGAATTGGAAAACTTTCTTAAAACCGGAATTATGTCCCCCTTTCGAGTATAAACTTAAAAGAAGACGTAATCGTCAACCGAATAAGCAAAAGAATAAATATTTTTATGCATTTTTCATGAAATGTAATTGGGCTTTTAGGGACATCGGAAATCAATGACAAACATGCATGCAACTTAAGTAGCCATTTTTACAGAATGTAGTTTTTACTTGCAGCCGGTAGGAAGTTCATTCGAAAGCCGGCGTCCTGAGATAACTTAAATATTATGTTATAGATATTATATTGCAGGCTGACTAGTTTTACAACCCTACTTAATTAATCTTTTCGAAACAAAAACGCATTTCGGAGTTTCGGTTGGCATTTCATGAGTTAGCCCACCTCCTGTAGACCTGCATCTCAACGATTATATTGGCAGGCACTCCGCCTGGCTCTTCTACCCGCCGCATGAATTCACGGCGGACAGATTCGAACGCAGACCTCCGTCGGTTGTTGGTGCCCATGACGGAGTTCAAGAATGTGCCGCAGTGTGAGTATTTGATTGACTTAACTATGACCAGTTCGAAAAGCGGCTTGGTTGAATCTCATTCTCAATTGCAATACGCTGAGATTGTTTGAGAGTGGCCATAGTTCAGTTTGTCTTATACTCTTATCCTGCTTTCTGAAGATAGTCGCAGGGGTTGCCAAGCCCCAGTCATCAGAGGCGCTCCTATCTCCCCATGATTCCTCTAAAAAGGGCCATGAATCCTATGCCTTGTTGTTGCTCAGCCTCAGTATTTCGTAAACATTTTCCTCCAGAAGACGGCTACCCGACACCACATGAACTAGAGAAGGATAAATCTCCTCTGCATAGAAAAAGAGGGCAGTGCGTCTGATCATCAAAGTTGACAAGGCGCTCATGCCAAAGTTGGACTTTGGCTTAGCTGTCAGCAACAAGACGTCATTTTAGGCATAAAAAGCAGCTCATTATGGTGACCAGCGAGTAATTTGGCGAACACCATGCAGAGTTTTCGAGTGTCGCTGACGTCGGAAGTCTGTCTCACGGACGCCACTACTTCAGTCCAATAGTTTCTGCGTTTACCTCTAGCCGAACCTAATGTCATTTTCCAGAGTTAGCGAAAGGAGTCCTTGTTACAGAACCTGGGTCGAATTGGCCGCTCAGGCGGCTGTAAGATTCTTGGACTTATCCAACCATTACGCCAATGCTGTGTTGATCCAAGAATTCTGTCAGTCTTCTCGAGGGCTGCGGGCATCGATGAATTGGTCTGTATGGGCTCCGTCGGCGCGGACTTCAGATAAGGTCCGGATCACTGAGGCAGGGCTGCGGAGCTCGAATGTTGCTGTAGAACGGATAGCAACAATGTGTCATACTGTGCGTTTCTTGGGAATCCCCGCAACAGCTCGGATTGTCTTCCAAGGCTGTTTTAGTGCTTTGCTCCGCTGCAATCTAATAGTAAGGCTGCAGTGAAAGTAGGATCTACCCAACAGCAGTTCGCAGTCATAATGCCATGGTGTTGTTATTGTGTGAAACTGTAATCCTTTGCGACCTGGTAACACTGTTTCTACAGGTTCGTCAATGTTTACTCTTCAGACCCAAGTGTTAACTTATTGCCCAGCTATCTCTTGTACTTATTCATTCGACTATTCTATACTCGTGGACGCGTTGAGTAACCAGAAGCTGGACTGGCTATTAATGTCATGAATGCGGAAGCCGGTTATTGATCGATTTGACCGTGTAAAACCTACCGGACGATTTACTACTAACGCACTTATAACACCTTGTACTCACGGCTGTGAGAATTGGCTGAGAAACTTTTCCCTGGGCGTGACCTGCAAAGCCCTACCGATGACTGGGTTTGTCGCACCTGGCCGGACGACTCATGAAGTATCTATTTCGTTGGTCGCTTGGCATCAACTTTTCGATGTGACACTGTTGAAAGGCCGCTTATTACCAACATACTCGGCAAGGACGCGGTATGCGGCCCCACTCAGGGAACGAGAACCAGGTCATAGTGTTATACGGGTTTAATGGGTGGGGCAAAACAGCGGAGGGGAAAGCGCGATAGAAACAAACATTCAGATAAAGGTTGAGGTGACATACTGCGTTCTCGCGCTGCCTTTCTCTACTGCTACAGTGCGTGACCGATCTCATGAAATGTTGGCCAAAATTCTGCAATGCCTTTCTGATTAGGAGAGAGTACTTAAGTAGGGCTGGTATACTGATTATCATGCAGCATACCCCTATAACATGTCGGACTCGCCAGGATGTTGGCTTTTGAATGCACTTCTTTTTGACCTCCTGCAGAGATAACACTCGGCAAAAAATGACTACTTAAGTAGCATGCATTTTTCCTATTGATTTTCGATGATCTTATAAATTCAAATATATTTTATAGAGAACATGCTCTAGAATATGCTTTTCTTTGCTCATTTGGTAGGGAATCACATCGTCTTCATACTTCATGTCCGAAGAAATTTTATATTTAGGTTTTAAAATAGTTTGTACTTATGAGATTTTTAAGACCATCCGATGTCCATGCATGCAAGTCCGCACATGTCCGCTTACTAATGCTCCTCATGAAATATACAACACAATCCGAATCCATTGCAAAATTTCATGAACTCTGTGTGATATCTTCTCAAAGGCATAGAGGAATATACGATTTCCCCTACGCGGAAAGCATGCACCTTATAGACTGAAATTGCTAAACGCTGAGGCAATGGCAGATCAGGCTGAAAATTATTCGGGAATTGGGAAACTTTTTAAGAACCTAAATACACACTTTCCTCGGGCATAAAATATGAAAAATATGTGCTTTCCCATCAAATAAGTAAAAGAAAGCATATTTTTGTGCATGTTCTCTATAAGATATATTTGAATTTCTATGACCATCGAAAATCAATAGGAAAAATGCATGCTACATAAGTAACCATTTTTTGCCGAATGTGGTTTCTGCAGGATGTCTAAAAGGAGTGCATTCAAAAGCCGACATCCTGGCGAGTCCGATATGTTATAGGGGTATGCTGCATGATGATCAGTATAGAAGCGCCATTTAAGTACTCTCTCCTAATCGGAAACGCATTGCAGGATTTTGGCCAACATTTCATGAGATCGCTTACGCACTGTACTTGCAAAAGAGCACACGTACCAGGAATTCGATTCCCGAGGAATAATGAGGGCATAAAGATATCTAACAGTTCAAGCAAAAGTTGAGCATTTTCACAGTTCTTCCGGCTTGCCTTCACAAAAGAAGTAGATAACATTCTATCTAGTTACGAGAGCGCGGAAGCGTCAGTTATAAAGAGAGGCGCGTACGTAATATGCCCTAGTGTTTTGTCCCCTGAGTGGGGTCGCATACTGCGTCCTTTCCCGTCGTGGCTGCTATCATCTTCTGTCCTGACATTCTAACATGGTGTCTGTATTCCAGTCAGTTCAAGGCTCCTTAGCCGGGTTCATGATAGCAGATTAGAGGCCACCGGCGTCCTCGGAGCAGGGTCATGTTGACGCCTCGTCAGCGCCTGCCGGACAGTGTGCACAAGTCTACTTGTTCAAGTCTCAAACCAGATGGTATGACAGACCGCTGGACGATAACAGCCGTAAGACAGCTATCCCTTCGGTGCCATCATTGTGCACGCATCATATGTTGACTGATATCGCATGCAAGCCTACTGCTAGGGCTTTCATCGATTAATCTGCCGACGCAGAAGAGTAACTGCTTAGTGGATTGTTGACTCTCTAATGGAGCTTCTCGTTAACTATCTGGTCTACATTCCTAAAGTTTCGACCGTTTAGTAATCAGTAGAATGCGCAGCAAACTGCCCGACCGAGAAATCCGGAATGAAAAAGGCCACGGTAGACCGATGCATCTGTATTCCAGATCTCCTTCTAGGTCGTCCATAACATTTTGCAGGCCTGCCCAGGTAAATCAGATTTCAGCTGAATCACTGGGGTCTTGTCTTGCCACCAGCGCCTCGTCTGCGCATTACCCACCCCTCGTTTCTTTCGAGGCACCTGCTGTTGCTAACCGTTGCTGGGCTGCGGGCTTGACATTTCAGCCGCCCAACTGACAGACGGCGGTGTGTAGACTGCCTGCACTTTTGCTTCCACAGGGCGTAAAAAGAAAGCAAACTTTTGCTCTCCCTTACTCATCAAGTCTCCCTGTGTCTAGAATCCATTGGCGCAGAGAGACTTGTACGAGAAGTACAGTAGGTGATCGATCTCATGAAATGTTGGCCGAAATTCTGAAATACGTCTTCGATATTGAAGGATTATTTAGGTCGGGTTGTAATATTGATTATTGTGCGGCACAGTTTAGTAATATTTCGGACTCGCCAGGATGGCGGCTTTTGAATGCATTTCTTTTCGATATTCTGCAGAACCCACACTGTAGAAATAGCTACTTAATTAGCAAGCATTTTTCGCATTGATTTTCGATGGTCTTATAAATTCAAATATATCTTATAGAAAACATGCACAAAATATGCTTTCTTCTACTCATTTGGTGGTAAGTCACGTCGGCTTTGGATTTTTTGCTTGAAGATAACCTATATTTAGTTTTTAAAGAAGTTTTTAATTAAATGATTTTTTAGACCGTGCAATGTACATTCATACATCATCATACCTGTCTGTTTACCATAGTTCCTCATGAAATGTATAACGTAATCCGCACTAAACGCAGAATTTCATGAACTCTAAATGCTATCTTCATAGAGGGCGTAGCGGAAAAAATTATATTTCTTACACGGAAAGCATGCATCTTGTAGAATGAACTCGCTAAACGCTAATACAACGCAGATCAGGCTCAAAATTATTCGGGAATTGAAAAACTTTATTAAAACCTAAATATACACTGTCTTTAAGTATAAACTGTAAAGTCAACGTGACTAACCACCAAAAGAGTAGAATAAAGCATATTTTGTGCATGTTTTCGCTAAAATATATGTGAATTTATCATACCGTCGAAATTCAATTAGAAAAATGGGTGCTAATTACAGTGCGTGACCTATCTCATGAAATGTTGGCTGAAATTCTGAAATGCGTTTTCGATTAGGAAGGATTACTTGGTCGCGGTTTTGATACTGATTATCATAAGGCATACTCTTATAAAATTTTGGACTCGGCAGGATGTCGGCTTTTAGATGCACTTCTTTTCAATCTCCTGTAGAAAGCGTGCTCGGTAAAAAGGGACTACTTAAGTAGCATGCATTTTTCCCATTGATTTTCGATGGTCTTGGAAATTCAAATATATTTTATAGAAACCATAAACAAAAACATGCTTTCTTTTTGTCAATCAATAGAGAATCACGTCTTCTTTATATTTTATACTTAAGGAAGGAGTATAATTAGGTTTTAAAAAAGTTTTCTAATTGCCGAAAAATTTGGAGCCTGGTCATTCGTTGCTTTAGCGCTTAGTGATTTCACTCTACAAGGTGCATGCGTTCCGCGTAAAGAAAATCCCATATTTTTTTATGTCATTAAAGAGATATCATACAGGGTCCATAAAATTTTCCAATGGATGCGGACCATGTTGTTCATTTCATGAGGAGCAGTGGTAAACGGCCAGGTACGATGCTATGCGAATGGACATATCGCGGATTTAAAAATCTCATAATTAGAAACTTTTTTAAAACCTAATTATACTCCTTCCTTAAGTATATAATATAAAAAGACGTGATTCTCTATTGATTGACTAAAAGAAAGCATATTTTTGTTAGTGGTTTCTTGAAAATATATTTGAATTTCCAAGACCATCGAAAATCAATGGGAAAAATGCATGCTACTTAAGTAGTCCCTTTTTACCGAGCACGCTTTCTACAGGAGATTGAAAAGAAGTGCATCTAAAAGCCGACATCCTGCCGAGTCCAAATTTTTATAAGAGTATGCCTTATGATAATCAGTATCACAACCGCGACCAAGTAATCCTTCCTAATCGAAAACGCATTTCAGAATTTCAGCCAACATTTCATGAGATAGGTCATGCACTGTAAGTAGTCATTTTTTACCGAGTGTGATGTCCGCAGGAGATCAAAAAGATGTGCATTCAAACGCCGACATCCTGGCGAGTCCGAAACATTACTGGATTACGCCTCATGATAATCAATACTACAACCGCACCTAAGTAAGCCTTCCAAATCGAAAATGCATTTCAGAATTTCGGCCAACATTTCATGGGATCGGTCACTCACTGTATATGGAAAGCTCAGATTAGAGAATAACAGAACACACCCAAATTCATTGAGATCGCTTGAAAGGGCTTGAGGAGCAAAAAAGGGCAAAAACTTGTCTTTGGCTCTCTTCACTATCTAATGCTTGTGTTTGACTCTACTGCCCCTACGCTCGAAGTTCTTCGACCAATATGAGTCAAGTAAAACGTAAAGCAGTTCTTGATTGATGTTTCGCGTGGCTGATCTTACAAGGTCGCAATAGCTTACTACATTCCTTAATGGATTAATGTCTACATAATAAGCTTACACGGCAGGTATACTCTTGTACTTATTTTATATTTTGAGGCAACGGAGGGCTGCCTGGAGATATTAATATCACACCTTTTCAATCTGTTCAGGTCGAGAGGTTCTAACGCGTTCAAGTTTTATGCTAACATTAACTCATTCCCCCCCCCCCCCAAAAAAATAACTTCGGGTTTTATTCCAGATCTATTGCAAAATGTTGTTATGGCTAGGTTCCTGGCTGCATCAAGTCTGTGCTAGTTCTGAACGGTTGCCTTACATGCAAGTGACACTTGTTCGACAGCGACTTCACGTCACATTAGATACCGCGTCCGTACTAAACTTCAGTACTTGCCACTAACACAAAGGATAAGTGAGAGGTTCTTCCAGCTCGGATCCAGCGCCTAGTTCCCTCACTATAATTAACCAAACACGCTGTGAAACTATCACGATGCGTTAATAATTGTGGTATGGAAAGTTGCCGACCGAACAGACAGACTTGTCCTACCGAGGACTGGAGGTGCAGGTGCGATGAGTCCTTATTATTGTGATCTTCAGGGGATCTCCCCTGCCTGCTGGCTCTTCGAGATCTCCTTCACTGAACTGGTTGGTCATGGAAGAGTGCAGTGAAGTTCCTTCTGCGCAATTGTGCTTCACCGTAAACCAATTCACGTCAAATTAACTGGCTAAGTCTACATTCTAGGACCTGTGGTGGCCGTCATCGTTCGCGTAAAAGAAGTATCTTAATGTGCTGTCATGACTTCCCGGGGGGTGTCAAAGAATGCCACTCGCGACTGATGTTTACGGGAAAATTGATTTATCTGTGTGGCTAGAACATAACTTACTGTGGCGTAGAACTCCCACCCCTAACCCGCTACGTATATGATGGCGTCTAATAAAAAGTGAAACTGGGTCTCACTGAATCGGAGGCTTTTATTATGACGGACCCATAGGGACTCTCGTTTCTGTTGATTTGTCATCGTCATCTGGAGGGATAAAAATATCATCAGGACAATTTTGCAAAAGTTACGCACGAAACCGAGCCAGAGCATTTCTGGTTGTCCTGGGTCTCACCTTTGTCTGAGATAGATTTTGCCGAAGTTAATTTCGAAGAAGTTTTTAATCTGATATAAAGCATTGCCTTCTGACAAGATGTGCTTCACAGACGATCGCAATTACTGAATGCTAAACCTTTCTACTAAATCCTTTTTGCATACCAGCTGTTTTCGTGCAACAGGAGAAACAATGTTTTCTAACGAGGCTTACGTCCTGGTACAGGACTGTGTTTCTCAATGTGTCTAGATGGTAGTTATCTGTTGAATTCTAAATCGATCGTCCTCGAGAACCTACTCGGACAATCAGCCTATTCGGTAGGAGTAAGGAATAATGTACATCACAGTGCATTGGGCGCGTAATTTTGAGCTTGTCGTGAAAACTCAAAGATTTCAAGCAGGATTTCGTAGCTTTATTGGTAGAGCGTTAGAATCCCTGCTGTTGCTGTCGCGGATTTGAACCCTCCGGAGGTCACCGAGTTTTCCTCAATTAGAGGGCCATATTAATGCTTTTCGTCCACCCATGACACCGACAAAGACATCCACCTAGTGAACTGTATAATTTTAACCCAATTCAAGAATCTAGAAACCTTTACATCGGGCTGCACAAGTGCTGGTGTAGTGTCCTCGATTTCTCACTGACTGTAACGCTTGTGGATTCTGTATGAGCGCCGGTGTTTTAATTTGAATACGATTCGCGCGCTGATTTTGTAATCAGAGGATGAAGATTTGCCATCCACGTTGGATAATAACGCGACTAGCTCATTTAAAGTATTAATGCAGTAATCCACAGGGTGCGCGGCTCTCGTGACGACTCCCAGAAAATCTCTTCATTTTAAGTACCTAACTGCTTTGTCAGGAGGTTCTGATTTCTTTAAATCCGTAAACCCCCTGTTTCCTTTTTATTAAAAGGTGATCACTGTTAGCGATTTGCCGATTTCCTTGTATAGCTTTATTCTTGATGCGATTTCGAAAATTCTCTATCCACCAATGTAGAATTCGTCCAATCGGAAAATGGCTACTTTGCAGTACTTTTATCGGCGAGGTTAATTTCTTTAGAAATTAACTACGAACTTGCAGTAGATTAGTATATTTAAGGTGTATAGTCTCCGAACAAAGTTTTTTCTTATGAATATTTGGGCCGAAGTTCATCAGCCACAGCGGATAACCGCTTAATATTCATTAACTGCCGACAGGCAGCTGGTAGCATACTTTAAGGTAAGGCGATTCCATACTAACAGCACAGGTAATAGCCAAAAGCAAATACGCGCGTGTTTCGCCGATATTCTGCCGCTGCATGACACAGCTGCTAGGGGCTCGGCTCGTCAAGGGGCCCCCAGCATTCGCGGTCGGCTTTCTGGTAAATACTTCAATTTAGAAATTGTTACATTTTAAGTTCCTCAGAAATTAATTGCGAACTTGCAGTAGATCAGCATATTTAAGGTCTATAGGCCTGTGGGCAGTTAATGAATATTACGCAGTTATCCGCTGTGGCTGATGGACTTCAGCCCGAAGATTCATGCAGAAAAACTTCAGTCTGAGCCTATTGACCTTAACTATATTGATCTACTGCAAGTTTGCAGTTAATTTCTAAGAAAATTAGGCAGCAACAATTTTTAAAAGGGAGTTTCTCTCAGAAAGCAGACAACGAACACTGTGTGCGTGTGTGTGAGAGAGAGGATTCACATTCTTCCCGTAAAAAAAAACACCATGACTTCTTTTGTATTATTTGGCGGTTCTTCTTCGCTTTTACTGCCTGTCGTCTTCACCCCTTTCCACTCACTTGGGGGAGCATTCTTTGCCAATAAAACGCTTTTTTCGAAGGCGCCTAAACAATATAAATTAAAACCATAAGGTGTTACGCCTAGTCTGGAAGGGTAATACAGAGCAGTACCCTGACTGCTTTTTGTGTGAGGTTATGAACAACAGTTTCATTCCGAATGACGTAGGTCTTCCATTGAACCTTCCAAAGGCCCTTAAGTTGTTACAAGTATGCACACTGCCCCCAGGACTAGGTGGCTGCCGCTTGGGGCGACGCTGGTATTTTGGGGGCACTCTAAAACAGGCTTTCCCATTGTCCGGTTAAGGAATGGCTCGCCAGACGGTGCTCGGTGAGGCATCGTGGGGAGGTGAGGGGTTCCTGCGCTTTTCTATTCCGGGGGTGGCCGTTCCCATTTGACCGTCCGCTACACCAGCTTGAAATTGTGCGGTCGACAGAGCATGAAGCCTTATTTGAGGTAGTGGACAGCATTCGCCGTGTTGCAGTAAGACTGGGGCGTGTGACCGTTTTACGGGGCAACCGATCCGCATGATCGGTAAAACCGTTGCAAAGTTAGCGACTGCCTATTCGTATCACTCTGCGGCTTGCTTACTTCGCAGTTAGCCTTTGCTGCAGTCCGTTCCACTGTTCAACACCTGTAGGCAGGCAGGACTTCGCGGCGTGTTATGTGTGTGTGTTGTCCAGCTGGTTGTTCTGAAAAGGAGGCTAACTCAGCAGAACCAGGGAAGTTATTTCTCTTGGTATGGACTCATTGTAGGCAGAAGGCCTGCGTGGTTCATCAACATCTGCAAAAACCTGAACTCAGTTCACAAAACGCAACTGCGTCCGCTCCCATGCTAGACGATTCAGTGCGAGGAACTGCTGTAGATGAGGGAATCCTATTTTTGCCGGTAAAACCTGCTTTTTTTCAAGTTTCCGCATCTTCATAGACAGGTCATGAGCTAGACACTCGTTCGATAGCGGCTAAAACTTCATCCTACGACGACAACTTGTAAAAACTGATGGTTTTTTTGAGGCAGACCATAACAGCCCATCAGAGTTGTTCACCTCCGTAGTCATCTTGAACCCCACAGCCTTGTGCGCCGGACCAAAACAGGGGTCAGACTGGCTCACGGCTTGTGTCTATCGCGCAGCGCTTCGTCCTGCCGAGTCCATAACTGCCACAGTACATGCGTACGGTGGAACTCATTTGACACAGACCTTCATGCCGCACCGACCATTGCACTCAATCCCATCAACCGTCTGGCACGCGTAAATGGATTTTTAGACTTGTCAACCACTGCATGTAGGCCCACATCCCCACATCTTGGCTTTGTCTCGCTTACAGAGCTACAGTGAGTGACGATCTCATGAAATGTTGGCTGAACTTCTGAAATGCGTTTTCGATTAAGAAGGCTTACTTAGGTGCGGTTGTAATACTGATTATCCTGCGGCATAATCTTATAATATTTCGGACTCGGCAGGATGTCGGCTTTTGCATACACTGCTTTTCAATCTCCTGTGGAAACCGTATTCGGTAAGAAATGACTACTTAACTAGCATGCATTTTCCCATTGATTTTCGATGGTGTTGCAAATTCTTAAATATTTTATAGAAAGGAGGAACAAAAGTATGCTTATTTCAGTCGTTTGATAGAGAATCACGTCTTCCGTATATTTTATACTCGAATAAGAAGTATAATTAGGTTTTAAAAAAGTTTCCAGTTATGGGATTTTTTAAGACGGCGCAATGCCTATTCATATAGCATCGTACCTGTCCGTTTACCACTGTTTCTCATAAAATGTACATCATAGTCCACATCCATTGCAAACTTTTATAGACTCTATGTGATATGTTTTAAAGGCGTAGAAGAGTATGTGATTTCCTTTACGCGGAGCGCATGCAACTTGTAGACTGAAATAACTAGGCGTTAGTGTACCGACTAATCAGGTTCCAGATTATTCGGCAACTAGAGAACTTTTTAAAGCCTACTTATACTCCTTCTTCGAGCATAAAAAGTAAAGATGACGTTATTCTCTCTCAAACGACTGAAAGAAAGCATATTTTTGTTTGTGCTTTCTCTAAGATATATTTGGATTTGCAAAACCATCGAAAATCAGTGAGAAAATGCACGCTACATAAGTTGTCATTTTTTACAAGGAATTTTTTCCGCAGGAATCTGAACAGCAGTGCATTTAAAGCTGACATCCTGCCGAGTCCGAAATATTATAGGATTATGCTGCAGGTTAATCAGCGTTACAACCGCGCCTTAGTAATCCTTCCTAATCGAAAACGCATTTCAGAATTGCAGCCAACATTTCACGAGATCGGTCACTCACTGTAGATGAGGGAGCGAAGAAAGGGCGGGTCAGCCTCAGTATAAATTACTGTACACGCAAATCAGTAGTGCTGCGCCATTCCGTGAGGCACGCGTGAGCGTCGTCGCTTACGACAGTCGAACCATCTAGGAGGGCTTTCGTTAACAACAGGTAAAAGGGTAAAGGTAGAGAAAACATGGTACGTATCTTTTTACTGAAAGAGGTAACGGTATAGAGAAGGACCACACTACTGTCAGTAGACCGTGGAATCGTTCCATACGTTGTTCGCTGCAGCGCGTCGCTTTGATGCAGTCTAGTAGTACGACGACAGTGGTAGCGAAACCTATCCAACTGAGGTTCGCGGTCATTATGCTATTGTTTTGTGATTGGACTTTGTAGCGCTTTGAACGTCACCTGGTGTACCAGACCTCCCGCCCTGGTAGTGCTTTCGCTCTTGACCAGCAGCTGTTCACACATCGGACGAAAAGTCATGCTCATTTCGCACCCCGCTTTCGTTGGCAGTAGTTCCGCCATTCGATTTCGAAGTGCTCAGTTATTTGGCACCCTGAGTCTCTCGAATGATTTATTACTCCCCTCGGTGTACGATATTCAATTGAAGTTTTACATGACTCGGGTGGGCTCACTGTTTTGACAAAGGCTCCGCTGATTACGTTGACGACCATTACACTGCCAGTATAAAAAAGTAAGCAAGATATCCGGCCGACCAAAAATCAGCAAAAAGGAACTTTTCAAAGATTAGCTTTTACACCGAGTTGGAGCATCAGAATGGCCGTAAGTGGGACTGACTTATGCGGTTGCCAAACGGGATATTGAAATAGGAGGGCCCCGCCCAATCAATAAAAGTGGACCTGCGAATAATTCCGGAAAGGACAAAGTATTCCCGCGTCCTAACTCCAGAAATAACCTTAATGCAAGGCTAAACCGTTGCCCTAATCTTGACCCTAACCCTACCCTTAACCTTAATTCTGCAGTTAGCACTAGCCACTACCTCAGCATTAAACTTGATACTGAATTGTCATACTACTAACTTTAAATGTAGACTGACAGCGGTATAGAGAAGGACCCCAATTAACTGTCAGTAGACTGTGGATCGTGTCATACGTGATTGAGGGTAAAGGGAGTTTTATGGGCGAGACAGCATGCTGGACAGTAAGCTGACAAAATGAAAGAAAACACAGAAATTGCCTGGATTTATGCCGAAAGTCTCAACCTATGCTATTTTACGACAACGGAAATGAGAGTAGTAATTAACCGATAAACAAAAAGTAAATTTCACAAAATAACGGATTGTGCGTTAAGGTGTGAGGTCATGGGAAGTATTTGTTGTTGGCAGTGTAATTTCTGCAAAAGCGCGCAAATGAGCGCTAACATAAAACCCCATATGACACGATCCACAGTCTACTGACACTTAAGTGGGGTCCTTCTCTGTACCGCTGCCCTGAAAGATAAGGCTGCCTTCATGCATAAATCACGCTAATCGGAGTCTGACACAGCGCTGAACGCCAACGGTGCTAATCTCACAAGCTCTGCCTTTGTCAATAAGAATTGCTAGTTCCTCCCTAATAAAGTCTCTCCAACCCGCCGTCACAACCCTGTATGTGTGCAAACGGAAGTCGACAGTTTTACTGAACTTTACAATTAGACTTCTGTTTTCTCCACAGTTCTCCTAAAAAATCTCGTTCGCACTTCCGGAGGTCCTGCCCGGCGCGCCCGCCCAGCAAACCCCGAGAGCCTTCCAATCGCTGTGGTAGATCTTGCCACTGTTGAACAGCTGGTTAGCTCCACTTCAGGACTGAACGAAATACCCTCCTTTCCCGCAACCAATCAACAGCGAATTTCGAGTTCCGACGAACCGGACCGTGACCCCACTAGCGGTTTGCTGAAGGAACTCGCTTGTACTGCTGCCCTAGCCGCTGTGGCTGATACCGACACCGCTGATCGTGTTGAAGTTCCCATCCCAACGTCACCGGCCTCCAGCATGTCCACCCTTCCCGGTGAAGCTCAGAGTGGTTTCTACCTTAAAAAGGAGTCCCAAGACTCAGCTCTGAACGGTGTTTGTACAGAAGATCAGTCGGGCGGATTTCACAGATCAAAACTTTACGCTACTTATAAGGTGGTAAGTAGGGCTCTGCTTTTTCCACCCTACGCTATGAAAAAGTGACGTAAATATTTTGTCATACTTTTAAATTTGAAATATTTTGAGATGAGTTCACGAAAAGAAATTACTGAATTCAGATAGCAAAGCGGATTGGCGGGAAATATCCTCTCGGACATTCGACCAGCTACATGTTCAGATTACAGATTGGAAAAATCATTCCCTGAACGACGCTCTTTTTTCGTGGATTTGCGGTTTCTGTACTAACTCAGTCATATTTCTTAGAAATTATGCACCGAGAATTAGCTACTTGTATTTACTTTATACGAGGTTACGTCTTTGACGGAAGGAAATGTTTCCATTCAAAAAATTGCTCGTTGCAGGGACTTCTGAGAGGCATGTTTTATTATTCATGCAGCCTACTGTTCTCTGATTTTTTGGCTTTTTTCTGACAGTATACGAGATAATTGAGACATAAACAGCGACCCTTAAGTCGCTTTATCAATTAACACCTGGGCGACATATTTAATCGGTGTTTTGGCAGACTCGATTAATTCCTTTGACCTCGGTGGGATTTGAACCCACGACAGCAAGGGATGGCTTGACGACAGCCAACGCTCTAAAAACCTGAGCTACGAGGCTCTACTGGGAGTCTAAGCCCACCGAGGTTTTCGCAATTGAGTCAAACGAATTATCCAAAGCTGGCAAAATCACCAATCAAATTAAGTAATCCTGGTAGTTCTTAATTGATTGGTTAGGAAATCCCGCTTGGACAGCCAGTTGTCTGTATCAGAAGTAGTGGTGTGCAGAAGCAAGGGCGGCTGTGCTTGACCGCTTGGTCCTTCCGTGAGGTTGCTACCCACTGTCTAAGTAAAGCGCTGCTTGGTCGACACGATCAGTGCTTACCTTTCCTGCGGTGGTGCCTTTTTGCCTACTTCATCAGCACGCACCTACGGAAGCCGTTTTTGCTCCTGGGCAAAACATGCCTCGTCTGCGGCCAGCGTGTTTTCCCTCGACATGTGGCCTGCTTGCGTAAGGCGTAGTCGCGCCACTAGCCGCCCACGATTAATCACCCTCACACACCCATGGCAGTTTAGTAGATGCGCATGCCTGCGTCGCCGTTGGCGCTTGCCGCGCGACCAGTGGTGACTAGTGCAGCAGCCCGCTACAACCTTTTCTTGCAGGACTGACTACCTCATCCATAGTATGCTGCGCACTTACAAACTCGCACGTGTACGGTCTTGATGGAGAGCGTGGATGGACGTTCCGCAGGCCTGTGATTGTGTGTGTGTTCATATGCGTCAACTGGAAAGATGACTACGATGGGCCGGTGAACGTAGCCAGCCCGATAAACGCTGTCCGCCCCCTCCACGGGGAGTTGTGAGACAGTCGGGAATCTGAGGGATATTGGTAGGCCGCGTTTTTGCATACTGACGGTGAACCTAGCAGGAAAGGACGATATGACAAGCCAACGTGCCCCCAATTCTGGACTTCTGGATCATGATCCCTATCTAAATTAGTACGTAGTGTGTGACCGATCTCATGAAATGTTGGCCGAAATTCTGGAATGCGTTTCCGATTAGGAAGGACTACTTAGGTGGGGTTGTTATACTGATTAGCATGCAGCATAACCCGCCGGACTCGCCTGGATGGCGGCTTTTGAATGCACTTCTTTTAGACCTCCTGCAGAAGCCTCAATCGGTAGAAAATGACTACTTAAGTAGCATGCATTTTTCCTATTGATTTTCGATGGTCTTCGAAATTCGATTATATTTTATAGAAAATGTACACAAAAAATATGCTTTCCCTTGCTCATGTGGAAGGAAATCACATTATCTTCATATTTTTTGCCCGAAGAAGGTGTATATTTAGATTTTAAAAAAACTTTCTAGTTATGAGATTTTAAAAACCGTGCAGTGACAGAGGGAATTACAGTCAGATGTAGTTATGTAGCCACACCTGATGTAAACAAACCCCAGTACGGACCGATGGTAATAGGGGGTCTTTACAGGTGGGACCGGGAAACGCACAGACGACGAGATCAAGTAATTATATGCGAAAAGCTATTGGGAATGCACGGTTGTACTTTGAGTGGTTGAGAAATAGTTGCCGTAACCCCTAACCCTAACATTTTACTTAACCCCTAACCATAACCCCTAACCCTAACCCCAACAGTATTGTGTCCATCAGGTGGGGCTACCAAACCAAACCTTACCCTGGTTCCCATCGCCGGGCTTCTCATGCCGCGGTGCGTGGTGATACCATGCAAATATTCCTCTTGATAATTCCTCGAGTCACTACTGCACTCTCCAGTCGCTGGTGGTTCTTGTCGTTTGTGGTATAGCATGACAGGTCGACCGTCGCAAGCGAAGACGTCCACCGTTGCCTCACGAGGTGAACATGGGATCATGGCACGAACAAGGTGCTAGTAAGGCAGATTTGCGTAGCGTCTGCCCCCACCCCCATGCTCCTATGGCAAGACGACTGGAGGTGGGAACGAGCACAGTAACTGACGAGCCTGGACAGCCGTCCACGCCTGCCACTTGCGACTACACCGAATGACGTCCTCCTGCTTAAGTGAGATGTGCATGTTCTTGCATGCAACGTTTCGCCCGTTGCACCGACGCTGACAAAATGAATCATTATGTTCGCTGCTGGAGTGAAGTGCAGTATGTTTCCGAGATTTGTTGTGATGCGCACGATGTTGAGTAGCCTAGTGTGTAGCACAGGGCGTTTGTGTTTACAGGTAGGGCAAGGTGTTGTCATGTGGTTTCAACCATGCCGTTTTACTGAAGACGTACCGGCTATCGAACAACATTTAAAATACACCTCTCCTTACTCCTCTGCTTCTTCTTATATAAAGGTGGATATTTCGAATGAGGCTCTGACTCTATTTATCGCTGATCTTTCACCGCTTACGCGCTCACTTTGGTCTGATTCCCTTTCAGACGTCTACGAACAGGTCGCCTGATCAGACGTTGTTGCCTCCGGCTCAAGGCTCCTATCATGCTGCTGATTGTCTGCCGCATAAAGGTATTTAATTATTCTCTTTTGCTGCAAACTTTCCGGTTGACTAGCCACGCGATACCGGAGGATAAGTCTATCTCTCATGCGCTGGCAGCAAATTGCGATAAGCGACCCTGTCTCCGAAATTTCATTTGTGCTACATAATATCGTCTGCTTACCTGCCAGCTTGTGTTCTCCACAACGTTCATGTCAGGACGTGACTATATGCGTCTCATGGTCTTGCCTTTTTCTGTTTACTTGCTCCGACGGGTATAATGCTCAAACCTATATGGCGAAAGAGCGTACTTAAATGTAAGCCGGCAAACCCGTTCGTCGTAGTCAAGGGTACTCACGCAAACAATCTCATAGCCGGTTCTTTTTTATAGAGTTTATGATTCTCGCCAGACGTACCACGCCCACGAGTTGCATGTTGAAGAACGCGAGTTCCGTACATTTCAGGTAATAAATTTGCGACGTGGAGCAGGTCTTAGCAAATGCTCCGAGTCGAACGTCTACAGTCTGATTGGGAAGTTCATCGGTTACTGTACAAACCCCCAGGAGACTCGGTGAGGTGACGACCGATGTGGAGCTTTAAGGAGTTATTGAGGGGTTAGAACGAATGCGAACAAATCTTCAGTGATTTTGCGTTTATTTGCTGTTTGATCGTGAACTTTTGCGTATTGGAAAGAAAAGTCAAAAGCTCCTTCAAGCCTCCTCGATCATCTATGTGTAATTGGAATATCTATTTTCTGATCTCACTCGATCACAGCTGAAGCATACTAGCGACACGAAGCACTTAAAGTTATTTTCGAAAGTCATTTGGAAAAATCATGCAGAGGCCTTGCTTTTCTGTTGTGAGGAAAACATAAATTTATTTTTTTAAAAATAAATAAACAATTCAGTATGATATTTAGAAAAAGCTGCCCCGGCAGCTGGCGAGGTACTGACGAACTTCTGTTCGATGAAGTGCTTATGACCCATCTGGTAGACCCCAGAGGTGGACCAGCTGCGCCAGGTGTGTCTGTGCGCATGCTTGTGTTTCCGGTCCCAGCTGGTGGTCAGGGTTATGATTGGCTGAGTGAAGGCAAGCAAGCCCGAAACGGTGCTGTATCAATCTACCCCCCAGACTCTGTCGTCTCCCGTCTCCTATAATAGTTTGGCCGACTTCGGCCAGGTAGATGGTTGCCTGTTCGTGACCCCTATCACCCATACGAGGCTTGGTTGCTTCGGGAAGCCAATGAATCGGTGTGCGCCCACCCTTAAGCGAATATATACATCTACGTAGATTTTGAATGATTTATTTTGAAATATGTGTTTCTTAAGTTCCAGCAGTCCTCGTAATTAGACTACCGGTGGGCACAAAACAGTCAACAGACTGGTTCAGAATTATGTCCCGGAGCTGCTGGCCAACCATTTGTGTAGCCACGTCTGTGTGTATCAATCGACATTCTCATCCGATTGGTTGAGCCCATTAGTGTCTAACCATTCACTCCGCCAATTAGCCCAGTCAGACAGAATGGAATAACGATTTATTCTCACAGGTGACTCCAATAGCTGAGAATCTAAGAAATTGACTGAGTTTGCCTCGTAGCAAGCACACTTTCTTGCTGCGAACCTCTGCCTCCTATTTTTCGCAACTAAGATCCGTATTGGAAGTATGTTAAACAGATCGATGTTTATAAAATACTGCACATCTGTTGGGATATTTTGAATGCCACACGGTTAATCCACCAACGCTGGTGGATTTCAGCTCAAATAGTCATGCCAAATTCTCGGACTGAACTTAATAAGGATTGTCCTGAGTAGCTTACTCCAAGTTCCACATTAATTTCTGAGGAAATTAAAGAAACTCACGATACCGAAAACTAGAATATAAACCAAAATGCACTTGGGTGGAGGCGGGGGAACCACCACTACACCGAGCTCCTCGCAGTTGCTTCATGCGGCAGCACGAAGTTAGCGATGAGCATGTTATAGCATTTAGGTGGTTCCGATACTGGCATTACGGTAAATTGATCGCCATTTATGATCTCCATTGTTTTGACTTTGAGTGAAATACCCCAAAGGAGGTCTTCTAAGGCGCTTTGCTGTTCCGTGCGTGTGTGAACAAGAATCCTTCATATGGAGTCGCTTGGCAGCATTTGATAGTACTCCAATCTGATTGGTTCGCAGTCGAAACGCATTCAATGCACCATGCTGTGTCAGAGTCCAGCAAGATCTGATAGGAAAAATTGATGTATTTTAGCTGACTTACTGATTTTAGTTAGCTCGACGGCCTCATCGGTTTTGAGTTCGCGACAGAAGCCACAAGGTCGGATGGAGTCGGTGGATTCCGTGGGTTATATTAGGTTGGGCGGGTATTTTCGACCGCATTGTGAAAAAGTTAAGGCTCTCGGTTGGGGAAAGGTTTCTCTCCGACTGACTGCTTACCGATCCCGTCGCAGGAGCAAGGTCCCCAGGGGAAACCAGCTTAAATTATCAACACCTGACGAATCACCTAGTGACATTGGCGTGCGACTCACTTCATCCAACGCTGACTTAAATATAGTTCTGTAACCTGATCGGTGAGCGCCCATCTGTCATAAGATTACATACAGTAGGTAGGCTAACTCATGAAACGTCTGTCGAAATTTCGAAATGCGTTCTCGTTTCGAAAAGATCAATTAAGTGTGGTTGTAAAACTAAACACCGTCCAGCATGTTTCCATAATGATTCACCTCGGGTGTCTTCTTTCGAACGAACTTATTTCTGACTGCATGTAAGAACTATACTCTGCAAAAAAGGACTACTTAAGTAGCATGCGACTCGCTCGTTTATTGTCAACGTCCTTAAGATTTCAAGTATATTTCATGAAAAAAATGCATAAAATCTTAATTCTTTTATTTATTCGGTAGAAAATAATGTCTTCTTTTAACTTGATACTCGAAGGAGGAGTATAATTCGGTTTTTAATAAGTGTCTAATTGTGTGATTTTTTAATACCGTGAAATGGCCGTTCTTAAAACTTCATGTATCTGCATTAACCAATGTGGCTTGTAAAGTTAACAAAATTGTTCAAATCCACTGCTTAATTTTGTGAACCCCATATGGTCTCCTCTTAATACCGTAGAGAAATGCATGATTTTTCGTACACGGAAAATATACGGCTTGCAGTTTTGAAACCCTGAATGCAAGTATAACAGCAGGTCAGGTTCAAAATTATTTGGGAATCAGAAAAGTTTTTTAAGGCGAATTACACTCTTCTTTCGAGTATAAAATTGAAAGAAGACGTGATTTTCTGCCGAAGGAGTAGAAGAATGAGTATTTTGGTGCATGTTTTCCATGAAATATGATTAAATCTTCAAGGGTATCTAAAATTAACGAGAAAATTGCGTGCTACTTAAGTAGGCATTTTTTGCATGCAGTCGGAAATAGGTTCATTCGAAAGCCGGTACCCTGCGGTAACTGGATAATTATAGAATTATGCTGGACGGTGATTAGTTTTACAACCATACTTACTTCATCTTTTCGAAACGGGGACGCACTTCGAGATTTCGGTTGACATTTCATGAGTTAGCGCACCTGCTGTAGGAAGCTCATTATTGCCAGCAGCACATCTGGTGGGCTTGCATAAGGGGATTGAGCAACAGCATAACCACAACTGTTGCATACAGAGTTCAATGTCCATCTTGATTCTATTATTTACAACTGGGACCTAGCAGATGCAAAAGTGGAGTTTTCTCCTCCTCCTGGGCCATTTGGCGTCCAGAACTGAGTGCTATTTCCTGTCGTACATCGATCTTGCACGTAGGCCTTTAGACCTAGAATCGTCCAAAATCGGTCGGCTGAATGACTGCACGATCTGGTGTTCACCCTTTGGTACAGGGACGCTCACCGATCGTCGGCCAGTCATACCCAGAAATGGCCATCCCAGTCTCCCTTGTCTGTGTCGGATATAACATTCTGTTCACCCTATTATTTTTCTAATAAAGTTTCTTTTAGCTGGATTTGCTGTTTGTCACACGTACCGTTTGTACACCTGTCATTCCTCATAATGCACTGCAACTGTCATTCTCTCAGCTTCCCCGGACGTCACCTCGCCCACGCAGGAGGTTGTCTCAACCACCCAATCACCTCTCTCGCCCGTAGCCAGTGCGATGCCGCTGGCAGGGAACAACCAACAGCCCCAGAGCCCCGCGACTCACCGGATGCAATGGAGCCATGCGCCAAGCCGTCCGGAGAAGTAAGTTTTTAGAAGGCCCATGCAGCGACGTAGTATGAAAATTGATGTGTTTCGAAAATGTTGGCTTTTTTCCGGTCTTGACTGGGAGACGATGTCTTGGGGTTACTTCTGTCCGCTGCTTTACAGACCAGGTCACATTGTGACAAGAGAGTTAGCGTATCTTTTAAACTGCATCAGCGATTATTCTAAAGCCTGTTTTTATGTCATGACCAGCCTAGTACTTGAGGTCCCGTGGAACGTATACGCACTCGACTCTTGTCCCCAATACCAAAGCAGCAGTCAATGAAAACACGGCCGGCCACGGAAAGTATATTAGAAAAACGCTGTAAGTCTCGACTAGCTGAAAGGTGACGCATATTTATAATACCCTACCGTGGTTCGCCGGCATTCGGCCCAATGACCTTCTGGAAGAGGGGAGAAGCCAATGGAGAGACACCCGATTGAGATGACAGCGCCGTAGGGTGAGCAAACGCACGTGGTCTCCAGTTATTGGTTGACTCTTGTTTTGGGTGTAGGCACTCCCAAGAGCGGAAATTTTCACCACCAGAATGCGAGTGTTGCCACACGGGCTCGAGCCATCGACGTCCCGATCTTAGCCCGGGTGCTCTAACTCTATGCTATGAATGCGACGTCTGCCGCTCTATGCATAATCTACATACCCTCTGTCTGGCTCGCAAAGTGCGCCTACCTTGATGTGTTCGCGCTGACTGTTTGAATACGTTTAGTTATCGGCCTACATAGTGTGCTTAAACCAGGGGTATGTTTTTAGCGCTTTTTAAAGGTTGGTAGTTTTGTAGCTGAGGGGCTTGCAAATACTGGGCTCCGCTCCCTGCATATTTTGACGGGGGCAAAAAAATACCTGAGGGATCTCCTTAATGAGATAGTTTGCAACCAGCGAAATAAGCTCCGAAATAAAACCATGAAAATTATATACATAAGACTGGAGTCATTGATTGCAGGGTTCAGTTAAAAGCCCGATTAGTTATATCTGTGTGCCAGTTGTAAGTTAACGATCAGTTAGCTGTAATTCAGGGGTACACTGAGGGAAATTCGAAAGCGCAATTGTGATAGGGCTCGGAAATCAACACGAATTTTGTGAGATCTCACACATAACTGAATGAACGTTGTTAGAGTTATTTTTCGCGGCAAGGGTATGCTTTGTACCCGGGTTTACTTTCTCCATGGAGAATTGTGCTAATGGAAAATAACTGGAGATATTTATTAACTATCGGCCAAGGAAAAAACCTCGCGGTGGCTACTGCATTAGGGTGGTCGAGATGCTTTAAGGTAGTCATCAGAGTAGAAATACAACAATGCAATACCTTTCTGGCAATGCTCTCTAAGGGGCATTTAATTTGCCTAGATCGCACTTCGTAGCCAGGAATGGGGAAGCGGACGGCGACCTTAAACCTAATCCTAATCTTAACCCTAAACTCAACCTTAAACGTTAACCGTTAACCTTACCGGCAACCCTAACCCTAACCGAAATCGTAAACGAAAGCGTAGCCCTTAGACATAGCCGTAACCTAACTTTGGTACTGAAACCTAATCGTACGCTCAAACCCTAACCGTAACCCGAAAACCTAAGCCTAAATGGCATAACCCTAATCCGAAAATCGGAAACCATTAACCGGTACCCTAATCCTGACCTCAAACGTAAAACGGAAGCCAAACGGGTCAGATGTGATTATGGAACCCCACAAAATAGCCCCAGTAAACAAACCCCCCAGCCACCTGTAATACGGGGCCTGGCTACCAACTGCGATCTAGCCTTTAATTTGTGTATTATTACCATTAAATGGTAAAAATAGTGCCACCTCTTAATTGGTGACATTGTGGAGGATCAGAATTCGTGGTACCACAAAGTTCTTAGATGTTCGACTCACCTCCTCAACATAAATGTTCCCTGAAGTAAGTAACCCCGGGCATAAACCGTACCCCTACCTTTGACAATGACTCACCATGGTGGATTTGGGGACAAGTATCAAGCCACAGGCCTAAATGAGTGGGCGGCGTCCCCTTCCGGCGGCGTTGGTACCTGTCGGAACTCCCCTCTCCCTCGTGAGCTCTGTCCGGAAATGGCGACGACAGGCGTCGTCGGTTCCGCAAAAACCTCATAGTCCTCTGCTACCCACACGTTTCATACCACAGGGCGTCTGTTCGCTTTGTCACTCGCAGTCATCCTGCCCGTCCTTGGCTTTTTGTGTGTGAGATCGCGTCGACAAGCAATTGATTGATGTTGACGCTTTGTTCAATAACTCCAACTTCCTTCCAGGCCAGGCGGACATTTCTATGGCATTTGCTTCAGCGTGTTCAAGACCCAAGATACGTCCACAAAAGACTGGGTCCATCGTCTTCTCTTCCACCCCCCCCCTCCTCCCCCCGAAGTGTGCGTACAGTAGGTGGGCTAACTCACGAAATGTCAAACGAAATTTCGAAATGCGTTACCGTTTCGAAACGATTAATTAAGTAGAGTTGTAAAACTAATCACCATGAAGCGTAATTCTGTAATGATCCAGTTACCTCAGGGAGCCGGCTTTCGAACGGATATTTTTCCGACTGCATGCAAGAACTATACTCTGCAAAAATGATTACTTAAGTAGCATGCGATTTTCCTATTAATTTTCAATGCCCGTTAGATTTAAATCATATTTCATGAAAAAATGCATAAAATATTCATTCTTCCGCTCATTCGGTAGAAAATCACGTCTTCTTCAATTTCATATTCGAAAGAAGAGTATACTTCGGTTTCAAAAAGTTTCTACTTGGGAGGTTTTTTAATACCATGAAATGACCGTTCATAAAACGTCATGTATCTGCATTTACGAATGTGGCTTGTAAAATTTATAATATTGCTCAAATCCACTGCTTAATTTTATGAACACCATATGGTCTCCTCTTAATACCGTAGAGGAATGCACAGTTTTCCGTACACGGACAATATACGGCTTGTAGTTCTGAAACCCTGAATGCACGTGTAACAGCAGGTCGGGTCCAAAATTATTTGGGAATTAGACTAGTTTTTTTTAAAACCGAATTATACTCGTCTTTCGAGTATAAAATCGGAAGTAGACATGGTTTTCTACCGAATAAGTAAATGAATAAATATTTTTATGCATGTTTTCCATGAAATATAGTTGGATTTTGAAAGACATCGAAAATCAATGAGAAAACTGCATGTTACTTAAGCAGTCATTGTTGCAGAGTATAGTTCTTGCATGCAGTCGGAAAGAAGTTCGTTCGAAAGCCACCGCCCTGAGTTAACTGGGTCATTATAGAATTATGCTGCTTGATGATTAGTTTTAAAACGCTGCTTAATTAATCTTTTCGAAACGAGAACGCATTTCGAAATTTCCGTTGACATTTCGTGAGTTAGCCCACCTTACTGTATACCGGTCTTTTGCAGCGTTTCTTTCATGTCATGTTGTTGTCTTCCTCTGGGAGACTTCGTTCCATTTTATTTGTAGTAAGTATTACCGTTTTTAACGCGTTTCCGGCGTATGGCAGCACATGGAGCACCAGTCGATTCCTACCTGCTTGTCTTTCGACGGTTTTGGATCCACTCCCCTTGTAGCTGTCTCACACGACGAACTGTGCTGCAGATGCGCTAAACCGAATCGGGGTCTAATCCGGCCAGTGACAGCCGTTTATCTGTCAGCGTTAAATCAGCACGAACCCGTACACGGGAGAGTCGGAATCGCATGTGTGCATGCTCCCCCGGAATTCGGCAAGATCTTATTTCGTAGCCGTACCTGCTAGGGGTTACGCTGGGGCTTGTCTACTGCAGGTACGGCTATGGAATAAGATCCGACCCGGGATCCTGTCGGTAGGCCACTTGTAATACGGAAATGGCGGTAATAGGGACTTATTATGAGAAAGGAAACGTGGTGAAAAGCGTGTTTGCGCTGCATGCTTGTTTTAATGAATAAGGAAGGCCCTTGATAGGAATATAGCTCAGTTGGGTACACGTATCCACTCCCTGCCAATGGGGTGAGATGTAATCCCTCACGCTGCGTCAGCTGCTGCATCCAATCCCACCACCCGGACAGTCGACTGCTGCACGTGAGAGATGGGAGAAATTTGAGAATCCATCCTCACGACACCACTGCATTCCTCACGTGCGGAACCTGACGTGCTTGATTCCACCGCGACGCGCTAATATTTGCCAACGGACGGGATGACGCAGTCACCATGGTGACTATAGTTGAATGACCGGAGGACAGAGAGCCAGGTTGCAATAGCTCCTTCTCATTGTGGTCTTTATGCCATCCTTATTGATATCTGAACGGCCCTTACAGTAGCCTGGTACGTGGCGTGGGGGGCCAAGTTGAGTGTTACATGCGTAGGCGGAGTATTTGGTTTTGCCAGCTACTTTCCGGTCGTCTTGACATTGTTTTGCCATCGGAGAGTGATGGCCTAGACCAAATGCAGGGCTGCGTCTCACGCTTGTCGGCTTTAAGAGCTGTGTGCGTATGCTGCGCCACACTTCAGTAAACCATGGCCTCCACAGCATGGTGTGTGCTGGCAGTTCGCCGGCAGCTGATCCCCCTGTCGGTGGATGCGTTTGCACTCGCGCTTGGTATACAGGCCGTGTGCGTGGTCGCCCAGTGATTTGTGTCGTCTTCCTCTCATCTGACCCATTGACTTATTGTTGGTTAAAATCCTGGTCAAGTGTTTGTTGTGGACCTGGGAGTAAGGTGGTACGCCTAGGTGCGAGTCCGGCCGTCCTCTTGCGTCCTCTTCCGCCTTCGCTCTTTTTGGCTATGTCTTGACACCTGCCTCAGGCGGGCGAGGAGGAGGAGGAGGACAGAGTGCGGTAGATGCTGTGCAAGTGTACTACCACTATAAACTAATTCACGCACAAGTCACCGTGCCCGCTCTCACATTGCTGCAGAGCACACGATGGGAATTGTCGGCCTCACTAAAAGCTGGTTCGCATCCGAGTCGCCGCTGCTGCCCCTGCCACTTGCATCAGCTGTGAACATCGTCGCACATGACAGGCGACTTTCGGGTAAGATGTGGTTATGTAGACCCACCTGATGGACACCATACTGTTGGGGTTGGGGTTAGGGTTTAGGGCAACTATTTCTCTATCACTCAAAGTACAACCGCGCATTCCCAAGAGTTTTTCTTTTGCATACAACTACTTGATCTCGTCGCTTGTGCGTTCACCGATCCCGTATTACAGGTGGTTCGCATTTGTTTACGTCAGGCGCGGCTACAGAACCACATCTGACCGACTTTCGCATTAATTTGTCTCCTTGTTTCTGCCTCATAAACTAGACACGTCTTGGCTAATTTGCTTTCACAGCTGTCGACCGTTAACCAACGCGGACGAAACCTTCAACCTGTGGCCATGTCAGGCACAAACCTCAATGCCAAGCGCACATCTTATTTTCCTTTTTACCGCATTTACCCGCACTCGCATTTGGTCATCTCGATGCTGTTGTTGGGCGGCCGAGACGAATACACAAATGAAGAATAGGGTCTGTTGACAGGGCACTGCCAGACCATGAGCACGGTTTAAAACTTTATACACGCGGTCCCATAAGTCTGAACCCAAAGTAATAGGTAAGATGTGGTTTGGTAGCGCCACCTCATTGACACAATATTGTTGAGGTTGGAGTTCAGGGTTAAGGTTAGGGGTTTCAGTTTCCATTTATTTGAGGGAAACATTCGTGTTGAACCTTTCAACTCCCTATTTGTTACAAGGAAGCGAATTATATCAAAAATTTGAAAATGGAAACACCAAACAGCTACAGAAGCTTTTTTCAGATTGGCAAAGTTTTTGGGTTAGGAGTAAGGGTTAGGGGCTAGGGTTAGGGTTAGCGGTTGGGATTTAGGATAAGGGGTTATAGTTAGGGATTAGCGCAACTATTTCTCAACTATTGAAAGTACAACCACGCACTTCCAATGGCTTTTCTTTCGCATACAACTACTTGACCTCGTCGCCTGTGCGTTTCCCGGCCCCACCTCTAAAAACCCCCTATTACCACTGGTCCCGTATTAGGGGTGACTGGTGTTTGTTTACTTCAGGTGGGACTGCCAAACCATATCCGACCAAATAATATATTTGCTATTCGCGAATATGCAGCGCCAGGCACTTTGATAGTATGTTCCAGGGTAAACTTTCTATATGTTTTAAGAAAATAGACTCTAGGTTAAAATGGAATATGTGATTAGCATTGAAGGAGGTTCGCCTGGGTTCGGATGCACTCAGAGACAGATTTGTCGTTTGTTTGTAGCTACAAATCATTTGCTTAAGGCACAGAACGCAAACTTGGATACGCTTCAACATGTGTCTGCTTAAGTTATACCCTCCAAAAATAATGCGGTTTATTCGTGGTCATCTCGACGGTGATTCTGAATAGTATGCACTTGTAAGCACGTGCGGTCGCTGGGCAACCTGACTTTACATGTTCTACATAGGCCTAAACGCAGAATAGCCAGATTTACAAAGACAAAGGTTGTCCATTTGAAAATATTTACCAAATCCGCATTTAGCATCATCTAAAGGCGGTGATGGGAACGTGTTCACACCAGTGATATATTTGAAATGCGTTTGTGCTGAGGTTAAGAGACCTTAATTGACTGTTTGAAAGATGCGCTTATGTAGCCGCACCTGATGGACACTACTGTTCGGGGTAAGGGTTAGATGTTAGATCTAGGGGTTAGGGCAACTATTTCTCAGCCACTTAAAGCACAAACGCGCCTTCCCAATAGCTTTTCTTTTGCATACAACTACTTGACCTCGTCGCCCGTGTGTTCCCCGGTCCCACCTGCAAAAACCCCTATCACCATCGGTCTCGTTTTACGGGCGGCTGGGGTTTTTTTTAATCTCAGGATCGACTGTTCTTGTCATGCAAAAGCAGAAACCGATACAAGCGAAGATGCGAGTTCCAGGAACTAGTTGATAAGAAATAGAAACGATCGCTGGAACAAGGGCTTTATTTGCCTGACGTTTCGGATTCTCACCTGAACCCTTCATCAGAGACAGTGACAGAACCGGGCGATTCGCGCACAGGAAGTTGCAGTCCCTACGCTACCGCATACTTATGGTAATTAACCGCTCTCCTCTTCATCAATAACTGTTACCCTTTGGTGCGCTAATTGCTTGACGGCCGGCATGCAAGCTTTTAATTGCTGGAATTGGAGGCTGCCGTGATGATTGCCATAGGCATGCGGTACCATAGCGACCGCATCTTATAAATACTGCAACCTCCTGTGCACGAATCACCCGTGTCTGTCACTGTCTCTGACGATGAGTTCAATTGGGCATCCGAAACGTCAGGCGAATAAAGCCCTTGTTCCAGCGATCGTTTCCAATTCTTATTGAAAGTAGAAATCTCACTCTACTCAATTCTGCGATTTTTGCGCTTATGTGATCTGTCCATCATTCCCTCCCTCTGCTAAAAACAGAAGACCATCCTGCCACCTGCAATCGTTTTTAAGTTCATTGCGCCGTTCCGGGTGCTTAAGGACACCCGTGCTTTTTATAGCCAGAAATCGAGCTGTTGTCGATGTGTTTTCATTAATCAGGGACTCGGATGAAGTCTTGACCTCCTAGGGATAATATGTGTGATCGAATATTGTGCATTCGCGTAAAGCTGACCAGGTGAATGGCGCCCACGCCAGCCGCGCGTGTGCAAACGACTAAAAGCAGGCGGTTATTTTCTATTCCCCGCCTACCGTTCCCAATCCTTTGTGGAAATATATATGTGTGCGCTTGCCCTTCTCAAAACTGACGGACGCCGTAGAACCCGGCTTTAATTATAAATGAGGGCCGGCCCTTACTCCACCATATCCTGACAGAGAACCAGACGCCGGAAAATAACAGACGATAGGGCCGGCATCAGACGAGGTGAATGTCACCAGCAGGTTAATTTGGGAAACGGAACTGCTGCTGCTGCTGCTGCTGTATATCCTCGTCATCAGTCTGGTCTGTCTGTTATTTGTGCGCTAGCACTTTCTCTAAACTAAAATTTAACCAAATTCAGGTATTGAACTCTCGATAGACTCACCTTAACGAGCGTTTTTTAAAAGTCGTGTGCAGTAGTCGTGTAAGCTCTGGCCGAAAATCGATGGTGTAAAGTTCCTGTGACCCTGGTTTATCGATTTCATTTTCGGATTACATTTCAAGCGTATATGGTGGTTTTTAACGCGACTGCAACCAGGCTCATATTCGGAAGTCCAGGGTAAATTAGGCTGGTGTGTCGCGAAGGATGGAAGTGTGATCTGTCAACCGAACTCTGCAGGCTTGGGTATGAGGGGCTGCTACTGAATCCTTCCTCACAGCGGTGGGAGATCAACCAGTGACAGCTCGTTTAATCACCGTTGTTAGGTCAGTCTCGTGGGGCAGTAGTTGACCTCGTCATCCACGGCGGTCGGACTACAGTGTTGCTGGGCCTGGTTGCAGGATGGTTTGTTAGCCGTGTTCTTGACCGGCATAATGTTTATGGGACTGATACGACACGCTTCGCGCGATAACAGTGGGTAGAATGACATAAATACGCACTTACGGTCGTGATCCTAGTTGATTATTTGGCGCAATGGTTACTATGCTATTGTATTGGTCCAGTCACCAGACGCCGGAAAATAACAGACGATAGGGCCGGCATCAGACGAGGTGAATGTCACCAGCAGGTTAATTTGGGAAACGGAACTGCTGCTGCTGCTGCTGCTGTATATCCTCGTCATCAGTCTGGTCTGCCTGTTATTTGTGCGCTAGCACTTTCTCTAAACTAAAATTTAACCAAATTCAGGTATTGAACTCTCGATAGACTCACCTTAACGAGCGTTTTTTAAAAGTCGTGTGCAGTAGTCGTGTAAGCTCTGGCCGAAAATCGATGGTGTAAAGTTCCTGTGACCCTGGTTTATCGATTTCCTTTTCGGATTACATTTCAAGCGAACATGGTGGTTTTGAACGCGGCTGCAACCAGGCGCATATTCGCAAGTTAAGTGTAAATTGGACTGGCATGTGGCGACGGATGGAAGTGTGATCTGTCCACCGAACGCTTTAGACTTAAGTGTGAGAGACTGCTACTGAATCCTTCCTCACCGGGATGGGAGATCAACCAGTGACAGCCCGTTTAACCACCGTTGGTAGGTCGACCTCGTCCTCCACGGCGGTCGGACTACAATGTTGCTGGGGCTTATTATAGTATGGTTTGTTAGCCGTGTTATTGACGAGCGAAATGTTTATGGGACTGATAAGACCACGTTTGGCGCGATAACAGTGGGTGGAATGACATAAGTACGCATTTACGGTCGTAATCCTAGTTGATAATTTTGCGCAATGGTTACTATGCTATTGCATTGGTCCAGTCACTAAAAGCACGCAAGAAATGGAGAAGGAGAGGAGGGTAGAATTCATCTCCGTGCAGGCATCGTCATCTCAAAACAAAGAGTTCTAAAGGATATTCAACTTCTCGATTGACTGAGCTCTCAAGACATGACGTTTGAATGAGTCTTCTTATGTGACCCAAACCAACATTTTCGTGAAAAGTTGCGCCCGAACACTCGCTTATTCGGTAAGGGCCTTTAAGAATAATCTAATTTTAAAGTTCTCAACAGACAGGTAATTCGAAATCTGTCTTTATGGATGATCGGGTGAAAACACTGAAAATCGAGGCCGATCTGTAACTCAACGTAATCCAAAACGAAGGAAAAGAGTAAATTAATTTAACGGAAGAAAATTTCTCTCTATAAACACAAAATGGTATGTTTACGATCACGCATGTCAGTTCTATTCAAATTTATTAGGCACCGACCGGCCTCATATCATGTCACCTTATGAAAACCTTTTTTATTACGACGTCCCCATCGGTTACATCAAGCAAAATCCAGTTTCTCTTGTTGAACCTCCTCTCATTTAACTGAAACTACTCAAGGATAACACAAAGCGCTGGAAAACTGTTTTTGAATCTACACTCAGATTGTCGACAGTTGACAAACTGTCACATATGAAATCACACTAATTATTAAACAATAATTAGATGTAAACTTCACTGAAATACTTTTATTAGACGTTATTTTATTTCTACTGTCATGTTTACTAGGTTCTGACACAGAAATTCATTCTATACATCTAAAAACGAAGTTTACTAAATCAAAGCCATTTCTGACGTTTTCGGGATATTGCGCTTTTCTAGAGAAATCGGAATTTCTAAAAAACGCAACACTGCCTTTAATGTTTCTTTTATGCTTTTAATTCTTTTAACATAGACATTGTACTCATGAAATCATGTCGGTTTGCGAATGATTGACAATCATTCCTAAATTTCGACTCATTTCATGAGTTAGGTCACTAATTGTACGAGTAGTATTGCAGTTGTCTCTAATTTGGTTCGGTTGAGTTAATGACCCGACAACAACAGTTAACAAATCCGTCCTAGCAATCTCTTTCGAAGTCTCCGAATCTGATCCCCGAATTCTCACTTCTATTGACTTGGGAGCTTTGATGGATGTTTTTCCTCGTTTTTTACACCGCCAACCACCCATACCAGGCTGCGACAGCATAAGTTGAAAGGCAGCATGCGTAAAATGAAACTCGGTAGACCCTCATTACTCTACACAAAAATTTCAGAAAGTTAGCTTGAACTAGGATCTTTGCCTTTTGCGAAGTTATTCACACTTGCCCCGTCCCACTGGCGTACTTGTCAGCTCGGAGTTGGAATTGCACCCAAACGGATTTCACCTCTTTACTTCATTGTTGTGATTTAACGTCTACTCAAACTAATCCCTTTTAATTTGGATGTCCCCTACTACTTATAACGGATGTGGAGCCATCATTATTTGTACATCCCCAAATGTATGTACAGTCGGTGACCGATCACATGGAATGTTGACCGAAACTGTGGAATGTGTAATTGATTAGAAAGCATTACTTGATTGTGGTTGTAATACTGACTACTTTATGACATAACTTTGTAGTACTTCAGGCACTCCAGGGTGTTGGCATTTAAATGCGCCACGTTTCGGCCGTCTGTAAAAGGAAATGACTACTTAAGCAGTATGCATCTTCTATGTCGATTTTCGACGCCCTTATACATTCGAAAGTATTGCACAAAAAACATGCATACAAATATTCTTCCCAATACCCATTTGGCAGCAAATTACGGTTTCTCAGAATTTCTTACTCAAAAAATATCCTTTGTTTTTAAAACAGCTTTTCAGTTCCGGAAAGCTTTTGAATTCGATCCTTAGTTACATATGGGCTTAGCTTTCTTTCCGTGCAATGAAAAACATCATTTCTCCATTCCATTAAGCGCATGCCACATAGGGCTCATAAAATTTTGCAACGGAAGTGGACGATGTCGTATACTTTATGAGGAACATCATTAAACAGAGACGGTGTTATTTGAATGTACATTGCTCAGCCTTAAAGATCTCATAATTAGAAATTTTCGAGACCGAAAGATACCCTTCTCTTTGTGTATAAAATTTTAAAAAGTCACGATTTGCTTCCAAATGAGCACAAGAATGTTTTTGTTCGCGTTTTCTACAAAATACTTTTCAGTTTGTAAGGGCATCGAAATTCAGTAGAAGATGTGCCTACAACTTAGACTTAATTTTTTTGCCGAGTGCAATCATTTCAGGCGGCACACCTAAAAGCCAGTATCCTGACGTGTCTTAAATATTACGGTAGGTGTGCTTAATCATAAAGCGTTAACCGAAATTCTGAGATGTGTTTTCGTTTCGAAAAGATTACTTAATTAGGGTTTTAAAATTAACCATCATGCAACATAATTCTGTAATAATTCAGTTGCCGCTAGGTGCTGGCTTTCGGACGAACTTCTTTCCGGCCGCATGCAAAAATTACAACCTGTAAAACAGGATTACTTAAGTAGCATGACATTTTCTCTTTGATTTTCGATGTCCTCAAAAATTAAATTACATTTCATGAAAAACATATATAAAAATATTCATTCTTTTACTCATTCGGTAGGAAATTACGCCTTCTTCCAATCTCCTACTCGAAGGAAGGGTATTGTTTGGTTTTCAGAAAATTTTCCAATTCCCGAATTATTTTGAACACGACCTGCCATTACACTTGCATCCAGGGTTTACAAAATACGAGCCATACATTTTCTGCGCACGGAAAACCATACATTTATCTACGGTATTAGGGGGAGACCGTATGGAGTTCGTAAAATGTGGCAGTGGATTTGAGCCATATTGTGAACTTTAAAAGCAGCATTGGTAAAAGCAAAGACTTGATTATTTTTGGACGGACATTTCACGGTATTAAAAAATCGCCTAATTTCAAACTTTTTTAAAAGCGAATTATACCCTTCCTTCGAGCATAGAATTGAGAGAAGACGACATTTCCTGCCGAATGAGCAAAAGAAGGGATATTTTAATGCATGCTTTTCATGAAATATAATCGAATTTTTAAGAGCATCGAAAATCAAAGAGAACAATTCGTGCTACTTACGTACTGATTTTTTACAGAGTTTGGTTTTTGCATGCGGCCAGATATATGTATGTTCAAAAGCCAGCATCTCGAGGTAACTGAATTATGCTGCTGAAATATGCTCCATGGGGGTGACTTTTTAAAAGCCTACTTAAGTAATATTTTGGAAGCGAAAACACATTTCATAATTTCGGTCAAAATTTCATGAGATTGGTCACTGGCTGTACAGTAGGTGCCCCAGTCTCAGCCGGACATTTGGCCGGGCATGAGAGAGGGAAGACACAGTGAGGCCGAAACGGAAAATTCCATCCTCACAGCAAATCAGTCGCTGATAATAAATCTGAGACGATTAATTCTATCCTGATGCCCCATCAGTCGCGACATGGAAAGTCGCCAACCGACGCGATAACTCTGCCTTCATGATGAGTGTAGTTGAGTGACTGGAGGGCTGGAGAGAGTCAGGCTGCAATTTGGCCCATCTCAATGTGGCATTCATGGCGTTCACACCAAAGTGAGATCACGGTTGTCTAGTACATATTGGGGTGACCAGGTCGTGTGCGGCATGCGTTGAAAGGTTACTCTCGCGCTCGCGTTCACCCCCCGCCGTCTTGACATTGTCATGCCGCTAGAGCAAAACGGGTGAAGTAGGAGAAGGAATACCGTGAATGCAGGTCACCGGTGCTGAATCCACCCGTGGGGCACACGGTGGACATGGCCTTCGTGCGCCGCGCCCGGACAGTCGTAGTAGGTGCACACATCGAAGTGCGCCTGACTTGTTGAAGGCCTTCTTCCCGTGTTGGACTTAACCCATCCGTAAGACAGGAATTACCAAGTAACACCCTGCTGCTCACGCTTCTGGTACGTATGATGTCGGCCTTTCTCATCCCCTTGCTCTTTTTTCCCAGAAATTTGAACGACAAAATGACCTGGCGCGATCGGGACGCCAGGCACAGGTCCAGTACGCACTTGAACACTCGCGACCTTGAGCCGGGCCAACCACAGCCAGCCAACCGCAACGCCGTGTCTGTTAGCAGAGCCTCATCAACCTCCCAGCTGTCTTGGAGGCAAATGGAAGGTCCTCCCTCCAGTTCGCGAAGTCAAACCGCCGTTCTGCGGTTGTCCTTGGATCAGCGTCGACGGGCCATCGAGGCCAGTCGGCAACGGGCCCTTCAGGTTGGCGACAAATCGGCTGCGGATCGTCATCAGGCCGCATTCCTTGCCCTTCTACATTCCACGCAGGTATAAATTACTCCACGGTTTTTGCTCCTGCGAGTCAATGTCTATGAGCAAAGCAAATGCATCCTCTTCTAATGGTCCAATTGAGCTTTTTCGGCTATCACGCTATAATTTGACATAAATAATTAATGACTGCAAACAGGTCCTATATGACTGATTTACGGATAGAAGCGAAGAGGCGAGTTCCAGAAAGTCCGGAAGAAGAAGAAAAAAAGGAGATGCGACCACCGCAGCGAGACGTTTATTGGCCTGACGCTTCGAATTCTCACTCGAACCCATCATCAGCAACCGTCTCCTATGATGGGTTCGAGCAAGAATCCGAAACTTCAGTCCAAAAAGCCTCTTGTTCCAGTTACTATGTCTTCTTTTTATGACTGATTTACTTGAAATACCTGGAATAAGTAAGCGTGATTGTCGACACTCTCGGTCAGTCTATTCGGTGTTCAACGCAGTAGAGCAGAGCTTTGTTAAGTCTGACTTCTAGAGAGGTTACAGAGAGGAGTCAAGGTAGCCTGTCACTCACGGTGTGAGACACATGGCCCTAAGGTTACTACGAGCTGGTCAGTTCAATTAAAGACCGCCATTTGCAGCGGAAATTCTAGACGACTGGTTGTTCGTCCCTTTGGAGTGATGATGGCGGTGGTGGTAGTGGTGATGATACTGATGATGATGGTGATAATAATAATATTATTAATAATAATCACCATCATCATCATTATCATGACGACGACAGCAATAAGAAGGATGATGAGTTTTACCCTATATAATCAGGATGTGTGTTACGATGTAAGTTGTGGACAGAAGAGCACTCGATCTCTGAAGGAGAGTCACTTGCCTTGGTTACCATCAGGAGCTCGTTTTTTCGCACATCTGGGGGCTGAATCTTATTTTAACAAATTACCGAAACGATTTCCTTGCTTTAGAACGTCATGCCTAGACAAAATTCAGCTTCGGCCACTTTTGAGAAGAGACTTGCTCAGAAAATAGTGCACGTACCATCTCGACAGTTTAGTCACTAGAACTGTTTACAAGCTGATGTAGACAAAGCTGCTGCTGCTGCTGCCGCAGATACGATCGGGCCTTACTTTTAGCGCAGTCACCTACCGATGATTTTTTGCGCCGTTTATTGCAGCATGTAATCCTGTTTTGTGCTCTAGTTGTCCAATCCCCCCCCCCTCTTGTTCCCAGATTTTTAGCGTCCCTTCCTGGGGAGTTTGCTAGAGGATGAAACCGCTGGGTTTGAGGTGATAATACCTTCGGTTCCTTTTGTATTCACTGTGTTGAAAGGTCGGAATCCCAAGTGGGGTTCGAGAGGGAGGCAGTCGGTTCACTACCAAATTACTAACATACGTACCTCGATTTACACCCCCCCCCCTAATGCGCGATCTGTAGATCTGTCCACCAGGTGATACCATTAGACTAAAAGCCGGTAAAAAGTGGTTATGTAGCCCCACCTGATGTACACAATACTGTTAGGGTTGGGGTTAAGATTGGGGTTTTGGGTTAGGCATCCTCCCTCGTCTCCGGTCTTCTCGTCTCTGTCTTGACACCGGGCTCAGGCGGGGAAGTAGGAGAGAGTGTGGGTAGATGCAGCGCAAGTCTACTGGCACTATCAACCCCTGCACAAGTCACCGTCCCTGCTCCCACCGCTGCTGCAGCTGTGGGGCACACGGTGGACATCGTCAAAATCGACGGTCGAACTGTCTGGTTAGGGCAACCATTTCTCAGTCGTTCAAAGTATAAATGCGCCTTCTCAATAGCTTTTCTTTTGCGTACAACTACTTGACCTCGTCGCCTGTGTATTCCCCAGCCCCACCTGTAAAAGCCCCCTAGTACCACCGGTCCCGTACTACAGGTGGCTGGGGTTTGTTTACTTCAGGTGCGGCTACATAACCACATCTGACCTAAAAGCCTTAGTCAACAGATATGCTACGCTTCACGCCTGCCTGCTTGTTCAACGCTGTTCGGGAAGTTCACGTTGGCGCATGTCGGCCTGAGAACACCGCCCACACCCCTGTTACCTAGTTTTACTACCCGGAAAGAATATGCTCAGTGCTTGCCTCATTAAAGAGCAGTCTTAAGCCTTGACAACTGGTGTGCTAATCTTCCAGCCCATAGCAATCACATGCTCCTGTTCCTATGCGCTCTGCCTGTAGGCATTCATTTTATTCAAGCCTCTGTGTGTGTGTGCGCGCGCCTTAGGTGAACACCACGCACTAGCACGAGTTTGCTTACAGACTCATTGACCTTGAGCAACATGCCGCCTATTGGTCCCAATCGTATGCACCAATGGTCTGTCTCACGCTTTAAGCCCCTGTGTGTTTTGTCATGGTCAGCCCTGAGCCTTTTCGGCGTGTACATGGTGCAAGAAGAAGTCTACTTTGAGCCTCTTAATTACTCATTTTAAGCAGCGTCGACGAAGAAATCTGCTCGACGAGGCGTCATTGGCTGAGGACGAGGAGGACTGTACGATCGCCAGTCAGAGAGCTAACTACGCGCAGGAGCATTCCAGAGAAAATCTGGTTGAGTTGGACCGTCCGCAGGCCAAAGTAGAACCAGAACCAGCAGAGGAACAGGAGGCCAAGGTCATCGAAGACACACGAGAAGAGGTCGGGGAAGATTTTGGACAAAACACCGACATGGAGGATTTCTCATCGATGTACCTCCCAGCGGACGTGGAGCATCGATCCACTGACGTAAGTGTCATCCAACCTTCTTTTGGTTTGTATGCAATGCAGGCTTTTGTCCTCAATGTCTTGGTTTACACACGTGGCTCTGACGGTTGGATCGGGTGAGAGAGTTCGGGGCGTTGGAGAAATGTAACGTTGAATCCGCAAATCGCCTTTCTCCGGCCTGAGATAGAATGCATACCTAGTTTATATGTGAGAAGACTATTTCAAAAGACAATTTGGCGAGCATACGTAAGCTTTCGATAAATTCTCATTAGGCCTATACATTTATATTGCTATCGAAATGCGTAAAAGGAAAATGCGGGCAAGCAGAAGTTATTCTGTAGCTGGGGTTTGGGGGGGAGGGTCTGGGTGGGTGAGGTGAAAAACAAAATTACCATCAGTGTCAGGGGGGAGAAGGTGATGGTGGGCGCTGGGACGGGTAATTATACGCAGGTGGCTGGCATGGTGGCTTTGGACCATGGTAACTGTGTGGCCTGAACGATGTTCTTTTGTGCGCATAGAACTGGCTTGAATAGCCTGGCTGCAACCGCCTCTGTTGTTGCCAACAGACGCTGTCCAAGTGATTTTGAATAGCTTGATGGGACATTGTATATCACTAGGAATGCCTGTCCGGCATCCACACAGTGATTTGTGTCAACCATGTGGGCGAGGATAGAGCTGTTGACGTTCTTTATTTGACCCTTTCCTAACCATGCTGGAAGGTGTTCCCTTATTCTTTTGGACAAACGCCGGCTCGTGCGACCAATGTTCTCTGTCCCACAGGGGCAGGTGAAGGAGTAAATACACATAGAAGTGGTCTGGGATAGCAATTTGTCCTTGCCCTCTCCGTGTAGGATGGGGCTAGTGGAGGAGAGTACACGGGTGTCAGCTGCTGGAAAGGTGCGTGATACAGCATGGGTTATGCGCCTTCTTAGAAGTTCATTTGGCTCGTCCCCTTGAAACAGGACCCTGATGAAAAGCTTTTTCTTTTCTGCCGTCAGCATGGGAGGTCCTTGGTGGTCTTTCGGTCATGTACTTGGCAACGGATCGATCGGGGTACCCGTTCTGGCGAAGGAGATTTTCGACAATCTGAAGTTCTTCCCCAATGCTATCAGCCGAGCAGATCCTCCTTACTCTTTGCATCAAACAACGGATTAAATTGCGCTTCATGTTTAACGGTACGCAACTCCCAAAATGGGTGTATAGTCCAGACCACGTCTTCTTACGATAGACGCTACGTCGAACGCTACCGTCAGGCCTTCTAATCAAAAGTACATCCAGAAAGGGGAACGATCCGGATTACTCTTATTCCAGAGTAAATTTGCTTGATGTGTGCGCCTGACTGATTTCATCCAGTAGGACTGGAACGTCGTTTTGTTCACTTACAATCGCGAATATATCATCCACGTAGACTATTTGGAAAAGGTTGGATTATGATTGTGAATATTCGGGCTGTTAACGTCAACCCGTCGTAACAAACAGGCAATGTGAAGATATCGCACCGGAGCATTTTGGGGCAGAGAGGTTGCATCATCGTCCTCCGCCCAACAGTTCCCGCACTGGCGGCGAGACATGACGAGTTATGATAGGGAGGACGGGAGACATGCGGTTCCATTCTCTGATGGAAGGGTAGACGACAGCACAGTGGGCTGCGGAGGGTCAGTGAGTGTGTCCGGGTGTTTCAGATCTAAATGCCGGTTGATTCTGTCCGTGGTGTTAGTTTCGTTAACTAAAACTTCCATAGAATATTACTAATGAACGGTAGACGACTTGTCAGGCTCAACTGAGAAATTATAATGGCGAACAAACTTTATTAATCGTCCAAGCGCTATAAACCTCCCGACTGGAAGTATCAGGCTCCACTGATAGCTCTTAATTTTTAGCATTGCCTGATTAACGATTATGATTTGAGCCAGCACTTATGAGGCGTTTCTTCCTGTTCGACTCATTCTGTGCCTTTTAATCGGGACTTTTGTACGCGGCATCCAGATCGATATGCCTGTCAGTGTAGGACTCATCCAGGTTCACAGTCTCCACAAACTTGCCACCTTCCTCCGACTGACTGTGTGTTCTGTTTAAGTCAACGTTTTACTTTTTGTCCAATGGTACTAGAACCGTCGGGTCTCATTTGCGGACATCTGATGATATTCAGATCAAGGTGGAATTTTCAGTTTAACTAAAGTCTGTTGTGTTGCATTGCATTCGGTGCGACGTATTTTATTGACAGTCTTCTACGCAACAAAACAGCCGACCTTGACGCGTAGGTACAAAATGTGGGTGCGTACTTAGGTTGTCGTTATGTGGGCCTCACAAACACCCTGCTCAGCCATGGTAAACTCTACCCCCTACCTTGACAATAACATTTATCGAAGGTTTTACAAGCGGTGTTGCTAGAAAGTTAGAGACAACTACAATGACTGACTGATCTCGTGAAACGCTAGCCGAAATTCTGAAATGCGCTTTCGATTAGGAAGGATTTCTTAGATGGGGCTATAATACTGATTACCATGCGACCTAATCTTATAGTATTTCGAACACGCCAGGACGTTTGCTTTTAAATGCTCCTTTTTCTGACCTGTAAAAACCGCAGTCGGAAGAAAACGACTAGTTAATTAGTACTCACTTTTCAATTCGATTTTTAAGGACCTTACATATTCAAGTATATTCTATAAAAACACAAAAAATGCTTTTTTCCTTAAGTCGGTAATGAATTACGTCCTCTTTCGATTTTATACTCGAAGAAAGAGTGCCTTTCGGTTTTAAAAAAAGTTTATAACTATGAAATTTCTGTCCATTTACACAGCATCGTACCTGTCCGTTTATTAATGCTTGTCATGAATTGTCGCTTTTTAACTTCCTCCGAAATTAACTTTTAACTCGTATTAAATCCCTCTTAACTGAGGTCGATAGGCGCAGACCGACATTCGCTGCAAAAATACTTGGTTGATGTCCATCAAACACAGCAGCGTAACCGCTAGTGTCGGGTTGCAGGATGCCATATCCTGCTCCTCATAAAATATGCAACATCGTTTCTATTGCAACGTCTTATCTTCCTCAAGCCAGATAAAGAATATATGATTTTCCTTACGCGTTGGTCCAGCACATCTACCGAATGAATCGTTTTAGGGGCAGTTTGCAAACGCATTCAAATGGACCTGCAGTTATCAGACTGTCCCCTTGGTTTTGTTGCCTCGACTTATAACTTGGGCCAAATATACGCTCTCCACCAACCAGCGCGGCTGTCTTAATAAGCCCAGGGGATTTTCCGTTTTTAGATCTGTTTCTGCCTTTTTTAACAGTAGCACCAAACAAAAAACCGTTCCAGTTAACTGGAGTCGGCCATACTTTGGCGTTCAAGATCTAAAAATGGCACGTCAAGGGGTTCAGCGTCTCAAGGACTAGGCAACTGCTGACATTTGTCAACAGTAAACTTGGTACGGCCCCTTTGGTCAAGCACGTCGTTGACCGCCCGACTTGAACTGCTACGTACGGTTGCCAACCAGAAAACGGCGAACACGTGAGTCATCCACCATGCCAAAACTGGAGTTACTCGACCAGCGTTTTGGGCGATAGTCACTTCTTCGAGATTCGAAGGTTTTTGCTGCAGGCGACCTGACACATTCGTGGGTTATTTTGTGCAAATAACTCGGCTGTCTACCAGGACTAAAGCCAGTGGGTTAGGGAGGCTTGTCAGAGAATTGAATCAGTCGGTTTGGGCCTTGCAGAGGTCGTTTTGATCTATGTGGATATTTCTGCAAAAATGGTCAGGGCCGCCACGGATTTGGTTTCACAGCCCCGTAGGACGCGTTTAAAATCTGCTCTGATTGAGCTAGAAGAGGGTGGGTGTTTCCTGAGGTTTGTTATTTGATTCTGGGCCTCGTAGCGAAGCAATAGCATCATTGTTTAAATTTTTGAATTTCGTAAATTAGGCTGCTGTAAAGGCAAGAAAGACTCAAGCATGACTGTAAATTGTCAGAATGACATTACCGACAAAGACCAGGGAACGGCTATTTCTGGTTCATTAGCCGTCGTCAACTAGTCATACCCAGCCCCAAAGTGTGGAACACCTGGTGCTCGATCCTCCGACCTGCTGATTAGAAGTCCAACGCCCCTAACCACTGAGCCACGGGCTCGTTGTTCTGTGGTTAGGAGCGTTGGACTTTTTACCAACGGGCCGCGGGATCGAACCCCAAGTGTTCCACACTTTGAGGTTGGGTATGCCTGACAGACGACGGCTAATGAGTCAGAAATGACCATTCCAGTCTCCCTTACCTTTGTCGGTGATGTCCTTCTGCCCATGGTACACGCCGCTGTTCGGCTGATGGTTGGGCTCGAGAGAGAGCCCCAAGGCACGACGGAACGAGTGAGTTCCGTAACACGATCGGTGAGCGCCCTTCTATCACTGTGTGTTGTCAACTCGTCCTTAGCACAGTTTAAGTTTCAGTTTGCGTTTGAGCTTCCAATCCCGCAATTAAAGTTAATGGTTACTGTCTGAAACTCACTTGGAAGTCTCGCTTCGTCAACCTGATTTCAAGAAGTGACCTGATTTATCCGTTACCTCCGGAACTCCAATCTAGAGCCTTTGCAGGCGTTTGATAATGAAAGACGGCCAACGATATCCAGAATTAAGTCACAAATCCTTTAAACCCGGCTATTCCAGCTTCCTTTTTCTTTGCGGGTGTTCTTTCCACATTCCAAAACCACTGGGAGCTCTGCCTGTCTCCGGCCTATTGAGACAACTTCTGTGCTCACCCGCCCAAGGCA
>CACRXP010000030.1:1587506-1597736 GCA_902702965.1 Spirometra erinaceieuropaei | reverse complement strand
AACCCAAGCGCTGTGATTCCCCACAAAACTTCAAGGTCTCCCGCACCCGCGAATACCACACAGCGTCGCGGGTCTCGGCGCGTCGCACACAACCATCCCCACGGCCCTCGAGTCCGCACTCTTCCACACCGGACACACCCGTTTCCGAGTCCGGGAGTTCTTCCTCACCGTCCCGCCACTGCCATTGCAGGCACGGTGACCGCAGCCTGCACGGTCGCACCAAGCGCTCCGTCAGTGGCAGTCGCTCTACGCTTGGTCCCTGTGGTCCGAACTGTAGCAGCGGTCTCACTAGGGGCGCAGAGTCCTGCAACCACGGTGCGGCCAGCATGTACGAGTCCCTGCCCCGAACGAGGCGCCGGACCCCCTGCCCGTCAGACCAGCGCAGTTGCTGTCGCCCCTCAGACTACTCGCAGGCGGAATGTGAGTGCTGTTCAGAGCACGCTGCAACTCTGCCCGGCTCGTATGCCAACTTGCCACCCCAAGTAAGCGGCCGAACTCCACATCTACGGCATGGCGGGTCACTGAAGATCTTCCGAAATGTTCGTATGTCACATGATCTGGCCCGAGAGCGCGAGGTCATTGACGAGCTGTCGCCGGATGTCTACTGGAATGACAGTCCAGGGAAGCACGGGTAGGTTTCCTTATTGCCTCTTAGCTTACTCGCTCCGCCCTCCCTAGTACCCAGAGAGCAGAACCAAGTTGCCATTCGTCATTTGTGTATTTATTCCTCGAAATACTTCTGGATCATTATGCAAACGTGGTATTGACCCATCGCTGTGAACCGGTGAGCAGACACCAGATTTCGGAACAGCGGCATGCAAAGAGGACATTAGGACATCCATAACCGGTCGGATGCGCAATGTATGCGGTTTTTTGGAAGTCATGCCGTGCTATGCTGCAGTATGATTTGTAGTCTTGTTAGAGACTTACTCTAAAACGGCCGAGTCCGAACTCTGCCTCGTACGTTTTTTCGCTGATGACGCCCATCAATTGGTGCCAACACAAAATTACGATTGTTTACAACTAGTGACGGACAGACTAATTCCACCGTGTGGTGAGATGTGGTCAAAAGTTGACTGCAGTTGCGTGCTAGTTAGTAAGTCGTTAACGACACTGGTACCTGCTGCTCTGGGGAAACAGAGCCACCTAAGCGTGAGCTGTAGCACAGTGAGGGGAACATACAGTAGGTGGGTTAACTCAAGAAATATCAACAGAAATTACGAAATGCGTTTTCGTTTTGAAAAGATTAATTAAGTAGAGTTGTAAAACCAATCATCGTGCAGCATAATTCTATAATAATTAAGTCACCCCAGGATGCCGGCTTTCGAACGAACTTCTTTTCGGCTGCATCTAAAAACCACACTTCGTAAGAAATAACTACGTAGGTAGCACTCATGTTTTTCATTGAAGATTAAAATTGTATTTCGTGGGAAACATGCATGAAAATATTCATTCTTTTGCTCGTTCAGTAAAAATTACTTCTTCTTTCAATTTTACACTCGAGGGAGGAGTATAATTTGGTTTTCAAAAAGTTTCTAATTGTGAGTTTAATACCGTGAAATGGCCCTTCATAAAACGTCATGTCTCTGCATTTACCAATGTAGCTTGTAAAGCTGACAATGTGGCTCCAATCCACTGCTTAATTTCATGAACTCCATATGGTCTCTTCTTAATACGGTAGAAGAATGTACGGTTTTCCATACGCAGAAATTATACGGTTTGTGGTTTGGAAACCCCGAAACCCCGGGTTCAAAATTATTCGGGAATTGTGAAAAAGTTTTATAAAACCAAATTATGCCCTTCCTCCGAGTGTAAAATGGAAAGAAGACGTAATTTTCTCCCGAATGAGCAAAAGAATGGATATTTTTTTACATGTTTTCCATGAAATGTAATTCGATCTTTAAGGACATCGAAAATAAATGAAAAAATGCCCACTGCTTAAGTAGTGATTTCTCACGGAGTGTGGTTTTTAGATGCAGCCGGAAAGAAGTTCGTTCGAAAGCCGGCGTCCTGGGGTAACTTAATTATTACAGAATTACGCTGTATGATGATTGGTTTCACAATCCTACTTAATTAATCTTTTCGAAACGAAAACACATTGCGGAATTTCTGTTGAGATTTCATGAGTTAGCCCACTTACTGTGTCCATCATGGGCAAATGGTAAGAAAAAGTCAAGATATGTGTCTGGATACGTGCAAGGACCCAGTGTCTGACTGGCCACCCCATTTCGTCCATGTGTGTTGATTCCTCATCGCGTGTGAACCATGCATTCTTGTCATTTGGCCACATTGTGGGGTGGATTCACTGAAATTAGACCCACAGTTCGAAGGATAAATTTACCCCATCAGTTAGCGGCCGGTGGTAAAACATGTAAATATCCCAAGCCCGTCCCTCACACTGCTTAGTTTTTTTGCTGTTTATGTTACAGTGCAAGGCGTTCGTCCTCTCGTCGCCGGCTGCAGCTGACTGCTCTAGATTCCGGAGAGGAACAGGTCTATGCGCCCTATTCGAGACGTCCTCGAGACATGAGGGAAAATCGTCTCGGCTACTCTACAGGCACTGGACTGGATCAATTGGCGATCGAGGAACTGGCTCGCAGTGTAACTAACCTCAAGTCTGACATTGAACGGCTTACGCTTCAGCAGCAATCCCTTATGGACTCAACGGCAGCACGAAACACCGATTCCCCAACCGTGGACGATGATGTGAATGTCCAGGACGCCGTGGGGAGCCGACCGCGACCACCTCGCAGTCTGCACTCTGCCCACTCGGTCGGTCGGTTGCATCACTCCCCCAACACCACTCCGATGACACCCTCCACGTCCAGGGCCACCTGGAACACACGCACCCCCCTGCGGTATCCCTCGCAGGCGGACATGCAGAGCACGAACCTTGACAAGCCCAACGGCGAAACTGTGCCCTCCGGAGTGGATACCACCTGTAACATCCAGTCTCCAGGGCAGTCTGATTCGCCTGTAAGTACTGGCGGATTTTTTCGGTTGACTTTTCTAAGGAATCGAGCGTTTTCTGGTCATGTTTTGTCAATACTAATAGCAGTGATAAGCCAGTCCATCGCGAGCGATGAGAACCACCATTCGGTGGTGATGTATAGGTAATTTTTTTATAATTAAGTATAATTCCGCAGTATTTATGTCAACCTCTTCACGCAGTCATCACGCTTTAATAGGAAAGCGGGGTCAAGCCGACTGGGCGTGAGATCGGACAGGTGGTTAACGTGACACGAAGCCCCCACCTACTGTATGCCACGTACACAGACACACTGTATCGCCCATGGGCACAGTGGCTGACGCAGCGTGAGGGTTTGCAACTCGGCTCGCCAGCTTACCCCTACCTCTCCCCGTGTATGACAGTAATTGCCTCTCGCGGACTCTACGATACCCAATTAACGCCTGCCATGAGCCAGTCTGATCCCCGTCTTGGTCCAGTGCATCTACAGCGCAACCTTTTGTTTGCGGATCGTGTGTGGCACGTGTAGATATACACTGCCACCTCTCCTTTCCTGACAAGACCGTAGGCAGTCAACCAGCTGATGGCCCTGTCTCACTGTTTTCGCAACCCTTGTTTTTTCTCAAGGCGTTTATGCGAGTTCCTTGCAGATCGTCAAAAGGTGTACTTGTTACCTGGTTGTGACTCACTTGCCGGCATATGCCTGTGTTGTACCAGATAGTCAAAGGTAGGTGGAATGCTAATTAACAGTCAGTCAATGTGGCGCCATCAGAGTCGGGCCACGCTACCTAGCTGATGTGAATAGAAGATGGGTGGCTTGGTCGTTGGCAATCCGTGCATCAAGCCAGTCTTTCCTGCGTAATCTTCATTTTTTTCCTAATCCAATCAGGAGAAATCAACTAGGCCTCCAAAAGGTTACCCCAGGCCTGTAGGAATGCCCATGGGTTCACAACAGTGCTTCTTCTGCAATCAGATCCCATTGACTAGACGACACAGTATCGTGAGTCACCCATTGGCTTGTGCCTGGAGTGAGGTAGCGACCCAGGCGATTGATGAGCATGTCACTGCTGATCTCTAGTGTCAGTTCCGCCGCGTTAGAGGCTAACTTCCGTTCCATCTTGAATATGAAATCATGATCCCGCAGTCGTTAGCCCCTCTACGACGGATGACCGAACTTTGGTTGTTCATCCTTCGAACGCTACGAGGACCAACACGATCCGTATTCTCTCACATAACATCTCCTGCCCACCGAATATGTCTGGACGACCGGAGGTAGGCCTGGACCCAGTGACTGGTCAAGGTATTCGCGGCCGTCTCCCGCATGCCGCACGCCTAGTGATTCTTCAAATGACGCGGACAGATGTGTCGCGACAGCCAAAGCCATGGGCAGACTCCAACCGCCACGATTTCCAGGCCAGGTCCTGTGTGGCAAAAGCTGAAGTTAGGCGTCAGCACGCTATAGAATAGAGGTAAAATATGCTGGAGCAAAATGGCAGCCAGACGAGAGGCGCACGCGTCCTTCGCCGTCGCCGTCTTGAGCGAGGGCGTGTCTGCGTTCGCCTTGAAGTTGATTGGCCAGTTTCGACAGCTATGATTGGTAGAACGTCAAAGTCTCGCCATTTCAGTGATTGGCCAGACGCAGCGAGAGCGTCATGCTTAGGTGTGGGATGTCAGACGAAGACGCAATGCTGGAGCTAGCGTCGGGTCATCCCAGACGGGCGCTAGCGCCAAAATCGCGTTGCGACTGGTGTCACGTCGAGCGTCGATTTGAGCTGGAGTGTAAGGACGGAAGAGCGTGCGAGGGTGATGTGTCAAGGTTGCGTAGAAGTTCATCTAAGCAACTATGATGGCCCTGTCTGTAGAAAGTCGTTGATGGCCAACACGGTCGATCCGGCAAGTGGGATTTGAAAAATGAGCAAAAACCGGTCGTCAACTTACTTAAAAAATCATCAGCTATGCGCACTCGATCGCTGATGTTAGTTTGGTGTACTAGAGAGGGCCAATTGATGTAATCGAAGATTGGAAGGCGAAATAGGCCGCGGGGGGATTCTGGAGGATGATGATCTGCTGGTTTCGCAACCGCAGCAACACAAGGGCGATCCCGATAAAACCCAACCAAAATGAGTCCGTTAGACAGTCATGGCAGGGAAGAAGGGCTTGGGCTAGATCGCAGTTGGTAGCCAGGAATGTGTGAGCGGGCGGCGACCTTAACCCCAATCCTAACCTGAACCTTAAACGTTAACCGTTAACCCTAACGGCAGCCCTAACCCAAACCGAAATCGTAAAAGTAACCGTAGCCCTTAGACATAGCCCTAACTGTAAAACCTAACCGTAATACTGAAACCTAATCGTAGACTCAAACCCTAACCGTAACCAGAATACCTAAGCCTAAAGGGCATAACCCTAGCCCGAAAGTCGGAAACCATTAAGCGGTACCCTAATCCTGACCTCAAACGTAAAACGGAAGCCAAATGGGTCCGATGTGATTATGTAGCCCCAGAAAATAGCCCCAGTAATCAAACCCCTGTAATACGGGGCCTGGCTACCAACTGCGATCTAGCCGAAGCGCTTGTGTTTGTCAAATACGTGTAACCTGAGAGTTTGTAGATTTTCAAAAGTACGTAAACTATTGTGCAACTGGGATTTGCTGATTCACCACGTACTGGCTCAGAGCATTCGAGACCAAGTTTTGTGTTTCACCAATTCCCACGCGTTCTTCACAGCATGAGTGTTTTGAATGACTAACTCAAGTTGAACTAAGTAGCATCCACTTGTCTGTCTATCCCATGCCCTGTGCGCGCGGCTGTCAGGACTAGTTCAAAATCAGCCTACCCTGCATGCAAAATTCCATGTGCACCCTTCGCCGCATAATAGCGGTTTATGACTGTCATAAAATCAGTCGACTCTATGTATGGAACAAGGGCTTAGGGAATTATTCTTAGCCGATGGTGCATGCGTGTTCGTACAAACACTGCCGGAGTCATCCTTCTGGGTTCGCTTCATGACTTTCCTAGAGTTCCTACTTGACACTATAGTCGGTGATTGTCATTCCAAGTCTTCGTCCGCTGGGTCACTGGCAGTACCCAAATCGAGATGACAAGCCAATAAAATCAAATCCGATAGCGTCTGGTGGCTAAGCCTGTCGTGAGTGGTTCGGCTGAAGCTGTATTTTGTCTATGCTACCCTTCATATTTACGAATCCGACGGAGGAACTTTCGCATGCTGTTGTTTGCGTACGCCGTTGGAACGCCGAGGATGTGTTACCAATCGCTAAAGTGTTATTTGGGACTAATCCAAGAAAATCTTCTCAACCAGTTCGAAAGCCCTCTCTATCTGCCCTGACCTGAACCAACAAGTGGTAACAATCGGGAGGTGGCACCCAAAAAAATTCGTTACCTAAAAATAATACATTTAACAGTAGACTCAAGCGCCTTCAGGCTATATCAGCGGTTTCAGGCCTACTTTCATGCACTATTTGGACTTTCCCCGACGCCCTAACATGGGCTGGCCGAACGAACATCGCAGGAGGTTACATGGACGATGGTCGTTGTTACCCAACCTTTCCCATCGTTACACACGTACACCAGAATATACGGCATACAAAGTCACTTTCAAATAGGATAAGTCTGCGCAACATGGACAGGAACGGTTCCCAGGCATCTGACAAAGACATGGCATTGAGGCCAAACCAAAGACGATACTGTACTTCGTCTATGTGAGCCCACACAGCTTGACCACATACAGGGCCTCCCTCATAGAATTTCCTTCTCAGTCTACTCCAGTATGCCTCAATGGCATTGGTGTGCCGTCCGGTGGTAGGGTTCTTGAAGTTCTTTGAGTGGTTAACAGAGCAATGTAGATAACCTTCTGAGGGAAGTTGATTATACGCCTTCCACTCGTCCGTTACCACTATACTGAATTGGCGATCCACTTTGTAATAACGGAACGGAGAGCGGGCCAACTTCGATCATACACCTCTTCAAATAGGGCTTTCCGTCAGTTAGTATCGTACATCCCGACCAGCTACCACCCATAAAACCCCTATTATCACCTATCCCGTAAGACAGACTGCTTTGGTTAGACGCATTTTTTGGGTGCCATCTCCCGATTGTTACCAACCCTTTATACATGTTAATTGACCCCTCTTTTCCTGAATCGTGTATTTCGGTCAAGATTTTTACTTATTAATGCTTGTGCAATAAACAATGACATTGCGGTTTTGCGTTGATTTTCTGCACAAGTCCAAATCGTTGCATGCTTCTTATCCGTTATCCGTGTTATACAGCGACGGGTTGCAGTTGGCAAGCTGAAGCGAAATTTGGTGGTACCAGTGAGTTCTGCTGCACTTACCGGCTTTAATTTCGTGTCGGGGATAAGTTCTTCAAAAATCGACACGTTTTTTGGCACTGAGTCTGTGTGTGGAGGCACAAAGAAACTGTGTACCTTAATTTTTGATAATGCGGCCATTTAGTCCGTTTTCTTAATGCTGATTGAACCGCTTAGTTGTCGGACGTAATTTTTTGGCTTGTTGGTTTAATTTCATTCTGGCCCCTTTGTTGATTTGAATCAAAATCTCCTAATCTCCACCCACAGTCTCCCTCTGTCCTTGATCTGTCCAATCCCGTTGTGCAAAACGGAGCCCGGACTGCTACGACCAGTCTCCTCGCTGCTGAAAAGTTCACAGAGGCCCGGGATGCTGCCTCGAATTCGTCTGACTCGAAGGAGACCACGCCAATTCCCGAAAACCAGCGGGCCCCGGAGCAGCTTTTCATCGCCTTTGAAGACCCACAGTCGGAGGTGAGTTTGAATCTATCCTCATAAGGTCCAAACACCGCACCCACTCTCATTGCCGACTGAGCGAGACCACATGAAGAGCTAGTAGGCCTCCATCTATCAGTATACCAACCTCAAAACCCCGGCGACCAGCCAAGCCGGCCCGATCCTCCGGACCACTGTCTCGGGTTAGTGAGGCCTTAGCGCGTTGGGAAAACCAGACAGTCACTTGCGGCCACGCATTCATTAAGTGAATAATCGGTGCCGCAACGTTGGCTTGCTAACACGCTCTGATATCAATGGAGGAAGCGGCGTTCGCCGGGAGAGGTGTTCAGTAGTGGATTCGGCTGCCAGTATTCAGAGCTTGGCGATTCATGTGCACTCCCCTCAATATACAGCCCACTTTGTTTTATGCGTAGGCCACCAATACCAGTTATGGAAGGCTAATCGGATCACCCTTTCGTGTGATCTCCTGTCTCCCCCGTCCCAGCGACCGCGGTGATAATTGACAGCCCCGATTGTTTCGGGCCCTTACCGTCCCCTGTCGAGTGGGTTCGCAAAACCTGAGACAAGTTTATGTGGTGGTTGTTTGAACCGTCAGTGGATATCGAGACCTTCACCTGTGTGCTGATGCGTGATCATCGCCGGAGCCCAGAATCTCCGTAGCGTGAAAGTTGAAGATGTTTGCCCTTCGCTGACTTTGGGTGCAACCTTTCAAACGGCCAACTACCGCTCGTGCGATCACGTTCGCAGCCGTCGTAATTGCACTCCCCACAGCTGCACTTAAGTCGGTAGACAGCGGCCGACCGCCCATGACTAGAGGTGAGATCTTCTGACTGCATCGATTGCTGGTGGTTTGTTGAGCCAGGCTTGTGAGCAACTTCTATTCCAAGTGACGCGAGGGATTCTTGTACGGTCTCAGAGATCTCATTCACACACGGAACGCGTCACTGTGATTTCCGCTGACTGCACTCCTAATTTCGAAGCGTTAGGCCCAAAGTAAACCTCCCGTTGTGAGCGCTCCTTCTTTTGACAGTCCACCTGAGAATCACACTTTCTCTACTATTGAACTCGAATATGTCCTGCCTGATCTAGCCACGTAAACTTACGTGCAAATGTTGTTACCTGAAATGTATCGATTTGGGCGTTAGTGCGCTAAGTGTGCAGGTCTTCCTATTTCCCTAATCTGATGTGGAATAACTCCTCACTTCAGACGTGTAGGTGGTGACTGACCCACCATTCGGTCTTAATTTTTGCCTACTGTCGACAGCCTGCATTGTAGAGTTCGCAGTTCCCGAGGTCTGGACGAAGAAAACGCGATCTCAGGAATAAAACTTTTCTTTGCCTGACGTTTCGGATTCACATCCCGGACCTGTCATTGGAGAGAATTATATAAGGGGGTTAGTTTAGGAAACATGCTATTTTTCCAGATATATCCCAGTAATTAACGAGTGTTCAGAGTTTCCTTCATGAAAGCATGGAGAAAAATCGGGAATTCAGATGCCTCGGTCTATGAATCGATGTCTAGCCGCAGGTATCCATTGTGCGCCTTTAAATACCGTGGGCACTTTGAGTATTTTTAGCCTGTCACCAGATCCATTGGGCAATCCGTTTTGCATTTAATTGTACCTTTTGCGGAACGGAAAAGCAGATTTGTTTTCTAAAAAACCCGTGAAACAGATCAGGTAAGGATCGGGTAAAGAACCCCAGACAAACACCCAAACGACCAACCAAATTGTCTCTCTTGCGGGAAAATGTGGTAATAAGGGTTTTACGTGCGGGGCGTATGTATGCATAGAGGAATGGCAAAATAAGTATAGATAATTGTTAAATTCGTTTTTCGGACGGAAAAGTTTTAATGAAATGATGTGTAGCAACCAAAATTACGCATGACAATTAAAAAATGAACATTAAGTGCCTACAGCGATCGTTTTTTTTTCAAATCTCCGAGCTGAGGTCATTGTAGATAAGGCACCAGACCGTCTACAACAGAAGATGAAACACCAAACCGAAATAATCGTGTCGGATTAAAACCAACTTAAATAAGTATAGTAGGTATTCTTTGTATGCCACAGATGCTTAGGGGGCCTTTACCCGATCCTTACCACAAATCACTCTAAAAGAATGTTTTTTTTTCTAGTGGAATTGTTACTGCGGAAACATAATGCACTTCTAAATGCCGAGTTTCTTAAAGGTGGGGATTCTCGCAACAATTGTATTTTTAGGAGGATATCATCAGGCCTTTCTTGAAGACTGTTTTTTAGGAGTGAGATTACCGCAGGCGCCTAGGAGATCCTCAGTCGAATGAGGATTGACTCATGTGCTTGCCTCTGTTTAAGGACCTAGTCCAATCAATGCTTCGCGCTTATTGGTGCCTACTGCGATGTAGGTTTCATCTGCTAGAACAGCGTGCATCTTTGTAAGTTGCCTCCTGTCACTTGAAACGTGGTGACTGCTGCTACTGCGCCGACACGTTTGGAGACTAATGC
>CACRXP010000030.1:1563277-1586647 GCA_902702965.1 Spirometra erinaceieuropaei | reverse complement strand
ATGTGACTTTGATTTCCTCTCGTACTGTTTGTTTGCATAGCTCTCGTCATCTCCTCCCTGCTACGTGAGTGCTACATAAATGCTGCATTTATTTCGGAGTAGAAAACCGCTTAAACAATAAGAGACCATAAGTACCACTGTCCGACAGAAACGCGCAATACAGACTTCATCATTGTCGGGATGAACATTTAGCACATACGTTTTATTCCCTTCATGTAAATGCCAGCTTATTCAGTAGATGGCGACATTATTTAGCACGATTAAGAAAATGCCAGTTTATATTGGCCCGACTGTGAAAAATTCTGTGCCTCGGTGGGATTCAAACCCACGTCATCAAGGAGAAGGCTTTAGTACGGCGCACGCTCTAGCCGCCTGGGCCACGATTTAGTTTAAATTAGGCAGTTCCTTGTGTTCGAGCACAAAAGTGTCCAGGAATGAATGAACAGGGAAACGATGACGGCCCAAGTACGGAGGTCGGAAAAGTGCACTTTAATGTCTCGAATGTGGTATACTCTGTCTTTGTAGCCTTTTATATTCAGTGTCCTTTTTGAGTACTAAGCATGCTCGCTCTAGATTTGTCTGGATACCAAATATGTATGAGGGGGGTTTGGGTCCTGATTCGTACTCAATGTCATGAGTCTGCTGATGAAAGAGACTGGGAAGAACAGATTGTGAGCATAGCACTGTGCTAATGTGCAATTAATTTAGGCTAATGCATGTTTTACCATCTTTTCACCTTCCCCTCCCTTCCCCGGATCCGGCTTCTAGCGCCTGCGACGAGCTCGCGAGCGAATTGAGGCTCGCATAGCTGCGGAACGCCGCCAAAACACAGAAAAGACCCTACGAGCCCGGCACGCCAAGCTGGAGGCTCAGGTTCTTGGGGAGTTGACGCACCGTCAAGAGCTGGATCTCCGCCGCGAGGAGGAAAAATCTCCCGATCCTTCATCGGTTAGCTCTTTTTGTCAGGTTTTTAATTTCTACCTGGACTCCGATGACTACTTTGCCGCGCACTTTTCACTTACGACCGCCCTTTATAGCGGATGGTCTTTTGCACATCCGTCGTTGTTGGGAGTCACTGTGATGTACAGTAGGTGGACTAACTCATGAAATGTCAACCGAAATTCTGAAATGCGTTTTCGTTTCGAAAAGATTAATTTATTATGGTTGTAAAACTAATCAACGTGCGGCATAATTCCATAATAATGCAGTTACCTGTGGATGCCGGCTTTCTAAGGAACTTCTTTCCGGCGGCATGCAGAAACTTTACTCTGCAAAAAATGACTACTTAATTAGCATGCATTGTTCTCATTGATTTTCGATGTCCTTGAAAAGTAAACTATATTTCATGGAAAACAAGCATAAAAATATTCATCCTTCTGCTCATTCGGTAGAAAATGGCTTTTTCTTCCAATTTTATACTCGAGGGAAGGATAATATTCGGTTTTTAAAAGCTTTTCCCATTCCTGAATAATTTTGAACCCGACCTGCCGTTGCACTTGTATTCAATGTTCAAAAACAACAAGCCGTTTATTTTCCACATACGGTAAACCATACGTTTCTCCATGACATTAAGAGGAGACCATGTTGGGTTCATAAAATTTAGCAATGTATTTACGCCATATTATAAACTTTACAAGCAACATTAGTAAATGCAGCGACACGATGTTTACTGAGGGGGCATTTCACGGTATTAAAAAGTCTCACAACCAGCAACTTTTTAAAACCAAATTATACCCTCCTTTTGAGCATACAATTGAAAGACGTAATTTTCCACCGAATGAGCAAAACACACTTTGTAAAAAAATGAATACTTAAGTAACATGTTTTTTTCCCATTGATTTCTGTTGGCCTTAATAATTCAATTATATTTCATAGAAAATATGCATAAAAATATCCATTATTTTGCTCATTCGGTAGAAAATTGCGTTTTCCAATTTTATACTCGAAGGAAGGTCATAAGTTTATAATTCCGTTTTAAACAAGTTTCTAATTGTGAGACTTTTTAACACCGTCAAACAGCCGTTCATAAAACGTCATGTCTCTAAGTTTACCATTGTGGCTTGTAAAGTTAACAATATGGCTCAAATCTATTGCTAAATTTTATGAATTTCATATAGTCCCCTCTTAATATTGTAGAGAAACGAATGGTTTTCCTTACGCAAAAATATATGATTTGTAGGTTGAAAACCCTGAATGCAGGTGTAACGACAGGCCGGATTCAAATTAAACAGGAATTGGAAAGGTTTTCGAAAACCGAATTATACCCTTCCCTCGAGTATAAAATTGAAAGGCGATGCCATTTTCTACAGAATGAGTAAACGAATGAATATTTGTATGCATGTTTTCATGAAATATAATTGAATTTCGGAAGAGCAGTTGGCGAGCTTACACGTGATTTCGAGCCTGTATAAACTGCACACGTGAGTGATGAGTGCAATCGATTACGTTTCGTCCTTTCATACAAACAAGCGGGGATGAGGGGGGAAGAGCGGAGGAGGCGGTTAGTGACAGTGAGGGTTAATTTTAGCCGTGTCACAAGGAGGGGAGGGAAGGGGCGGGAGCCATCGAAAATCAGTGAGAAAAATTAATGCCATTTAAGTAGTCATTTTTCACAGAGTGCGGTTTTTGCATGCATCCGGAAAGAAGTTCGTTCGAAAGCCAGCATCCTGGGGTAACTGAATTATTATAAAGTTATGCTGTACAACCCAATTTAACTACTCTTTTCGAAACGAAAACGCACTTCGGATTTTCCGTGGACACTCCATGAGTTAGCTCACCTGATGTGTGTTAAAAAGATGCTGTGAGAGCATGACAACCAACAGTAAGCTCTACTACTACTACAATTCAAACGAACGCTGCCCGGACTTTATTAAGTAGAGTAAATAATATGAATGTGTGGATCCCCATCTCAAACAAGGATTGCTTCATCCTCTTTGAATCCCTTCGCTAAGCATCGCATTGTTCCTCTGTCAGTAGTGCGGGTGCAAACGTGTCGAAACGCGACTCCAACTGCCATTACATTTCCCCCACTCGCTCACCCTAAGGGTACGTCTGCACGCCGGCGCGGCCTGACGCCCACGGTGTGCCTAAAAACGCCTATTGCTGAGTCTGTTGCTCCTTCTGTGTCTGCTGCACTTATGACTCAGTCCTGACTCACTGGCAGCCTCTCCACCCTTTCGTCATGGCTTTACCCATCGGTTGGTGCACATCGTTAGTCCCCGGGCCTACTCATCGGGCGAGGCATGCTGGTTCTGTCTTGGGTGGGAATAGCTGCACGTTGAACTGCGGACTCCCTTACCTTTCCCGGACGGCGATCTAAGTTGGCAACGGTATAGACAAGGACCCCACTTAACTGTCAGTAGACTGTGGATCGTGTGGGCTTTATCCTGGCACCCATCTGCAGGCTGTTTCAGAAACTACACTGTCAACCGCGATTTTTTTCCCACGACCTCACATCTTAACTCAAAATTCGTTATTTTGCGAAATTTGCCTTTCGTTTATTTTTTACTTTTCCAATTAAAGCATACTACTAACTGACTGTCGGCAGTTAATGAATATTACGCGGTTACCCGCTGTGGCTGATGGACTTTGGCCCAAATATTCATGTATAAAATTCTCGGTCTGTGCCTATAGACCTTGAATAAACTGATCTACTCCAACTTCGTAGGTAATTTCTGAGGAAATTAAAAAGTGACAACTTCTAGATTGGAAATGCTGGGGGACCCACTGACGAGCCGAACCCCACGCGGCTGCGCCATGCAGCTGCAGAACATCGGCGAAACACGCGTGTATGGGCTTTTGGCTAGTACTTGTACCGTTAGTATGGTATCACCTTACCCTAAAGTTTAATTACTACTCTCATTTCTGTTGTTGTATAATAGCGTAGGATAAGACTTTCGGCATAAATTCAGGCAATTTTTTTGTTTTCTTTCATTTTGTCAGCTTACTGTCCAGCGTGCTACATCACCCATAAAACTCCCTTTACCATAAATCACGTATGGCACGATCCACAGTCTACTGACAGTTAAGTGGGATCCTACTCTATACCGTTACCTCTAAGTTAACAAATATGCTCGCCTTTTTGCCCCTGCAAAAAGTGGGAAGTTAGAATTTGATAGCACCGCGTCCACTCTCACCCACCATCGGCAACGACGGAATATGCGACCTCATCCGCCGAGTGCGGCGAATAGACTACCGTGCCTTACGGGACCGATGGGAGTAGGGGTTATACGGGTGAGGCTAATGAATGGGAAAGAGAGCGTTGAACAAGGACGAAGTTTTGAAAAAATGTTCTTATTCCGTGAATTGGCTCAGATAGCACCGATAACCGAAGGATGTTAAATATAGCGCCTGCGTAATAAGGCACCAAGTTCAGAGATCAAGGCAGCCAAATGACCAATAGAAACCCAAGCACGAATGGCGTTGGCGAACCCCATAAGAATAAAGTGGACACGTTGAGCCAAAGACACGACATAATGATGCAGGGCAGCGGAGCACAGGGTGGCCAGAAAAGGTAAGGTATACCAAATTACCTTGTATACCAACCGGCAACTAAGCTGAATGTGATACCTAAGCGAAAGTGATACAGTTCATGAAAAGTCGTAAATAGCGCTTAAAACTGGCATTATCGGGAAGCAACAATTTGCTCAGGCATAAAGCAGGGATTCAGTCAGCGGGCACGTATATGCAGCCTCTGTTTTATCGTCCCTTTTAGAACCCCACAGAGCCGCTTTTCCCCGTACACACCACCACATTTGACAGCAAGCCCACAGCACCAGCTACGGAGACCTCGCGTCCACCATCTGCAGCTGGCGCCAAGAAACCTGCGCCCACGTCCAATCGCAATGCCGCCGCGAGCACGACTCACGCCTCGCGCTGGAGCTCCTCCTCCGCCACCGCCCAGCGTGGCAAGGCCGCCTGTTCCGTGTCCAGTTCCCAAGCCGCCGGCGGTAGCAGAGTGACCTCGAGCAACGGCTCTCGGCGCTTACCAAACGGCGGTGCCTCCGGCAGTGGCGAGACGGAGGGCAGTGAACTGGAGACGGAGGATACGGAGCGCAAGTTCTGCACCACTCCGCGTCACCGGTCCTCCTCGCGCCAGTCGGTCGGAAAGCTCTCCGCCGGCCGCAGCCTCTCCTGTAAGTGGCGACGGGAAATTACTATTTTTGGGCCAGCTGTCGAATTTTGTCATGGCAGGGAAGGCATCAGTAGTTCCTCTTGGCTGGACTTTGTTCATACGAAGTCTGGAAGGTACAGTGAGTGACCTATCTCATGAAATGTTGGCTGAAATTCTGAAATGCGTTTTCGATTAGGAAGGATTACTTGGTCGCGATTGTGATACTGATTATCTTAAGGCATATTCTTATAACATTTCGGACTCGGCAGGATGTCGGCTTTTAAATTCACTTCTTTTCAATCTCCTGTAGAAAGCGTGCTCGGTAAAAAATGACTACTTAAGTAGCATGCATTTTTCCCATTAATTTTCGATGGTCTTGGAAATTCAAATATATTTTATAAAAACCATCAACAAAAATATGCTTTCTTTTAGTCAATCAATAGAGAATCACGTCTTCTTTATATTTCATACTTAAGGAAGGAGTATAAATAGGTTTTAAAGAAGTTTTCTAATTGCCGAAAAATGTGAAGCCTGATCATTCGTTGCATTAGCGCTTAGTGATTACACTCTACAAGGTGCATGCGTTCCGCGTAAAGAAAATCACATATTTTTCTATGTCATTAAAGAGATATCATACAGAGCCCATGAAATTTTGCAATGGATGCGGACCATGTTGGACATTTCATGAGGAGCAGTGGTAAACGGCCAGGTACGATGCTATGTGAATGAACACATCGCGGTCTTAAAAAGTCTCATAATTAGAAACTTTTTTAAAACCTAATTATACTCCTTCCTTAAGTATAAAATATAAAGAAGACGTGATTCTCTATTGATTGACTAAAAGAAAGCATATTTTTGTTTGTGGTTTCTATAAAATATATTTGAATTTCCAAGACCATCGAAAATCTATGGGAAAAATGCATGCTACTTAAGTAGTCCCTTTTTACCGAGCACGCTTTCCACAGGAGAGTGAAAAGAAGGGCATTCAAAAGCCGACATCCTGCCGAGTCCGAAATGTTATAAGAGTATGCCTTAAGGTAATCATTATCACAATCGCGACCAAGTAATCCTTCCTAATCGAAAACGCATCTCAGAATTTCAGCCAACATTTCATGAGATAGGTCACGCACTGCACATGAAATCTCCGCGTAGACAGAACTGAATAATGGAACTGCCCAAGTCGACCCCTGGTGCCCAGGAAGAGCAAAAGACGAATGACAAGCTGCCTTCTGACTGCAATCTTCCATTTCTGAGCGAATGACGACAGGAATGAAGGCAAACTGTGTCGCCATAGTAATCATACAGCAGAAGGCGGTTTGGTCAGATGTGTTTATGTAGCCACACCTGAGGTAAACAAACCCAGCCACCTGTAATACAGGACCGATGGTGGGGCAGGGGAACGCACAGGCGACGAGGTCAAGTAATTGTATGCTAAAGAAAAGCTATTGGGAATGCGCGGTTGTACTTTGAGTGGTTGAGAAATAGTTCCAGCCGTTGAGGGCGTTATAGAACCTGGGATTCGCATATTCGCTTCCATCCGGTAGAATGTTCCTGTCCCGGGCGTGCTGATCGCTGATTGGCCACCGCGTGTGCGATAGCCTCCCGCGCAGAAACGTCTGGAATGTTCGACCAGCCATTGATTGGGCCGCACGCGTGAGCAAAGCCAGCACACGTGCTCGGCGCTGCAGTGCACGCCGGTCGGCCGTCTAACTTCACGCGTGTCTCACGCCGCCGGCTTGGTCCCCTGTTCAGTGCCTTGGGCCGTGGCTCTACGCCGCTTGCACTCTCCATAACACCCAATCATCGGCCCTTTTTTATCGTCTCTGCCTGCTCTACAGCTCTTCATCGGCTGACAAGTGGCGAGGACAGCGCGTACAGCGGACCCGGTCTACCGGTAGCTGGTCTTCCCCAGACACGGCTCTACGCAAAACCAAAACCAAAATCCAACAGAGCAGTGATTGTCAACGCCATCAGTCACTGCTGTCTGGCCGGCACGGTCAATGAATCTATCAAGAAAACTACGCTCCAGGTTAGTTCTATACTCCCCACCTGTCTTGACTGCTAGTCTTCTTCAGGTCATTGGAGTCATAGTTTTTTTCTTCTTCAAAGCTATGGACTATTGCCAGCCGTCTGTCGCATTGTTCTGCAACAGACTTTAGCAAGTCTTAAAAGACCTGTCCATTGGAGTTTGGCTGAGTCATTTGTAGTGGTAGGGGGCGCTCCCCGATCCTTCTTACGGAACTCTCTCGTTCCGTCGTGCCTTACGTGCTCTCTCTCGAGCCCAACCAGCAGCCGCACAGCGGCGCATGATATAGGCAGTATGTTATTACCGACAAAGACAAGGGAGACTGGAGTGGCCATTTCTGACTTATTAGCTGTCGTTAGCCAGTCATACGCAAGCCCGAAGCGTGGAACACCCGAGGCTCGAACTCGCGACCTGTTAGTTAGAAGTCCAACGCCTCTAACCACTGAGCCACGCGTTCGTTGTCCTGTCGGTTTTCGATCGGGAATATACAATGGTAGGGGGCGCTCACCGATCGTTCTTTGTCGGTAATAACATACTGCCTATATCATGCGCCGCTGTGCGGCTGCTTGTTGGGCTCGAGAGAGAGAGCTCATAAGGCACAACGGAACGAGTGATTTCTATAAAAACGATCGGTGAGCGCCCTCCTACCATTGTATATTGCCGACCGCAACCGATGACCCCGTGGCTCAGTGGTTAATGGCGTTGGACTGCTTACTAACAGGCCGCGTGATCGAGCCCCAGGCGTTCCACACTTCAGGGTTGGGTATGACTGGCTGACGACGGCTGGCGGGCCAGAAATGGCTATTCCAGTCTCCCTTGTCTTTGTCAGTGATAACATAGAAGGCCACACTAAGAAAGAGCCGTTGAAGCCTGACTCCCAATCTTAGAAATGGTCAAGCTATCCTTCCAAAGTTGCGACTCTTAGCTCTTCATGATAGCATTCAGCTCACAAGGTTTATCATACTGAGGAATGTGGCGATTTGTTGTAAGGCAAGATTTCCGGGTGTCGACTTTGCTCTCTCGTACGCCAGCCTGCCAACTACCTTTGTCTGGGATCGGACGCAGTGGTTGAGGGCGCACGAAGACCTGCGTCCAACCCTCCATCCCCATCCCCGTGTACAGGTGCAATCATGGGATCGCACGGACTCAGCTTAGCCTGCTAATCGTGTGCCCTGCGCCGGTCTGATCCCCGTTTTGGAGACCAATCTCGTAGTGACTAGCAGCCAGACCCAATTCATGAAACGGATTCTCTTGTGCCCCGTAAGATGATGAAGGGACAAACCTTCTCACTGTCTTCGAAATTTGTCTCTTTCATTTTATGTGACCACGGAGGGAGGGGGGGGGTGTGGAGGAGTCAAGGCTGCCGGCACTCCCTTTCCCTCTGATGTACACTGATCCGAGTTTTTTGTATTAGTTTCCTCTTAGTCATACGTGCTTATCCCGTTTTCGCTCTTAATGCCTCGCAGGAACTCGCGGCAGTGGATGGATCGCACTTCATCGTTCTTTTCCGCGACTCACGTTGCCAGTATCGAGCTCTTTATGCGTTCGATCCTGAATCAGAAGAGCTTCATTTGATTTCCGGTAACGGCCCTCGTAAAATCATCCACAAAATGGTGGACAAATTTTTCAAGTAAGTCTTATCGTCCTGTTAGCATTATCGGTATCATTTTTGGCCTTATTTTGAACCCCCCTTATTGACGGCTTTTTAAATAGCCGAATGCTCATTCCTCAGAATCTCTGCAGTTTTCCCTCGCTCAAGAGTTGCATTTGAACATGGGACTCCGACGCAGCCGCCTAAAATTCTTTTTTTACCCCTGGATTATAATCTCTTTTTGCTGATCGTCAGTAGGAACGTTGGAGAACTTTGCGCTTCCCGTTTTCTGCCTCCTTTCGGTGCAGCTTTCCTAACGCTTTTGTCCATTTCCCTTTTATCTTTCTTAAAAGATACAACAGCGGCCTCAAACAGTTCACAGAAATAACGTCTACAAAACACTTGAGCACTGTAGTGGATGCCATCACTATTCAGAACAACTTCTGGGCCCGAAATTCTTCTATCGCCTCTACGACCGCGACTGCCAGGGGTAGCCTGACTCAGTCCGTAAATGGTGGCCATTCATAAACGTCTTTCACTTCCGTGCTGTCGCGGATTGTCATTGGCTCGTGGATAACCCCTCATCTGGCCCATTCGAATAAGGTAGCGCAACGTGAAACAACAAGTCGCTTCTTCCCTCACCGGAACCCCCTTTCCGGTTATCGACAGGACCTACTGCCGTCATTGCCGCCACCACCACCACTACCATAAAAAACATGCCTTGCCTTTCGTCATTGTAAAAATTTGTTTCGATCTAACTTCTCCTCTAAGATTATGACACTGCCCTCAACGCATTTTCTGTCCTTTTCTGTCTGCGCCGTCCAGACCTTCCTCTTCCTTTTTAAATTTTATTTGCTCATGAATATTCATACTTTCGAGTTATTGATGATTCGCCCTTTGGGGAGGAGCACTGCGCTCCTTTTGGGTCGACTGTATGAATTGTTGAATTTCGTCGCCCCTCCCGGTCAACACCCTCATCCACTCTGTCTGTCATCACTGCAGGGTGACAGGCAGGAGTGGAGAACCATGTACTTCAGTAGAATTTAATCTGGACACCGATGCTGTACTTATCGTGAATTTTTGTCTTAAAATGCACAATCTTATTTACTGATGAAGTTATTTTGGCTTCTGAAGGCGAGCAGCCGACTGTGTTGCATCAACTGCCTTCTATGCTGATTCTGCCGCACCAGTGTGCTTCTGGAGCATAAGTTCAACACTCTGTCGCGTCATCTGTGTCCTCTCTAACTGAGTTTAGAATGTACCGCAAGAAGAGGTTTTTCATCTTATGATCTTTAAATTACGACTGTTGTCTGCCACGGTTGTTTGCTTGCTGTGCGCATGTTTCGGTTCGCGCCTGAGTTTTAAGAAAACGAATTGAAGTATAAACCTACAGTAGGTCAACTAACTCATGAAATGTCAACCGAAATTCCGAAATGAGTTTTTGTTTCAAAAAAATTAATTAAGTAGGGTTGTAAAATTAGTCAGCCTTCAACATAATTCCATAATATTTAAGTTACCTCAGGATGCCGGCTTTCGAATAAATTCCCTTCCGACTGCATACAAAAACTTCATTCAGTGAAAATGACTACCTGAGTAGCATGCATTTTTGTCATTGATTTTCGATGCCCCTAAACGTCCAATTATATTTTATGGAAAACGTGGATAAAGATATTCATTCTTTTGCTCATTTGGTAGAAACTTAGGCCTTCTTCTAATTTTATGCCCGAAGGAGGGACATAATTCAGTTTCAAAAAAGTATTTAATCGTGGGACTTTTAAATACCGTGAAATGGCCGTTCATAAATCGTCATGTCTCTGCATTTACTATCGTGGCTCGTAAAGTTAACAATATGGATCAAATCCACTGCTAAATTTTATGAACCCTACATTGTCCCTCTTTATTACCGTAGAGAAATGTGTAGTTTTCCGTTCGCGGAAAATGTACGGCTTTTAGTTTGGAAGCCCCGAATTCAGGTGTAACGGTAGAGCGGGTTCAAAATTATTCAGGAATCGGAAAAGTTTTCGAAAACCTAATTATACCCTTCCTTCGAGTATGAAATTGGAAGAAGGCGTAATTGTCTGCCGAATGAGCAAAAGAACGAGTATTTCATTCATACATTCCATGAAATAAAATTGGACAGTTAGGGCATCGAAAATCAATGAGAAAAAGTCCTGCCACATAAGTAGTCATTTTCACAGAGTGTAGTTTTTGCATGCAGCCGCAAGGAAGTTTGTTTGAAAGCCGGCATCCTGAGGTAACTGAAATATTCTATAACTATGTTGCAGGCTGACTAGTTTTACAACCCTACTTGATTAATCTTTTCGAAACGAAAATGCATTTCGAATTTTCGCTTGACATTTCATGAGTTAGCCCACCTACCGTAAGGTTGAAGCTCTGAGTAATTTTTGAAAGGGGTTATTGTATTACACTTACCTAGAGCCCGCCTCAATGACCTTTGCCTTCAGGCCAAATCTACGTTACGCCATTATGTTCTCAATATGTGATCTGAGGTTAACCTTTTCTGTTAAATTATGGTCTATTTTGTGGTTCTAGATTAAAACTTATTTTCTTTGTTGACTAAAAACAGGTGTCAATTGCACAACTTTCAGCGATGACGGCTTAACTGGCTTGTCGAAACCATTCCGGCTGGAACGCGGAAGTCGATGGCGAGTGAGGGCGAATATGTGAGGCATGTATAATGTCTATATGCGTCTCAGGGCTTAGTTACACTCGTTTCCACACCGCCCGCGTGACGAAGTCGTGTTGTCGGCGTCGCGGCCGGGGGGGGGGGGCTAGGGGTAGGGTGTGGACGATGTCCGTATGCCAAACACGAGGAATGGGCGTGACTGCCATTAAGGGGTTGGTGCGGCATTCGATTACCACCTGGAGTCGGCCACGGAAAGCAGACAAAACGCTGGATTCGCTAGCCTTATAGCTCCGTCTCGGCTGCCGCTAGCACGCGTTGGCGCAGGCCTTCAGAGTAGTTTGCTGGTGCTCGAGAGGCAATCTGAAAGGTTACTCTGGTGTCGACGCGGTGCTTTGTCTAGTAGATGCGCGAGGACAGAAGTAGAAATCGGTGTATCTTCACTGCCTAGCCAGGTAGGTATGTGTCCGCTTACTATATTTCCCAGACACCTCGTGTACGACGAATGCGCAGAGGCAAGCGAATGTCCTACGAAGAGCGGGAATGGTGCAAAGCCACGGCCTATAACAAAACGACGACAACTTGCCGTGAAGCCGACTGCGGTAATTCAACTCAAACAGCCAATGAGTGTGCGTTGCCGTACCGAATACGTGTGATACTTTGATCATGCATGCGGCGGATCGAATATTCGATATTTTCCCTCAAATGATTATTGCTCACGAGCCGGCCAATCAACGACCGCCACGCGACAGGCCGGAAATTTTCCAGAACCCGCATCACGATTTGGCACGCAATAGGACGGAATACTTGAGGAGACTAAAAAAGCAAAACCAGTCTGCATAAGCGAAAGACGCCCTTTGTTCACAGGCTGTCAATAGAGTGCTTGTCTTCCGAACCGGCTCTCTGTTCCACCTTCCTCACAGGTCATAACAGAATGAGCAAATAAAAAGCTATCTGGCCCGCAACGGCTGTTCGGCATCACCTCCTAACTGAAATAAAGGAGAGTTTGTGAAGAATGCACGTAAGTTCGCGCGGGGATAGTTACCCTTAGGCGTCGTCTCATGCATTCGACTTGTGCGTCCCCTAGAAAAGGCAATCTTATAAACATATTCTTCTTTTATGCAGTTGTGGTAGTACATTTTTCAGTGCACTCTTCAAGACTCCAGCAGATAAAGGTCTCTGGGTAGCCGCCTTCCCGAAGTGTGTTCCACAGCTGCTGCAGTTCCGCTTCGCCGGTTCGAGGAGAGCAAATGCACCTCACTCTGGCCGCCAGTTCGTGATCTAGATTTCGTGTTAGATTTAAGGAGCGAGTCTGTGAACATTTTTCTATTATCCCGCCCAGTTTTTCCTTCGAAATACCCTACGCTGGACAGACCACTCTAGTTCGTGCAGAAGGACATCGGGGAACGTAATTTCCTTATCCGCCCCAGACTCTATGGCAAACTTTAGCGAGGGGCGCGCACTGTTAAACTTCTGGACCGGGTACCGATGTCGATCGGTCAGACAGAATATGTCGTTCACGCACCAACCTCAAAGGTCGAGATTATTGATGGTATCCTGTAAACTCGTTTTGACTCACTTGTACAACCGTACGGTCACTTTCCGGTTCGGCTGTGGTAGCTCGAGTCCATTTACAACGCTGTCAGATTTGGATTTAGTCGCACACCTTACTACTAAAACCCTAGTAGACAGGTTTTTTTTAAATCCATGGAAACACGAGGCTGTAATAGCCAGTGTATTTATGAGAACAAAGCGTGACACATTGGCTTTGGATTATACTGGGACACATCCAACTGGGATTGTTCACCTGCAATCTGGAAAGTCACTGCTTATAGTACAGCTCAATAAGAAGACGGTTTAAGGAAGCCTACTTCCTCCTTACCTTCCGTGAATGCACTAAGGGCTTACCTTGACGCCATATAGTTAAGCTTGCTAAGTGGATGACCAGTTCCACAGAATTAAGAAGACAGAGACCCAATTCAACACAGACGTTGATATTCGACCTACTTGTCCACTCCTCTACTTCGAAAATGGGTAGGGAATACACAGTTTGTACGTACATTCACGAGAATTAACTACCAACCACCTGTACATTCCAACGAGGTAAAACATGCTCAGCTGACCCCTGTTCGAATCCAAGACTGTCGCCACTCACAACTTATTGATGATACCTAAACGAGAGAGGGGATAGCCTGTGTCTAGGTGCATTTTTCACCCCCTCGACAACGGTACGTAGAAGGACCCTACTTAACTTACGGAAGACCGTGGATCACGTCATACGTGATTGGCGATAGGGGGAGTTTTATGCGTGGGGCAGCGCGCTAGACAGTAAGCTGACGAAATGCAGGAAATCACAGAAATAGTTTGGATATCTGCCGAAAGACTCGTCGTGAGCTTTCGTACAACAGCGGAAATGAGCACTGTAACTAAAAATAAACAAAAAGTACACTTCAAGAATAAAGGAGTTTGAATGAGGGTTTGAAGTCGTAGGAAGTGATTGTTATTGGCAGTGTAATGACTGTAAAGGCCTGTAAATGGATGCCAAGATAAAGGCCTCTATGACGTGATCCACAGCCTGCCGTCAGTTAAGTGGTATCCTTCTCCATACAGTTACCACCACCTCTCTCACAAAGTGTTCGGACACGGTGTCGACCCTAAACGCAATACTTTACTGGTTAAGACACCTCTGCTTATGTTAACATAAGTCTTCCCCGTCTTTTGTGAAGCGTATGCTGTACTGGTCGTCGTTACGCTACCCTCCCTATACTGTATTTTAACATCAGGCTCAACCTTATTTGGCGCTGTTGCCCAATGAGGTTGCAAAAAAGACAAGTACCAAAGTAAAAAGGCAAGTAAGGTGGCCAATACGGACGTCCGACGGAAAGCCTTCTCGCAAGGGGGGAGTGGACTATGGAGCGAACTCCCTGCTGCGGGGGTTTGTTCCGAAACCGTTGCATACTTTAAGTGCATGCAAGACGCGCATCTCCTGAGAAACTCCTATACACATAATCACGATTTTGTTAGTGGCGGCAGTTTGCGCTTGGCTCACGCTTGACGTTAACTTTTGAATTTCCAGATTAACTGATGTAACAATCGATTCCGCCACTCTCTCCCTGATGATGGATTCAAGTAAGAATCCGAAAGGGCAGACGAACAAAGCCCTTGTTCCAGCGATCGCTTCTTCTTCTTCTTCTTCTTCTTCTTCTTCTTCTTTTTCTTCTGTTCATTCGATTCTACTGCTGTATTTCGATTTGGGTAGGGAGCTCAAGAGCAAAAGCCTCATTCCCATACTAAACTGATTCCAACTGACTCTGGAAAACAATGCAACACAAATGCCTTTCGATGTCATAAGTTAGATCTTACGTCAAAAATCGTAACTGAATTTTGAAACGGGTATGTGCAGCAGAATCTATTGGTAACAACGAATTTCACGAGGGCTCACTAACCCGCAACCTGTCGCTGCATAACACAGCTAACGAACGAGGAACATACAGCAATTTAAATTCCCACAGAAAAATCAAAGCAAAACAACAAGGCCGTGGTTTACTACACACAGATTAATCAATGAAAATGATGGCTTCGAAACCCAATATTTTTTAAAAAACGGGGGAGTTGATATGCAAGAGCTTGTGTGCAAATCCAAGGACTGAGGATATATAGGGCAAATTGAGGTTAATTGTGTGGTTTGACCGTTTTCATAATTCGAGTTTTTCCCGCCGTCTGTAGGTAGCCTACAAGTAGAGCAATATGCGAGTTGCTCATACCCGAAAAAGTACACGGAAGGATGGTTTGGATCACCGGACTTTTTTAATAGCAGTTTTCTCATCTACAGAATAAAGCGAGGTGCCACATCCAGGTACCTGTATCTTCTCGCCAGGGGAGAGTTATCTGGCCTCGGTTTATTCATTAAAATTATCTGCTCACTAGCATAGGGAAACTCGACCATTCTGATCACGTTTTCCGAAATGTACTAAATCAGGACAGAACTGAGCGAATGTGGCCCATGTCATCTCAGAGTCACAGACCCAACTACATCTAGTCCTCTGTGCAGTGACTGCGCTCAGGTGTTACTTACTGGAATTGGGCGAACTCCCAATGCGACAAACTAGAAGATCATTTAGGAACATCCGCGTTTGAATGGCTATAGTGTAGAAGAACGCCATGGCATGAACATCGTATGGTAGGGTACAGCGCATACTAAGTAAAACCGCGGGCATCGGTAACACCAGGATACAGAAAACTATACCTCGAGGAGATGCGGAACATAATTACGCACCAGATGATCCGGTTGATATCATCAGACATATTTCTCACGCAATTTATAATGTTGTCTATGAAATCTCACTCAAACTCGTAAATTTCAACGACGACACCTGTTGTATCACTTAGGGAAACCACGAGGATTCATTGTTTTCCGTTACTATCGAGTTCTCGCTGTGACCCGGAATGTTCTATAGAGTATTTAACTGTATAAGAAAGCATGAATCCACAAGTAGTTAGGAAAGGATAATGTCATAGGTGGGGTTTGGAACCAAAGACAACTCCTGCGTGTCCATCTGGAAACTCGACTCTCTGAAGGGTTAAAATCAAGGCGAATAGGCCATATGAATGCCAGCATTGAGCGGTTGTCCAACGTTTGATTGAACCAAGAGTACCTACCAACGAGGAAAGGATTACAGTCGATGTTGGTCATTTTTAAAGTTTTCCATAACCCTTGACCGAACCAAAAAGTGACAGTTCGTTCATTTTTCGGATTGGGGAAAAGGACAGCAACCGAGCGGGAACTGATCGATCACGGTATGTGAAGATTGTGTTAGGCAGAAACTTTGAGACAAAGTCACTTCCGTCCACAAAAATGAATCCCGGAGATATTCGTAAGGAAATGTCGCTAACTGAAGTTTCCACAAATCGTAATTTCGCAGCGCTGCCTACAAGTGGTAAAGCTAAGCTCGGAAACGACGGATGGCGATAGTGACCTGACTAATTACAATAAAAGAGTCGTGCAGAAGAACATGTTCTCTCCATGTGACCAGCTCATGATAATGTTGGCACAGACATTTTTGTGACGAAATTTCGCATCCGGTGCTTCTTATACTCAGAGGTGTCAGCTGGCGAACATTAGGTTTTTCTGGGTTAGAAGACTCTAGGCTGGCCTTTGCTTCCTTTTTCACATCAACTCTAGCTTCAATCTTCCGCTCATTGACACTCTCACTCCAAGAGATCAGTCTTATGCCACGCGCAACTCCTCCATGTTGATTCCGCCGCCTCTTTGCACTACATCTAAGCTTCCCCTCTTCTTTGCTTCCAAATATGCCTTCCTTTGGAATAATCTTCCGCCTGAAATTAGATCATCGCCTAATTTACTGGTATTCAAGTCGAAATTACGCAAACATATTACACCGTGAAGCATGAAGGCACTGTTAACGGTCTCATTCCCGAACACTCAGGTTCTTCACTTCGAGAAGGGTCCTCCTGGGATTTGGTGGTAGATCAAGTGGTAACCCTCAATTATATCATTAGAAACCCTGTTTTGAATTGGATTCTAAATCCACTGCTATCCTTCCTCCCCCATAGCGACAATTTTCGCGGTTCTTGATGTCATCTCCCGCACTCCAACGTCATGCGGCCTGTCGGCGCTCACGGCGGAACCCTCATTATTCGCCGTCTACTAGTAGTTTGGTCATACCTGCCTTCCCCACTCCTCGGCTGGACTCGAAGCGGACTGCGGCCGATCACGTCTGGGTTCCTATCGTCTGACCTCATTGACGCGAATAGTCTCATGCGGCGTGTCAATCCGGCCCAGACGATGTCAATTGTGAATCCCCTATACAATACCACATGCAGGCCAGTCCTGTCTGACCCGCATACGTACAACTGAAGGCTGACATTTATTTCTGCCCTGACGATGCCCGATTATAATCCGTTATATACCGCCACATGCAGGCCAGTCCTGCCCGCATTGTTCTGTTATTATTATTAGTGAGGGTTTTTTTTCTCCTGTAAAATTAATAAAATCATTTTTTAAATTTTTAAGTGGCTTTTTTTCACCGCTCGCTAATCATTTCTCTTAACGGAGTGCAAATTCAAAAACCATGAATCGGATTTTGTACAGATTCTGTCTACCTCTCCTAAAATTCGTATGCAAATGTATTTTTACTTGCATTGATCGGACCCTGACGGGTCGTTACTAAAAGTTATTATTATTATTATATTTGCTTAACAGTTATGCCAGTCATTGATATTGTGTAAATATGTGACTGTCAAATATAGAGCTGACAAGTTTTTTGAGGGTTTAGCGTTTTCCACAAATACAGCGAAATTGGATAATTTATCCCTCCCCTCAACCAGCTGGTGGGAGAAGATTTTGGCTCATAACTCGGCTTTGGTATATCCTGTCTTTAATTTGTTTTGGTGGCCTCCACGATTAGTCGTTCGTGGCAGTTCGAAGAATTCACCAAGCTGAAGAGCGCAGTCTAATCATCTGACTGTCCGAAAGGCCACGATCGTGTCTCCTCGTGTGGTGCATGAGCAAGGATATTATTTTAGCATTTCCAAGCGCCTATAATAAGGTAAGCAAATCAATCCGCCGACACTTCGGTTGTTGTTCGGTGTACTTTCTCCAAAAAGGTGGAATCTGGCTGTGTCCAGGGATGCCACGCCTGAACGCAACATTCTAACATAGGTTGAACAAATGTTTCGATTGTTCGACCAAAGAGCTTTTCGAGAAAATTGAGGAAGCATCTGCCGATCGCGTCTAAGATGCCCATGGTCTTCGCTGATGCCCTGGATCTGTAAGACGATGGTTTGTTAATAGACATCAATTATTCAGCGAGGTCTCTGCGCTCGTTGACTGATTCGATTTGGTGACCCCCTATAAAGTAGTGACATTGAAATATCAACGGCCTTCTTCCAGTAGATCGTAATTTGTTAAATTGGCATTTCTTAACGTTGAGGCTAAGGAGCCACTCAGGACATTTTGCAGTTGTAGCGTATCTTCCGTCTTCTCTATTAAATTCAATAACTTGAGATCATCGAAAAACCCTACACGTTCGCAGTTGAGGCAACCCAGAAAGTCGTTCGCACATACTAAAAACCGACTGGGACTAAGAACACTTCCTACGGAACGCCATTGTAAATGTTGACCGACTCCAATCTGAATTTACCAACACCAATTTACTGAGATCTGCCTTTAAGGGGGTCGGCTAGCTATTTCAGTAAGATTCCGATCCAGCTTCCAAAACGTTCTTGATATACGGAGGCGTTCGACAGCATTTGGTATACGTGTGGTTAGACCTTCCGTCCCTTTACGTATGCACCGGTTGACGAAGTTGCGCGGATAGCCATTGGCTTTGAAGATCTGTCGGAGTTATTGTAGTTCGGGAAACCAAACCGTCAGTCGGCCTCCCGAGCATGTCAGCCAACGACTGCTATAATTAGGCGCGGCTGATGACATAGCTTAACAACTCCGTTAGTTGGTCGCGAGATCACGCGGGTCGAAACCTCCTGTGTACGGAGAACCTCCATAATTCCGGTGTCTATGACTCGGGCATATTGTTTTATGCGACCTTTCACCGGTACTACCGACAACGGCAAAATCGGTTGTATGCCTGCTGCAGGAGGTAGGTGCTATTTAGCGTTGGATGGCACGTGCAGCAGCGTGCATTGGCAGGAGGGCGATTTATGTTGAAGGGATTTCATTAATGGCGTTCATAGTTACGTACAAGACCGCTTAAGCTCATGCAATGTTCGGATATCCTGAAGCATTTTGAGCCGATAAGAAGTGGGTGGAAGGTGCATTTCAGGATTCCGAGCACTGTTTTGGTGGCTCTACTGAGATGGATTCATGAGTGACTGATGATGCCGATGCATAGTTAAAGTTATAGATGACAGTAAGAAGAGAATGTGCCGATTACTACTGAGCTGGTAACTATGACATCGTTAATTAAGGTGAAAACGTTTGTGGATTAAGAGGTGGGTTTGTAATTATTTTGCCGTGTATTCCGTCCTGGTGGATATGTACATGACCGACGGAACTCAGGCAAGTCCAGAAATTTCCCAGATGGTTTGAGCAGGTAAGGCGCACGTGACGGACGTACATTGCGACTGCAGATATTGGTTCGCCAGTCTGACCGATATGTATTCCCAAGTGACCGGCCAGACTAATGTCTGATAAATGGGTGAGATGGGTATTAATACTGGACGGGATTAAGTCTACATGGCACAGACAACGATGGTTTTTGATGGCTGAGAAGGTGATAGAAATGCATTGCCTTGTAAGATGGAAGGCGCGTCGGCTGTGGTTGTGCTGCGAGTCGATCCGTGCTCGGAATACCCGCTGTGATAGATGTGGGTGTTCTTGTTGAAAATCCGCGACACTCGAGGGCTGCGAAACGGTCTTTTCACTTTGGTTGCAGCCATCCGATTGGTTGGAAAGATTTCGGCTCTGGCTTTCATTCCGGTGCTTCACGCCTGCTGAGCTTAAGAAATGTCCTTCTTAGTCCCCGTGTTCATTTACAGTTGCTTGAGGTGGGTCCTCAATGCATTATTTTTGTCCTTTTTGTCCTTGCGCAACCTTTTACGACGTCACTGTAGACAAGCCACTGGAAAAGAGCATAAACAACGCACAAAATTCACGTAAAAACAAAACACACAGCAGATATTATTAGTGACAGCAGGTATATGTTCTTTCTTTGGCCTGTGGGTTCAAATACGAGTACGGTACTGAGAAAGTAACAGAGCGTCGCCTGTAACCCGTCTCGAATGCTAAAATTAGTTTTTTTGTTAACTGTACTATAGACGACGAATACGTTTGATAAACAACCGTTACTAAAGTAAACGAAATAGAATGCAAAACATAACCAGCATAAGGATTCAGCTGAAAGACAGTCGCACACTGTTCATAAGCTGAAGCTGTTGCACTGCACAATGCTATACTGGACCAGTTTGCTGTTAAATGCCCTAATGATGACGTCCGCAGACCGAGCACCACATGCTTCAACCACTCCATAGGAGAAGGTCCGCATCAATCGTCTGGTCCCAGTCACGCGTAATTCAATTGGGTACCCTCGTATTTTCGTTATAGTTGCCAAATGAAAGAAGGTATGGGTATAAAGCAACCGTCCTGACCAAATGTAATGCGGAATGTTCGCATTCGGTTACTTTCTTATTGTCCATTACTTAAATGATAGACTTCGAGATTAAATAGCAATGCTTAAAAAGTAATAGCTCCTGCTGTATGACTGGATCTGCGACATGTCTCTGAACTTCATCGATGGAATTTCAACTCCCACAACAGTGCACCGATTAAGTTAACTAAGTCAGGGTTAATACGCATTCAGGTTAGTTCCGCGAGTGCACGATGAAGACACAACATACTCAGTACATGTAGCAGAGGATATAAGGAGAGCAAAGTGGAGAATGACTCCACGCGCGACGGGCGTTTGTCACAGACCCGGTTGCTGATGTATGAAGCGCAAGCACACCTGTATGCTCAAAGTTGTTGCCTAAACTAAACCACTAAGGCAGCCGAATTTGGCAGATTGTTCCATTTACTAAAACTCTGGTAGGAGGGCGAGTCGGGCTGCACTTCATATTTTACATTGTTTCCCTTAAGTTGGCATCGGTGAACTCGGAGATTCGTTTTCAGGGCAAATCGAAAAAGAAGCCCAGATAAAGAACATAATATGCTCGCCCGACGATTTATAAAGTCATTTCATTTTCGTGCCGTCTATACCAAAATGGGAAAATTTAACGGACTGTCCGACTGTCCTCCTTAAGATAAGCCCTTGTTTCAGTGACTTATTTGGGCGTTCTTCATTATAAATTCAGCAAGAGTGTTGATAAATGTTTCCAGATGACGTTGTGGTTTCCTTAGATTGTTTTCAATTCTTCCGATAGATGCGAAACAAATAGGGAATTCAGAAGCGTAATCATGCTTCCCTTGTACACTGAACTGACGTGGAAAGGCATGTCACGTCAAAACGCACAGCTTAACACGGGCCTTACAAATGTTCCATACACTTGAGCTTATAAACTTTCTATCGAAACATGGGATCAAGGGTGCTCATGGGGTCCCTAAAATCTTGACACACTGAGACATATGGTTGAGAGAAAACAGAATTCACACACCAATGTCTCTTAATTCGTAAGGAGATTTGGGATAATAATCGCAGATTACATAATGGTATCCAAACCTCCTCGTTATTCTGTTGACAGATTTAGGCCAAGGGACCATTCGTCGCAAAACCCTCCTAATCCATCTAATTTAATATTAGGGGGAAGCACATTATCTGGCTTTTCTGCCGTTTTTTGTCTTGATACCCTAAGAAAAATTACCTCCAATTAGTTCTCGAATTTCAAGCAGTCATTAGCATCGATTAAAAAGAAACTGGGGTTCAAACAGATTCTCTGATGTATATAGCGACGATGGCTGCCCGCATCGATATCGCGCTACCGATGCGAACAGGCTCAGACCTGTTTGCGGGATTGTCAGCCAGCCATTTCGTCAAGTTTCAAGCCAAACGCGTTTGACATAATCTAAACGTAAATCTTCTATATTGAACACTGAGAAACGTTTTTTGCAGTTAATGTAGTCTGTCCCTAATAACGAGTCTGAAGTCATTTAATAAGCTTAATTCGACTACTTTATGTATAGGACTCATCCTGAATTGCTTTCGGTGAAGAAACAGGACCCCACTCTTAATCGAAATTTCATGTATCCTACAGCATGGGCAGGACAGTTGGTCAGCGTGCTCAATCGAAACTTTTGAGGAGATGCCGCACGGACCAGGTAATTTCATGGACTATGGCTGCCTAAGCGTGTTACTTACCGTACGTGGCCTGAGGGCCGCTGTATTATTTCCATCGTTGGATTTGGCGATTGGAGATACAACTGGTCGTCGGTCAGTCAGCGTCAAATTTCAAAAGACACTAGGGCATCACAAATCATCCTCACGTCAACAAGAATCTCAAACAGCGATTACAGTTGGGAAAAAGCAGACGCTGCCTATTCAAACCTCAGACACACTTAATATACAGGAAAGTCAAATGGTTATAGGGGAGCTTGTAAACTAGTCTGTTCGTTAAAGGACTCACCTGAGTACGAGTCAGTCCAATCGAGAATTGGAGGTATCATTTTGCGCAAAAAAACAGTCAACAGAAATATTTTGCAAATGATTGTACCCAGGCTACTAGCCCATTTTACTTCGACCGGTGAAGTTTCTAGGTAAACTTCTATATACTGCCCAACGTTTCAGTTCAGTTTAGTTCAGTTCAGTTTATTGAGGTAAATAGGCATGAGACTTTGAGTGCCCTATTTGAAAAGTAAAAAATGTGTGGTATACAGATAAATATTCTGGGCTGAAATAGTTCAAACGCGCCCATAATGGAAGGACAAAAAGAGAACGAGTTACGGGGGTGAGCTCTAATTCTCACCGCTCATTGTCATTTCGGAACATAAATATCTCCAGATTCTTTTTAAAACTTTGTATAAATAGTGACATCAAAACATCTGCGGAAAGGGCATTCCATGGTTCTACCACTCGTACAGAGAAGGAACACTTCTTTACATCCAACCTTGCCTGCTGAGTGCGCAGTTTTAGCGTTTTAACGTTTGCTGATATCGTTAGCATTTTGATCTCGATTGGGACCATGCATGTGTTAGAACGACTTGGTATGGTGCCTGTAAGATTCAAAGAGTGGAATTTCGTACTGCGTTTGTGTTTCGTGATCATCTTACATTTTGTGTACAATTTAGGATATACTCATTCTGTCGCTTTTAATGAACTGTTTTTGGACCGCACGGTTGTAGTAAATCGTAACCAATTCCAGGATGCACCCCGGCCAGTCCGATGCCCCCGCCGGCGAGCATGAATATTTCCACTTGCGTATAACCGAATCTTTTTCACGCATTCTCCAGCTTGTCCAGCAACAGGTAGAGAGTTTGTGGTTGCTTTTAGACCTTGTTTCTAGGATGGTCATCTCTCTTTGAATGCGGA
>CACRXP010000030.1:1538497-1554447 GCA_902702965.1 Spirometra erinaceieuropaei | reverse complement strand
CACCACCACCACCACCACCACCACCACCACCACCACCATTAATAATAATAACAATAATAATAGTACAACAGTTACTGTTACTCTGTGCTCGGGCCCTACCTTCAAAACGGGTCAGTTTCACCGGTGCGGAAAAAAGAAGGCGCTTCCCCCATGATGTCTACTTCCCTTATTGCTCCGTTGACAACTTATAAAACAAGAGACGCTTGCAAGTTTTTTTCTTTCAGCTTGTACCAATGAGTTCTCCAGGAAAACTTCTTGATGATGACCTAAAAGAGGTTTGAGGTACACGACGAAAGGAGTTGAAGGCCGCGGCGAAGTTAACAAATCAGACGATCGTCGGTTGCTGGTAGCCTTACGGGACTGAGAACTGTGCCGCAGTGTACATATTCGGTCAATGTGTGCATATCCAATTCGGAGGCTGGATCGGTTGGGTCTCATCTCCGCGTCATGCGGAACAGTAAAAGCACCTGACAGCGACAGTGACAAATACCAAGCAGCATCGAGATGACTTGCCGTCACTAAGAAGGGCGCGAACCCCAGTCATCAGGATCGATTCCCTCTTCCACGCCATCTGAGCCGTATCATGTTTTTGAGTCAAGACAATGTAGACGTCAGCAAGGATGCCGTCTTGTCTGGGCGCCTCGCAGATGCGCAGTGTCGGTATTGCATCGATGATTTCTCTGTGAGAAGGAGGGTCACATAATGTCACATAGACCGTAAGGGGAGAGGAGAGCAGGCGATGGCTCAGTTGAGAAAGTGCTCACGCCGTCTGTCGACCTTGGTTTGTCAGAAGTAAAGGCAACAAACACACACCGCAAACATTCGCTCACTGTGGCGACAAACCGGTGAGGCTTTAGCTTCGATCCATTAACTTCGGCACTTCGACCGAAGTCCTTCGGCCACAGCAGATAACTGCCGACAGGCAGCTAGTAATAGACCTTAGGGTAAGGTGATTCCATACTAACAGCACAGGTACTAGCCAGAAGCCCATCCGCGCGTGTTTCGTCGGTATTCTGCCGCCGCATGGCTCAGCTGCGTGGGGCTCCGCTCGTCAGTGGGACCTCCAGCTTTCCCTATCAGCTTTCTGGTGATTAACTCTAGCCGACTGTGCCGTCATTTCCGAGAGTTATGGGAAGGCGCCGAGCAAGTCCTTGTGGTGCTGCTTGGAGAGTCCGAGAATTCTCCCGACTGCTTTGCCTCCTCCTCCTCCTCCTCCTCCTCCTCCTCCTCCTCCTCCGTTGGCTTAGTCTGCGGAGCATGACCGGAATTTTGCGTTCGCAGCCTCGACTAAACCAGGTTTTGGTAATTTTGGGAGAGATGAGATTTCGGATGCGTGCGAACGAGCGGATGGTCTGGCCCGCAGGCGTTGTTGATTTCGACAACACATCGATCTGCTATCAGTAACCCACCTGCGAAGCCTTGGGCGGACTAGCATGTAGTCATTTTGAGTTGCCGTTGACCATTGTTTGAGTGTCTTATTGGCTGATTTTTACATCCACGCTGGAGACGAGTGTTGCCGGCAATGAGTCGGCTCTGGTCATCAAATGGGAACATTTTTAGCCATCGTTCAAACGTTCCGGCCACGGTGAAATTCAACAAAGCATGGCGAGGCAGTCTTTTAAATAGCTCTCCATGTCCCCAGTAGGGTATTTATTTATTTCGCTGGTCAACAACCGGTGTAGACGTTTAGGCGAGAAGGGTTAAGATGCTGGTAAAGTTCGCCGTCGATCGTACGCGAGCTAGTCGGAGATTGACTGGTCCCTATGCGAAAAATTAATTGTTCGTCTGTTAGGTGAGGACGATCAGCTCACTCTGTCTGTCTGTCGGAGGAGGATTCGTATGGGTCGCTGTGGTAGATGGTGGGCTGGGTGAGATCCGACCCCTGCGATCTTGATTATTCAAAAGCCCGGGCCGGGGATTCGGATTTTAGACAGACAGTGGATATTCAGGCTTTGCTGATTAAGACAGCTGCGCGCGCGCGTCTGGACTTTGGGTGCGGTAAGATCGGAAGAGAGATGAGCATTAAGTGTGTTTTCCGACGTGAGAGGAGGACATTTCTAGGTGGGTGATGGGCTGACCCAAGCATCAGCTCCGATTGTAAGGGAGTGGGCTAAGCTGGTCGCCTCGATTATCGGCGCAGATGAGAGACCTGTTGACGCTTGCCGGCGTGCTGTTATACGCACTTGACTCAGCGGCATACTCGATATTTCGTCATTCCAGCGAGTGACGCCATCAATAACCCACTTAAGCACGATCGCAAACTGCCAGGGCTTCTCAGCAACTTGCACTTGTGCCTGGCATGACTTTGATCATGTCTGACCTAGCTGGCCTCGATGATATCAGTGAGTATACTTCTTCACGCGAGACGATTTGCAGCAGCGGGTTCGGAGAGCCCGACCCATTCTCGCAGTACAGCACGTCAGACACCGAATACACCGAAGGTGCAAGAACCTCTTCCATGTCTTGGTGAAGTGTGTCAAGCCAGGAATTCGAAAAGCTCAAAATTGGTCCTCATCTCTCTTCCATGTGAACAGTCTTTGCTCGCTGTTAAACATTTCCGCAATGATGTAAATACCTCTCTACCAAGTCAGCTGAATACGCCCTCTCACCCAACTGCACGTCTAAAGTTGACTGTTGGGTTGTGTTATATCTGACGCCATTCACTGGTAGTTGTCATTGAGTTGCGGCAGATTACCGGTAGGTAGTCACTGTGGGACTACCCGCGAACTTACGATCGGGCCCTAAGGCATAATGGGAGGAGCATTTCCCATGCCATTATCGGTGAATGCACTTCCGATTGTAACAGATAGGACAATCTCGGCAGGGCGTTGGACTTAGTAGCGCTCGATCGCCAAAGAAAGTGGGATCGAGGATCAGGTGCCGCAAACCCGGGCCTCCCTCTTCTCTGCTGTAGTTAATACTAGGTATTTTACTACGGCAAACCTATTCCTGTTTCGGACCACGGTATTTATGCCTTTGCTGCATGTCCGCGCATGGTCCTAACCTCACCTCACAGGAGTGAAGATCGTAGCACTCGTTGAAGGAAAAATGTGCGGTGAAATCAACGGCGATTGCAAGTACTGGTCACTCCTTCAGGGTAGTTGTCATTGAGTTGTGGCGGATAACCGGTAGGTTGCAATAGCTAATCGATAGCCTCCTCTGCCTATACTACTAGTCACTGTGTGACTGCCTGCGGACCCGAGATCGGATCCTAAAGCACAATGGGAGGAGCATTTACCACGACCCGATCGGCGAATGTACTTAGAATAAAGTAACGGGTAGGACAATCTCGACAGGGCGTTGGACTTAGTAGCGCTCGATAGCCAAAGAACGTGGGTTCGAGGATCAGGTGCTACAAATCTGAGTTTCGGTAAGCGTGGCTGACAACGGCCTCTCTCCTTCTCAGTCCGTCAGTGTTAGTGCATTTGAGGGAACTAGGCTTACACCTTTGAACTCCCTATTTGTACATAAAAAATCGATAAATAAGCAAACATTTAAAGAAATTACAGCATTAAGGGAATGCAGACATTGATTCACATGGGTAACCGGTCTGATGGCTAAAAAGTCACACAGTCCGCTGGTTGCTGCAGCATATGTCTGTCAAGCCGACATTTAAATGTCTCCACAGATTGCGACATGACAACCGTCTCGGGCAGATTATTCCACGGTTCCACGACACGGTTGGAGAAGAAATATTTTCTCACATTCAATCTACCCTGGGGCACACGTAGCTTGAAGGGATGTCTCCGGAGGTTAGTTGTGGTGGCGAGTTGGAAAAAGTCGTCGCACCGAAGGGCGCAGTCCAAGCCACGCACGATACGGAAAGTTTATATCAAGTCTCCGCGCAACTGCCTATAACTCAGAGGATACCGATAAAGGTCAGTTAAGCGGATCTCGTATGGCAGTGCACTTTGACCTCTTATTGATTTTGTTGCTCGCCTCTGCACCCTTTCGAGCAGATTGTAATCCTGATGCGTCCACGGTCTCCAGACCTGAATTGCATATTCGAGGTGCGGCCTTACAAACGTGCCGAAGACTTTGAAGAAGCTGTCTTCATCGAAAACTGCGAATGCCCCCTTGATGGCATATAGCATTGAGGTTGCGGCCCTGGCCGCCTTACAACATTGTGTAGAAGGCTTTAGGCTGTCTGCAACCCAGACTCCGAAATCTTTCTGCGTTTCTGCTTCGCTGAGTGGCATTCCGTTCAGATGGTGTTGCCGCGTACTAGGGGTCTGAGTTCCGAGGCACAGTATGGTACATTTGTTCAAATTGAAGGACAAGAGCCATCTGCAGGACCACTCGTCTACTCGACAAAGATTTTCTTAGAAGTTGGTTTCATCTGCTATAGTTAATATTCGGTATTTTACTACGACAAACCCATTCCTGTTTCGGACCACAGTATTTATGCCTTATCTGCATGTCCCCGCATGGTCCTAGTCTCACCCCACAGAAGTGAACGCTAAAGACCTTAGTACTCGTTGAGGGAAAAATGTGCGGTGAAGCCAACGGTGATTGCAAATACCTATGTGGGCGTTATTCCCAGACAGTCCTTTTAAGGGTCTCTGCCTTTATTACCGCCGACTCCTGTGAATTAGTCCGCCCTGAGCGACAACTGAGGCCGTTTTCTGGCGAACTTTATGGTTACCACGAAGGTTTTTTTTATTCTCCGCTTTATTACACCCTTCTCTTTATTCTTTTGTCCAGATACACAGCAAGAAGTCATCGCCTTCGAAGGACCCCATTTCCTCCAAATTCAGGTATGACCAAGCGGAAATATCTTAAAAGTGGAAAGCTCGCCCTGATTACCATTTTGCCATAATTTTCACGCCAGTGTACATTAGATGTGCCAACTCATGAAATGTCAACCAAAATTTCGAAATGAGTTCTCGTTTCGAAAAGATAAATTAAGTAGTATTGTAAAATTAATCATGATGCAGCATAAATCTATAGTGATCCAGTTACCTCAGGGTGTCGGCTTTCGAAAGAACTTATTTTCGACTGCATGCAAGATCCATACTCTGCAAAAAATGACTACTTAAATAGCATGCAATTTTCTCATTGATTTTCGATGCCCTTGAAAATTCAATTATACTTCATGGAAAACATGCATAAAAATATTCATTCTTTTACCTATTCGGTAGAAAATCACGTCTTCTTCCAATTTCATACTAAAAAAGAGTATAATTCGGTTTCAAAAAACTTTTCTAATTCCCGAATAATTTTGAATCCGACCTGCTGTTACACTTGCATTCAAGGTTTCAAAACTATAATCTGTATATTTTCCGTGTACGGAAAACCATGGATTTCTCTACGGTGTTAAGAAGAGGCTATATGAGGTTCATAAAATTAAGCAGTGGATTTGAGCACTATTGTTCACTTTACAAGCCACAATCGTAAACGCAGATACATGACGATTCATGAACGGCCATTACGGTATTAAAAGATCTCACAATTAGAAACTTTTTTAAAACTGAATTATACTCCTCTTTTGAGTATGAAATTGGAAGAAAACGTGATTTTCTGCCGAATAAGTAAAAGAATGAATATTTTTATGCATGTTTTCCATGAAGTATAATTGAATTTTCAAGGGCATCGAAAATCAATGAGAAAATTGCATACTACACAAGTAGTCATTTTTTGCAGAGTATAGATCTTGCATGCAGTCGAAAATAAGTTCTTTCGAAAGCCGACACCCTGAGGTAACTGGGTCATTATAGATTTATGCTGCATCATGATTAGTTTTACAATACTACTTAATTTATCTTTTCGAAACGATTACGCATTTCGAAATTTTGGTTGACATTTCATGAGTTAGCACATCTACTGTATCTGTAAAATCCCTAACACTTACTTTCACTAGCCCTTTAAGACTTGTCAAGGATACAGTAGGTGGGCTGACTTATGAAATGTCAACCACCATTTCGAAAAGATTAATTAAGTAGGGTTGTAAAACAAGTCAGCCTGCTACATAATTCTATAATATTTCTGTTACCTCAGGATGCGGGCTTTCGAATAAACTCCCTTCCGGCTGCATAGAAAAACTATACTCCGTAAAAATGGCTACTTAAGTAGCATGCAATTTTCTCATTGATTTTCATGTCCCTAAAAGTCCAATCATATTTCCTGGAAAACATGCACAAAAATATTCATTATTTTCTCTCATTTGGTTGAAAATTTCGTCTTCTTTCAATTTTATACTCAATGGAGGTGTATAATTCGTTTTTTTTAAAAAGTGTCAAATTGTGATACTTTTTAATACCACGAAATGGCCGTTCATAAAACTTCTTGTCTGCATTTACCAATGTGGCTTGTAGAGTTAACAATATGGATCAAATTCACTGCTAAATTTTATGAACCCTATATGGTTTCCTTTTAGTACCGTAGAGAAATGTGTGGTCTTCCGTACGCTGAAAATATACGGTTTGTAGTTTGGAAACCCTGAATGCAAGTGTAACTGCAGAGCAGGTTAAAAATTATTCGGGAATTTGTCAGTTTTTTCAAAACCAAATTATACCCTTCCTTCGTGTACAAAATTAGAAGAAGACTTAATTTTCTACCGAATGAGTAAAAGAATGAATAGTCCTATGCATGTTTACCATGAAATATAATTGGACATTTAGGGTCATCGAAAATCAGTGAGAAAAATGCATGCAACATAAGTAGTCATTTTTTACAGAGTATAGTTTTCCCATGCGGCCGGAAGGAAGTTCTTTCGAAAGCCGACATCCTCAGGTAACTTAATTATCACAGAATTATGCTGCTTGATGATTAGTTCTCCAACTCTACTTGGCTAATCTTTTCGAAACGAGAACGCATTTCGAAATTTTAGTTGACATTTCACGAGTAAGCCCACCTACTGCAGTTGCACTAAGCATTGGGAAGGCGCTATTGTAAGAAGTGAACTTTGATAACTGAAAGAGTTTTCTCATGGAGCGCTTCTTTTAACTGGCTGTTCAATCCAGTTTTGTGAACGTAATCGGTGCCCAGAATTGTCTAGCTCGCTGATCAGCTCGCTGTGGATCGTGCAATGTTAGCGGCAGCGTAAGGCCAGGAAATTGAATCGAAGAACGGTCCAACCGCGAGGAGGATTGTTTACTTTTTGCTTCACTGTGCTTCACTCATACTGAATCAGTGTTGCATAACGTCGTAGGTAGCCGAGTTATCCCATCAGTTTGCAACCTTGCAAACTGTAATCTTTAACGTTATGAACACTCAAAACTGGGTCAAGCCAATTGGAGGCGAGATCGAGCTGACTGACTGACTGACTTTACTTAAGTCCGCCTTCGCCACCGACAAATTTTTCTTCTGACCCCAATAACGTCACCTCAAGGGAGTGCCTATCCGCCGGGGAAAACTGTGTAGTTTGTTTTTTTTACGACCATAACTTTCCTTCTAATGCTGGGGATCTCCGAATAGAAAAAAAAGCGTTTTTTGAGATGAGAAGCCGGGAGGCAGATAAAGCAAGTTTTGCAGACTTTCTTTGATGCAGCGCGAAGTCGATGGCGCCCAAACCTCTTCAGCCGCCGTACGTTCTCCTTACGGTGTTAACAACTAACTTTCCAGGCGATGCATAGGACATTTTCATCTCTGGCTTACTGCAAGATCTTTCGATGTGCAGGAAAAATTTTACCGAGCCGAATCTGACAGTTTACGGGAAAAATCTTTGCCTCCTCCCAAAACGACGTCAACCGTACTTGTTAAGAACGTGCACCCTGTACTGGACTCAGGGTGGCCTAAAACACAAAGTTGGCTGCTCGGTGAACAAAGAGTATAATCCGTGTTTAAGGCGTGCGCTTTCTAAAGATGCCGCCTTCTGTCGTTAGAAAGCACTTCTGGATCGCTAAACCTAGAGCCTTATTGACCTGGCGTTTTGGATTCCCACCCGATTCCATCATCAAACACACAAAGATGGGGAGACAACCAACAAACCAATCAACTAGTGGGGGAATGGTCTGTGGTATGACCAACCAAAGACTGGACCCGACAAGTTCATTTTCCACTGTCTTTGTCGGTCAACCTCTGAGGTGAGAATCGGCCATATGTGAGTAGTAGGCCATATTTAAACTTTTAAAATACCGATTGAAATCCTCGCCAGCTCGAATGCTCAGAACGATAAGCAGACTGTTCCGGTGCTCGACCAGTCTTCTCCCGTACTTGTACCTACACCCGGAATTCCAACTTTGGCCTTCAGTTCGTTTTTTTTCCGAAAGATGTTGTGCGTTATCAAAGTTTCTTGATTGTGCCAACGACATCTGCCAGTGACTCCCAATACTGTAAACAAACATGAAAATACCAACTCTGAAGGCATGCAATTTAAGTAGTTTGGGAATGGCCTTTGGATGCACAAAATAAACAATTGGTGACATATCTTATGAAACGTTAACTGGGACCGTGAGATTCAATTTCGTTTAGAAGGGATTACTTTGGGGGGTTGTAGTATTCATTATCCTCCGGCAGAATCCTGAGATATTTCAGTCACGTCGGAATGCGTGTCTTCATAGTCGTTCGGGAAATAATGGCGGCATGTGTAATGGTTGATATCTTTGTAAATTATAACATATTTTGTGAAGGCATCCACAAGGGGACTCTTCTTAAATTTAATTTCTAACAGATCAAGGTTTACACTTCAAAAAAGAAGTTTTTTAATTCCCGGATAATTTTCTACCCGACCTGCCGTTTCACTTGCCTCTGATGTTTCCAAACGGCAGGCTATACAGGGTTTATTTCAGGAAAATAATACATTCTGCTACGCTATTAAGAGGGTATTATGAAAGACTCACAAAATTTAACAGTGCATACGGACCACGTTGTGTGCGCTATAAGGAGCATTAACAAGCATAATGCATACGTTACGACTTTAAAATAGCTTAATTGCAAACTTTCTGGTACGAAAAGTACATTTTCCTTGAGTGACATTGTGAGGCAGACTTAAGTGACTACAAAATCAGTTGCAGGTGAGAATATATAGTTACATGCTTTTTAAAAATATTTTTGTGTGTAGGAGCATCGTAACCGATCGAATTCATGTTTCTTAGGTAGTCATTTCTTTGCCGAGTATAGACTTTTCAGGCGCCCAAGAGGAGCCGCATTCAAAGACCGACTATTGGACGTGACTGAAATGCTGCAAGATGATGAGCATAACGGGGCGCGTTCGACTCGCCGATTGCCGATCATTCATCAGCAACTGCCAACTCATAATGATGATGATGATGATGATGATGATGGTGGTGGTGATGATGATGATGATGATGATGATGATGATGATGATGATGATGATGATGATGATGATGATGATGATGATGATGATGATGATGATGATGATGATGATGATGATGATGATGATGATGATGATGATGATGGGGATGATGATGATGATGATGGGGATGATGATGATGCTGATGGGGATGATGATGATGATGACGATGACGACGACTGGATGGTTAATAGACCGTCCTCCCCTCCCCCCTACTCGGCGATGCTGCACGCCACTTTGTTACAACACCAACCGCAAGCACATCACCGCCCTCGTAAGGCACTGTTCCCGAGCATCTTCGAAGTTCCAGTTTGTACTCTGGTGCCAGTCAGAAATTATACACAAACGCGCAATCTCTCCCCACATGAGAATTCCCAAAAATCCTAGTGAATTGTGATGTTTCATCAGACTGTACGCCCTTTACAGTTGCAAGTCCCTTTTAATGCAATATCTTTTGACATTTCCTGTTCTTTTCTAGTAAGCCACCAGTAGTCGCGGACATTGTTTGGCCAGCGCGTCCACTTCTTGGCCTACCGGAGGTCTCAGACGCGGATGGAAACAGTCTGCGCAGCCGGATCTCCGAAATATGCAAAACTGCACGCGAGCGTCGGTCTAACTTTGAGGCACGAATTGCGGCCGTCTATACCGCCACGTCCTTGTCGCCGTCTGCCCGAGATCAGGAACTAGAGGTGAGACCGATAACACACGGCGGAGCCAGCCCCTATATATGGGAAGAGTTTGAAGCGAGTGTTTTAGGTCCATCTTTTATCCTCGGCTAGACCCCTCTTAGGCCGACCCACAATTGGCGCTATTTTCACTCAGATTTTGCATATTCGTCTTACCTATGGGTTGTCCCACCCCCTCTCATGTTTCAGTGTTTAAGGTATTGATAAACACTCATCTGCCATGCTCAGCTTGGCCCTCGCGGTCGGTATCATGGTTACGAGCAGTCATTATTCGATCTCTGAACCTTACCGTCTTCAACCAGCGGGTATTGGTATCTGGGTGTTGAGTAGTCTATTGTGTAGGTGCTTGAATATCAGGAATCCTCCGATTTCGCCTCAATCCGGCCCGTTTTCTATTTAATATACAGATCCGTATCAAACTTTGCTTCAGAAAACGGTCTTTTCGTCCTTATTTCAACTAAATAAACACAAATAACGACACCAAAAAATACGCTACATTTTCCACAATAATTTTAACCTCGGCATTTCATGAGTTAGCACAGGTACTGTAGGTTGGATCGTCAAATATGAACATGGCAAGTTTTGGGATCTGCAAAATTCCTGGTGTCACCTAAAGGACTGAGAGCACTTCTTTGTCAAAATATATTACAACAACTAGTGTTGGCCCCCAATATGAAGAATCTTTTCTGTAAACGAGGGTGGCTAATGCCCGCTGGAAATAAATTAAAGCTAAAGTAAAGACAGTATCATATTCAGTTCTCCCACCGCCTAGAACTACAAGTCGCGCACGAAGTAACTATTAATAATTCTCAACAGAAAAGTCAGTAGATCAAAATAATAATTTATGACTTATATCGAACGTGCAGTCAGCCATTCACTAGTTCAGGCCTTGATGCCCTAAACGGCTGCCTGCCATTCTGGGTTGTCCCACCCCCTTTCATGTTTCAGTGTTTAAGGTGTTGATAAACACTCATCTGCCGCGCTCAACTTGGCCCTCGGGGTCGGTATCATGGTGGCGAGCAGTCATTATTCGACCTCTGGACCTTACCGTCTTCAACCAGGGGGTATTGGAATCTTGGTGTTGAATATTCTATTGTGTAGGTCTTGGGCCTAAACTCGTTGGGCGAGCGCTGCTAAATTATTATGAGTCATAGGTGACTGTGCTCAGATGGCGATGGCCGGCTACGCCTGGATTCTAGACCTCAAGTGGGGAATCGGGTTGTGGCTGACGATGACGGCAAGGGTTTGCCGACGAAGACGAGGGCGACTGGGTGGGCTAACTCATTAGATGTCAACCAAAATTCCGAAAAGAGTTTTCGTTTCGAAAAGATAAACTAAGTACGGTTGTAAAACTAGTCAACCTGCAACATAACTCTATAATAATTCAGTTAGCTCACGATGCCGGCTTTCAAACAAACTTCGTTTGGGCTGCATGCAAAAACTACGCTCTGTAAAAAATGACTACTTAAGTAGCATGAATTTTCTCATTGATTTTCGATGCCCTTAGAAAGGCAATTATATTTCATAGAAAACACGCATAAAAATATCCATTCTTTTTCTTATTCGGTAGAAACTTACGTCTTCTTCTTATTTTATACTCGAAGCAGGGACATAATTTTGTTTTTAAAAAGTTTCTCATTGTGGGACTTTTAAGTACCGTGAAATGGCCGTTCATAAATCGTCATTTCTCTGTATTTACTTATGCGGCTTGTGAAGTTAACAATATTGCTCAAATCCACTGCTTAATTTTATGAACCCTATATGGTCCCCCTTTATTATGGTATAGAAATGTGTAGTTTCCCGTACACGGAAAATATACGGCTTGTAGTTTGGAAACCCTGAGTCCAAGTGTGACGGTAGAACGGGTTCAAACTTATTCGGGAATTGGAAAACTTTTTAAAACCAAATTATGTCTCTACTTCGAGTATTAGTTTGGAAGAAGACCTATTTATCTACCGAATGAGCGGAAGAATGATTATTTTTATGCATGTTTTCCATGAAATATGATTGGACCTTTAGGACATCGAACATCAATGAGACAAATTCATGCTACGTAAGTAGTCATTTTTTACAGAGTGTAGTTTTTGCATGTAGCCGGAAGGAAGCTCATTCGAAACCGGCATCCTGAGGCAACTGAAATATTATAGAATTTTGTTGCAGGCTGACTAGCTTTACAACTCTGTTTAATAAATCTTTTCGAACGAACGCGCATTTCGGAACTTCGTTTGACATTTCATGAGTTAGCTCACTTACTGTATTTGGCGTCGCCAGTCGGACTTACACAGCCAGATGTTTTGAATGACCAGGAATTCAAACTCAAATTATTTGGCCATTGGACGTTAGGTAGTCCAACTCCCTACCATTGAATCGGGGGACTCGTTGCCTTGTCGGTTTTGATTTAGGAATATTTACTTTTGTAAGAATGACGTTTACTCCATCTGGTTATAGGACATGCCTGCGTGTGGCCTAGTTTGGACCTCTAGACACAACGGTACGGGCATTTCCCGTAACCTGATCGATGAACGCACCTGCTGATGATGGTGCGCATCTTACGTCTTATTTAGATCCTCATTGAACATCCCTCCGTCTTTATGCACTTTTCAGTTGATCAAGTCCGACCTTCTGGCATTCATTGATGGTCTCTTGGGAAACGAGGAGTTGACGCGGGTATTTCCGCCCTTCAGTAATCCCAATTGGGCGTCGACAAAGAGTCAACTTCTGGCGACTGACAAAAACGCCTTCGACGCTCCGGACTGATTTTCACAAATTGTCTTGTTCCTCTCCTTGCTCAAAAACGAAGCAGAGTGCAACCCCCTAGGAGAGACGGCACATGCAATTATCCTGTCAAGTTTACTAACCCCCCCCCCCCGAACCCGCTGACCCAATGCTCAGAAGTGACCTGAGTCGTACTTTTGTGGGTACCAAATGACGCGAAATGGAGTGCAGTGGGAGGGGGGGGGGTAATTGCCGTTGTCCCCTCTCGCTGCTCGCAGAGGCGTGTTGGCTGTATATAGTACTACCGTGTGACCGACGCTCACATTCTCCCTCTCGCTGTCCAACCAGCAATTTGAAAACGATTTTTTAAATTTGTTTTAACTGCACGCCACTGGGCGCGTTTTTCTTTAATAAAACCCACTTTTCCCCGACCTGCAGTTGCATTCTTGACCTGTCTGTTGCATTTGTGTGTTTGTGAGTGCGTGTGTGTGTGTGTGTGTGTATGTGGGAGGGGTGAGGGGGGAGTGTGTGTGGTAGATACCGCGCAAGTCTGCTATAGCATTAACTCATGCACTGTCCTGCGCTCAATATGCCATTGGAGCATGGTAGACGTAGTCGTTCACAACTGTTGAATTCGCGAGGAGGGGTTGTCGGCTAACTTTCGCAACAACTGCTCTTATTGACTGCTTACCGCGGAGAAAATTCACTTACGGCAGTGGAGTTGCGGGGTGAGTGGCATACAGGCGTTTGCGGTGTAATTGCGTTTCAGCCCTCGCAGCCCCGATGCTCTTTTTGTCTCAGTCACTGTCGCTTTCGATGCAAGCCAAAACTGATCCCGTCTCAATCTATTGCTAAAAGACCTCTATTTATTGAATACCCACTTTAGCAGAGCCTGCCAAACAGCCCAGGGACGAGGGGCGGGGGGGGGGCGTGGAACGTATTCCCTCCTGTAGCATAGGCTGTTAGTCCGCATTTTCTCGCTTTGATCTGTCTTGACACCTAGGGCTTGGGCAGCTTCAAAGGGTTGTAGGGGCTTGTGATCACCATGTCTATGGGCAGATTGTAACATCCTTACTCTGAGAAGGTAAACGTTATAACTCGATGGGTTGATGAGGGAGATAGGAAGCGCGTTTCGAGCTCTTTGTCGAGTCCCAACGCTTAGCCGAGTTCCGTAACTCGATTAATGAGCGCCCCTCAACCAAGACTCACTTTCTTTTCTCGACCTCTGCCAGTGTAATTACAATGTTGTCTTATCGACCGGTTACTTGGCCTGTTGTAGCGAAGATGAAACAAACCTTTTCATGCTTGGTAGAAGCGGGAATGCGAGTTTCGGGAAGCAGTTCTATAAAAGGGAGTCGCGGTCGCTGAAACAGGACTTTTACCCGCCTGACTCTTCCGGTTTACACTTGAACTTATCACCAGACGACCTTGCCCGAAACTGCCCCTGATGATGGTTCCGAGTGTGAATTCGAAACGGTAGACGAGTAGAAGTCTTGTTTCGGCGATCTCGTTCCCTTTAAAAAGCCTCAGTTGTCAAGCCTCTTTTTGCAATAGTTGCTTCAGCCGAGAAACCTTTGTCGGCCATCTCTCCTGTTAATATTACCTGCATTTAACACTTTAGGACTCCTAGATGAACAACTATCCTATAGTCCGATGCGCGTATCCTTTTTTGGACTGGTCTAAGATAAGACTGGTAGGTAACATGAACGTGGCTTTGGGGCAGCCGCGGTCTCTTGGCTGACGCCTTGAATGGAAGTCGGCTTCGCGGAATGTCTATTAGGGGGCTTTTGCCCTACCAGCCCCACACCCCCATTTTGTTTTGGGAATGTCAGAGCAATAAAGCTGTTGCTTGCGAGTTGGCCGCCGCTTCTCATTCGCGTGCCCCATTAGCGCTTCCAGCATTACGAGTGTATGTATGCTGGCAAGCACCCCCCCCGTTCGCTCAGAATGTCAGCATAATAAGTCTCTCGCGTTCTTAGGCACATCTCCGTTCCACAAGACGCCTATGGGTTTTTTTGGTAACTTGTAGCATTTAGGGTCTGGCAGAATTCGCCGAAAGACTCGCTCAAAACCGGAGTTCATCGCGCAAGAGTTCGCAGTTAGCTGTATCAGTGGGCTATTGGGCTAATTCTTGCGCGTCGTTTTGGTATGCATGGTTTCGATTGCCCAATCAGACCTGACTGCTCCCATTATGCCCACCAGCGTTTCCTCCAAAACATCTGTAGAAAAAAATTACACTCATCCACCGAAACGCTACGCCAAGCTTCCAAAATGAAAGCTGGTTCCCTTACCGGCCCGTTCCAATGACTGTGGAGGTCTTTAAGGCTCCATTTTATCCCCTAACCTCTTCTGCCGCCACACTTATGATCCAAGATCCCTAAACGACTGTCTGTTAGTTAAGTATGCCGATGATGTGGTCGTTAATCACCTTCTCAAAAATCGGACACATCTCCAATCTCCGAAGAATGGCCTTGACCACGTCTTAGCATAGTCGCGGGAAAATGGTCTCGTGCTGAATAATCAAAAGTCAGTCCAGTGTATTTTCCGACTGTAACCCTCTCCTAGTCCTGAATCCTTGGACATCCTTCCCTAAGAGGTATCCTCTTTCGGGTACCTGAATGTTGCTTTCTCATCAAATCTTGTTTTTTCCTTTCATATTGAGACCCTTTTCACCAAAGTTCGTAAACTTCGTTATTTAATTCGTCCTTTATGTTCCTGCCATACACCTCAACCGGTTATCTGGCAATTCATAGACGCGTGTATTCTTTTATTCGTTATTGCTCTCCAGTCATTTTTCCTGTTTTACAAAAAAGGTATGCTAATTTTAAAACGGGTTCTCCAAATACTCGCTTCTGCTGTGGGTGACTCACATTTTTTAGTCGATATTATCACAACGACATTTGAAAACGGTCAGGAAATTTTCTGGTCGGATTCTAGATGACGTCACCCATCCCTCTCATTCTGATCTTATTTCTACAAGTCTTCCCACCCGATGCGCCGCAGCTTCCGACCTATGTCTTGTCGCACATCGGATTTTCGAGCTTCTGTATTGCTATCTTACGTGTGAAGAGATAGAAATGCAGACGCTAAGACCTGATCTGGCCCCATAACAGTCGTTTCTCTTTTAGCAGAACGTTTTGACTCCTGAGTAATTTGTAACCTTTTATTCTGTCCACAGTGAATGGAGTCTCCCTTTTTGCTGGAGACCTTAAATCCATACTTTCGAGATAGAGCGAATTTCTCTCTCTAATAATCAGCGTCGTCGTCGCAGTCACTGCCGCCGTCATCATTGCCCT
>CACRXP010000030.1:1501555-1525354 GCA_902702965.1 Spirometra erinaceieuropaei | reverse complement strand
GGCAAGATGAGAGGGAATAGATAGGAAAAAGCAAACTTTTTCTCAAATCCATGCATTTCAATGCCATAAAAAGGTCGTTTTATCAGCAGCAGCAGCTTTTACAACTGTGAAATTGAAATGCAAATATTTGGGGTGGTTTGCGGTCGTTGATTGCATGCTGTGTACTAATGGCTGCTTTTGAGCACGCAAAGAGGTAAGCGAAGCGGTCGAGTCGAGACTCCTGGTTCTTCAGACATGACCACGGTCTCATAGGGGGGTTGAAATTGTATGCGCCTAACTAATATTCAAAACTTTGGGAGGGGGGAGACTTGAGTACTCGTGTCCACTATTTTTCAAGAAATACCATTCCAAAGCTATGATTCACTTCCCATTTTTCTTTCCTAGTCTCAGGTGGTGTTCGTCTGAACTCTGAGTGTTTTACTGTCCCGAACGATGGCGTCCATCATGGACCCCACGTAGTGATCGTAGGACGTTGGCATGTGCACTACGCGACAAAGTCTACTATACTCTCTCCTTGCCAATAGAAACGAAGAGACGAGTCCCAGGGAGTAGTCTTGAAGAAGGAGACACGATCGCTGGGAAATGAGCTTTATTAGTCTGACGTTTCGGATTCCTGCTCGGACCTATCATCAGAGACAAAAGCAGATACGGGTGAGTTGATGATGGGTCCGAGCAGGAATCCGAAAAGTCAGACTATTAAAGCTCTTGTCCCAGCGATCGTTTCTCCTTCGTCAACACTCTACCCACCCATCTGTCTCTGAGGGCAAGAAATTGGCCGGACGTCAAGAGTTGGCTTCGGACACAGTAGCTGACAAGGTTAAACAGTCCGTCTGAGCGTGTCATGCACGACCTGGTTTCGATGACAGGTGTCAGAATTTCCTAAGGGTGTTTTGGCCTCACATCAGTGAGGGAGAACGTTCCAGCCCGACCCATTGTAGTATTTTAGAGTGAATGGAACAAATAACGGTCAGATAGGGTTATGTAGCCCCACCCGAGGCAGAAAAAAACCAGCCATCTGTAATACGGAACCGGTGGTAATAGAGAGGTTTTTGCAGGTAGGGTCGGGGAACTCACAGGCGGCGAGGCCATGCAGTTGTATGCAAAAGAAAAGCTATTGGGAACGAGCAGTTGTAACTTGAGTGACTGAGGAATAGTTGCCCTAACCCGTAACCGTGGCCCCTAACCCCCAAACCTACCGCCTAAACCCAACCCCTAACCATAACCCTTCAGCCTTAACCCTTAGTCGCAGCCCTAAACCCTAATTCAACAGGATCGTGTCCATCAGGTGGGGTTACATAACCACATCTTACCCAAATAACTCACGCCATATCACTGGTATCAACAAATTCGTCAGGCGGGTGTGCAGAATAGGCACGACAAAGTCCTCTGTCCTCTTACGTTCGGGACAGAACCATGAACTAACTACATTTCTCCTTGACTGGCAGAGGTAAGGGCAATTTAATGTATACAGTTAAGTTCAAGGAAATCTTGAATTTCATTATCGTAGACGAATTATTCCTGAGCGGTATTTTAACTACTACTTCTCAGATATATCTTTGAAGTTCGTCAAAATGAAGAAATAACTGTTCTTAGTTAACATCCGTCAACAAGGTTTCTTACATAACAGTCTGCTTTCGGCAAAATTAAAAGGCCGAAATGAAGTTGTTTCCCAAAAAAGATTTGAACGGACCATTTCCCACTGGAGCAGGAGATCAAAATATGAAATATTTCCATAAATACCCATTAAACCTTGCATAAATCATGACGTACACATGATCCGTCCGATAATCGTGAGTAAACGCACCCTCCGGTAGCGAGACGGTCACCGTGCAGACTTTAAAAGCCGGCGGTTCTCCAGCCTCTATCAGCTCTGCCTTATCATCAAACCATCAGCAATGCAGACGGAAACTGTCAGATGACTTTGAATTTTGATTACTTATTTTCGTATTTAAAACGTCTAACGTTTTCTAGTGCCTCCATTTTATGTTTTTACTCCAAATGTGGCTTCGTTTGCAATGCGCTCCGCAAACCTCCCTCTGCTGTACGCAAAAGAAAATCGGTTTACCCATCCAGGTTAACCATTATAAGACCGACAGATTGTCCAACAAATTCCTCTGTTTCTGCACAAAATGTCATAGGCTAATGATTACATAACGGTGTGCAAACGGATCATTTGGCCACGTTTTTGGATCTGTAAGAAAACATGTTTCTCGGCAAATCCCCGAAAACACCATCAACATCATCATCATGCCGCGGAAGTTAGCTTTGATATATGGCCACAGTAACGGGAGAATGGGTCGATCCAGCTAACACGCAGATCCCAAGGTAAAGGACGGAATGTGTTGAATTGTTACAGAAGAGGGGCAATTGTTGGATTAAAATAGAAAAGTAAAAATCTGCCGCAAATAAAACGGACCGAGATCCATAGAAACCCAGGAGCGGTTCAAGGCAAACAAGATATGTCCAAGATAAAAGAGGTATGAAGTCTGCAAAAAGTCCTGTTGAAAAGAAACTTTCAATTTTGCGGAGAACCACCTTACGTGCCTTAACGAGGCAGATGAAATTTTATATGCATACCCGAGAAATGCATATAAGTTAACTGAGCTCACGGAAACCGTTAAGCGCCTGTCAAGTGCGATAGTTTGGATATGGTTGCACCGATGAACGATATATCAAAAATTTTCGACATTGGAGATACGGTCTCTCACGCCGTGGCTTTCCGAAAGGACACCCAAGCTAAAGTGAATGGAGGAAATTGCTCCGGGATTCATGCTAAGCGCGACCGCAGACATGCAAGAACACCATATATGGCAACGCTCCAAAGCAGTAACGAAACAGATTAAAGATGCCCATGCCCAGTCCAGGCAATAACTATGAGGGGATTTTGCTGGCAGCCTAGACGGTGAAACTCTGGCTTAAGGAGAGGGTTAAGGCGAAAGGTCGAACAAGTCTGATTAAACCGCAGTTCGCTAAACAGCTTACGCTTTTATGCTTAACGCTACCGAGATTGGCATGATTAAAAGGGGTGCTCCATCCACTTGGTCGGTTAGCGCGACACCCGCGAGCCCCGAAATGTGTTCATGTAACCGCATCTGATCGACACAATTCGGTTGAGCCACTTTATTTTTTTTGAGTTGGTGTGATTACGATGACATGGTGCTGTTGGGCGTTACGGTGTGTGTTCTGTTGGCAGTCTTGTTTCTTTGTTGTCGTGTATACCTCTTTTGACCCAATGCCGGTGGTCCTTCTTGACTTTCGGCCTGTCGTCTCCTTCTGACTTTCGTGTTGGATGTTACAGGGCTAGGGCTTAGGGCTGCGGTTAAAGGTTAGGGTTGGGGTTAGAGCCTAAAGTTAGGGTTAGCGGTTAGGGCTTGTTGTTATGATTATGGGTTAGGGTTAAGGATTATGGTTAGGTGTTAGTGTTAGGGTTAGGTGTTAGGGCAACTATTTCTCAACCACTCAAAGTACAACCGTGCATTCTCAACAGCTTTTCTTTCGCATACAACTACTCGACCTCGTCCCCTGTATATTCCCCGGCCCCACCTGTAAAAACCCCTATTACTACCGGTCCCATGTTACCGGTGGACTGGGGTTTGTTTACCTCAGGTGCGGCTACATAACCACATCTGACCATTAATTCCAACATAGGTCGCCCATTTTGGGCCCCCCAGACAGTGGACGCAATCGCGTAGGACGGTCGAGCCGCACATAAACATGCAGAGAGTAAACTAACTGACGAAACTTGATGACGGGACCTGATAGGAGAATTTCCGGACGCCTTAAGCGTTGAGCATTTTGCTAGGTCGCCCAGCTCATTCAAGTAAATGCCATTTTCTTGTATAGAAAATGTTTCCGCGAAATTTTACCGGACAAAATGTCTGTAAATTGCTAGCGATAATATACGTTTGGGCAATTTTTAATGGTAATACCTGTCTTAAACTTCAATTTATTATCTGACCGTGTTTTCCTTTGAGAGGAGTGTAACGTACCCTCGGAAGTTCTTTTAAACAACGCATGTTCTTTGTTAAACATTGTTGGCTCACGTTCAGTTCATTCGACAATGAGTTCTCATGTTCAGGTAAGTCTTCAAATGCGACGCAAACGGCCACTTACGTCAAAAAGAACGCTCAAACATGCATTTCTTCCTTAAATGTCCCCAAGATGTATCTTATTTTGGCTGTTTTGATAAAAGTATAGCATAGAAGCCACCTTTATGGGCAACTAATTAAAAAGCCTACAATTCATGAGGTATTAATCAACATTTTGAGGCCAATCTGAAACTCAGCAGAACCCCGGAAATTAATGCCCTGGCAGAAGAGGTCTCCTTATATGCTCAAAATGGTATGTTTACACATACGTCTGCCAATTATACTTACACTAATTAGTCACCGACAAGTCTGGCAACATTTTACCTTGTCAAGACTTTTGTCCTTATGAAGTCCCTATCAACGAAATGAGGTCCTGTTTACCTTAGTGAATCACATCTCATTTAATGCAAAATCGATAAATACAACGAATGCTTGGAAAACCGTTTTGGAATCTTTATTCAGGGTGTGGGCTGTTAGAAAATCGTCATACCTGACGCTACACTAATACTTAAATAAGACTACGCTACACTAAAACACTATTGTTAGACGTTTTTCTGTTTATGCCGTCAGAGTTACTCATTTTTTACGTGGATAGACAATCCGTTTACCTAAAATTGAAATTTACTCAATTGCAACTGTTACTGACGTTTTAGGAATTTTCCGCTTCTCCGAAAAAATTGATAGTTCTAAACAACGCAATATTACTTATCATATTTTTCTATACTTACAGTTCCAATAAAGTTGTTATTTATAAGCATAGATATTGGATCCATTAATTTGTGTCGGTTTGCGTGTGATTAGCAAGCATTCGTAGATTTCGATACATTACTTTAGATACGTCACCTACTGTATGATTGAACAGTTATCGAAGTGCTCCCAGGCGGCCTTCCTGATAGCACAATCTGTCGACGAAAATTTCCACCGCTGTTTAGCGGACTGTTAGTCGGGGCCAGGACTAAAACTTATGCAAATGACCTTCAGAGAAAAGTAAATAGATAGCTGAGATTCAAATTGTTCTCAGTAGATGTCGCAAACTGACTGAGTGCAATTTAATGCATTCGACATCTTCGAGCTCCCTAACCCTACGCTAAGGGGCTGCTCGGGGTTGCAGGTGTTCATGCACTCCGTTAAAAATCATTCAGTCTTTTGGATCAATACTCGTGTTTGCGTTGAAGCGCAAAAGTGTTTTAGAGTTGCGAAAATTCCCATAGCAGTAATCAGAAGACGAGGTGGCGAGCATACGTAGCTTTCGATAAATTCACGCCGGGTCAGTACAATTATATGGAAAGGGGGTAGAAGTAAAAACACGTCAGTGAAAAGATAAATCGATTAAAGTTCGCCATAAAACACAGGCTGGGTGTAGGAATGTGGGGGGGGGGGGTAATAGCAGTCACTTTCATGGGGGGGGGTGAGAGCAGAAGGGCGTGGGGAGAGTTGCAGCGTTAGTCAACCTTCGATCACTGTAGGCGCGGTGCCTGAACGTTGTGCTTCTGTGCGCACCAGATTGGTTTTCGCAACCTGATGGCGGCCGCCTCTGCTGTTGCTAACAGGCGCTGTCCCAGTGGTTTAGGATAGCTCGAGGGGACCTTATAGATCACGCGAAACGCTTCATTGGGGTCTAAATGATGTCCGGAATCGACAACATGCGCGAGAATGGCGCTGCTTATGCTCCTAGTTTCGCCTTTTCCCAGCCATGTCGGGAGGTGTTCCCATCTTCTCTTGGATAAGCGTCGACTCGTGCGACCAGTTTAACCTGCTGCACAGGAGCAAGTGAAGGAATAGATGAACATTGAAGTGGTCTGGGGTGGCAAACTTATCCTTACCTTCTCCGCGTAAAATAGGGTTAGTGGAGAAGGATACTTGAACCCTTGCCGCTGGGAAGGTTTCGTGAAAAGTGTTTTGTCTTCTCTCATTTTCGACGAGAGCATCCTCGCGACGTGGGCGTCATTTACGTAGGAAGACACCCTGTACAATCTTGAAGACCAACCATCACGACGTTCTATCGCCAAGTCAGCATACTGACTCTCCCTTTCGATTACGCGACTGTGATTTAACGAACAAGACTACTAAAGCTCCAAGAGCCCTGCTTAAAGCATGAACGGAAACACGTTTCAGTTTGAACCCTGAACATTACTTTGAATTAAGGCTGTCGAAAGACTCCAGTTTTCTCTGATCCGCACACCAGCACTTATAAATCTCCGCAGTTACCAGATAAATAGCAAGCATTTTCGACATTTTGTACGAAAAATGCGCTGCAGTACTCGTGAAATGGACTGCGTCTTCAAGTCCTAAAGTAAGAAATATCCAAAGGTCATGGCATTTATCACATTTGTTTAAGAGTAACGCATGTCCTTTAGCAGGCGCCGTGGAGAGCTCACTTATTTTTCTCGGAAACGCTTCCCACTTGTAGCCACGGTGGCAACAGTTTCTACCCTCACCTGCATACACAGAACATCCACATGTGGCGACGTTTCTTATTAACTCGCTGGCGTTAGCGTATACTGTCGTATTTCAGAATGTCTGAAGACCGAATAGGCAACATCCTTGCCCAGATTTCCCATTGTATCTGAGCAAACTACAGCAAGCGAACGTTTTTCAGGATCAAGCGTATATTTTCAAATGAAGGCTATTTAAGAAGTTGACTCTATTACATTCTAAAAAGCTCTATTTTTTCTTTTAACAACCGCTTGTGAATATTACCGGGATTGACTTGGTGTCTTGATGTGTATTCATATTTCCTCTAGTTAGACTAGGTTGACGTCTATCAATCATTCAAAGATGTGAAATATACTTTAGATATATAATCGTTTCATGATTTAATCTATCTACGCTTCTGAAATCTGCACTTGAAGCCAATGCCATTTTTAGGTAAATATTCTGCTTGGTTTTGGAAACATTCTGTGACTCAGTAGTCATGCAAGAATAATTTGGGGAGAATGAACTTTTTCTTAGCACCGAGATTACAGTTACCATGGCGAAAAGGGCAACATTCTCCCTCAGATGACTGTCATATGTAGCACCTCTTTGATGGGAATGCTTCCACAAGTCAGAAGTCAACAGAATATCCGGTTAGAATTAGACAAACATGCAATCTTCAGTTTCTGCCACATTCATAAATGGCAGGCAACACGATAAACACAGAAAACGTCCGTACAAGAGTCATCTCGGGCTCGCTTATGCCCTCATCTGTCTCATTTATCCCCAGCCACCACTTAATATCGGACATGACAATTCGACCGCCGTAATTTACGACGTTCAGCGCGTGTACTGCAGGGTTGGCCCAGCAGCTGTGACTTTCGTGACTTCCACTACGCGCTCCCCTCCATCAGCCAGATTACTCTGATGGTATAACAATTTTTAGGTGACCAGAGATGGGAAAGGCGGAGTGCAGTGACTGACGAAACAGAACGTTCCTCTACGCGTGCCATACACGAGCTGGTCTTTACTCCGGATGCACCAGACTGCCGCGAGGCTGCTCGGATGCCGCATGGGCGAGAGTGTCATAAGGGCCACATTGGTAGGGGACCATTGCAGCCCGGCCCTCAGTCCTGAGAACGGCCTATTCACGTCCCATTCACGACTCCTAGCGTGCTGGCAGATGCCAGACATAAGCAACTGTGTGTACACGCATCGCAACGATCTACGAGTGAACAATCGATTAAAACAAAAACATTAAACGGTCATGCAAACGGCGGCGGAATTTGCTCCACTGAAACTCGTCCTTATACTCCTCGAAGGCCTGATAAAAAGCCTACAAAACGTAGAATTTTCCCCAATGATGAAGGCTCCATTATGGGACTTAAAGGAGACACTCGCTCAAAAGAATAGAGCTATTCTCAAATGCTAAATTCGTACTCAATGCGAACAGGTATATTAATCAAAACTAGAGCGTGAAAATTTACCCAGTCGTTGCTGTCCATTTGTAAAGAGCCAACAAAGAACATTCGGTATCATTTATAGGACTTTTAGTATATTCATCTTTAGACTACTCCGGAAAAAAACATTCAAAATTGCATTCTCGCCTCTACCTAACCCCTATTGGTATTCGCTTTAACCTTTCTAAATATCATCATTGGCCAAAGTTCATCAGGATGGGTTCAATAGAAGGCTACTTATCAGAATTCTTCGATGATCCTTAAACGTAATTGATGCCAGCACTTGCAGCACGCATGACATGAGCCTCAGGCACACGACGATTTCAGTCGGATGGAGGCATATAGTTCCAGTTATAGCTTTTGAAGAGTGCCGAAACCCTTATCAGTCCTCCGGCAGCGATTTCCGTGAAACCGGAGCACCAGAAGTATGTTGTCGAGACAAAGCGTGCATTGAGCGACACTACTTCCCCTACCCCGGGTGAGGGAGGGGGGGGGGGCGACAGCCAAGTCTGACAAACCCTCTGTCATTTCCCCACACCCTCCTCTTGCACTCCTAATGTTCTGCAGAAACTGGCAAAACATACATGTTCAGGCAAGAAAACAACTGGTTTACAAGTTGCACCGCGTAAAAACGCGCATAAAAAGGCCAAATGTTTACTTTTTACGACACCTGCCCTTGCGTTAGTGGAAAATAAGAGAATGGGTAACACTGTCTTCGCTCTGCCAATGACGCCTTTACTGCCATGTTGGGTTATGACCGGAAATGACGTCTTTCTCTACCGAGTTGGAGATGGCTGCCAAGAGCATCGTAGACATCAGGCTGTTGATTTTTTCAGGTGTTAAGCATAAGCCTTAGTAGACTTTTGCCGTAAACGAGCACTGACTGAGATAAAGTCTGTTTCACACCGATAGGGTCCATCGTAAAATTTTGGCAATTTCGCGTGCACCGATCCGACATTTTGTTTGGGAGAGGAAGAAGTGGACACCCTGCTGCAGACTGGGTTTTATCACAAAAAGGTCCAGTACTCACAAATGTCAAAAGGTGGCAGGTCCGAAATGGCAAGGCAAATCACTTTGTGATATCACTGTTCGAATTTAAAGGAAACTCTAACTTCTAATTCTCATCAGAATATAAACGCAAACACCTAGCAAGTATCGGTTTTTTAAGTCCGTTGGAAATGTTAACTGTGTCCAGCTCTGGCGACGACTTGGGGAACCAGCGTATAAAACATAGTCAAGAAGGCTTCCTACTTTTTCAAACAACGAATTCGACTTCAAATTATATTTGATAGACTGACTGTCCTCCAATTCTTACATGCATTCATATTAGCAGCGAGGAGGGACGACAGTGTCTGCGGGGTAGATTGATACAGTAATGTTTCGGGCATACACCTTGTACAGTGTCATCACTAAACGCTAACGCAACGAATGATCAGGCTCCAAATTTTTCGGCAATTAGAAAACTTTTGTAAAACCTAATTATACTCCTTCCTTAAGTTTAAAATATAAAGAAGACGTGATTCTCTATTGAGTAACTAAAAGAAAACATATTTTTTGTTTGTGGTTTTTATAAAATATATTTAAATTTCCAAGACCATCGAAAATCAATGGTAAAAATGCCTAGTACTTAAGTAGTCATTTTGTACCGGGCACGCTTTCTACAGGAGATTGAAAAGAAGTGCATTTAAAAGCCGACATCCTGCCAAGTCCAAAATGTTATAAGAGTATGTCTTAAGATAATCAGTATCACCAGCGCGACCAAGTAAACCTTTCTTAGTCGAAAACGCATTTCAGAATTTTAGCCAACATTTCATGAGATAGGTCACGCACTGTAGATACAGTACTGTTTCGGGATTATTGTGCCTTCATTCAGCCAATCATAACCCTGAGCACCAGCGGCTGGGACCAGAAACACAAACATGCGCACAGACGCACCTGGCGCAGTTGGTCCACCACTGGGGTCTAACAGATGAGTCAAAAACACTTCATCGAACCGAAGTTCATCACTGCCTCGCCACCTGTCATTCTATGTCGCTGCAGAACGGGTATTTATTCAATCAGGAACGGGCGCACAATGATCTATTGGCTTCACGAAGCAAACGAGCTCCGTATGGGTGGCAAAGGTCACGAAGAGGCAGCCAATTGACCGGGCGAAGTCAGTCAGGTCATAATAGCAGCAAGAGGGACGACAGAGAATGCGAGTAGATTGATACAGTATGTATAGAAGAGGACGGGAAGGCGATTGCTGGGACCAAATTTTTATTTATCCGACGTTTCGAACTCTCGCGCGAGCCCATCGTCAAGGCATGAAGAACTATACTACTCGTCGCATATTTAGCTCACCTCTGCCGGGGATGACCTCTGGCTGCACTGTAGATTTGTTCACGCAGTGCTTGATAAGCGATTGGCAGATCGATATGTCGATTAATCGAGCCCTCGGTAGACTGCCACGCTTCCTGCAGCAGGCGAGCAACTTGGCCCAATATTCTCACGCACTGAAAATCAAAGCCGTGTCCTGGCGAGGAAGCGTGGGCGGCTATCAAGGCGAGTTTATCCTTCCTCTCACAGCTAACTCGTGTTCGTGCAATCTCGCGCGTACCTGCTTGCCGGTTTCACCAACATAATTGGTTTGACCACAGCTGCAGTCGATCCGGTAAATGACCCTCGATTTCTGATTGATGGGAAGCAGGTATTTAGGGTGCATGAGTTGCCGGCGAATTGTTGCTTCAGGTCTGTGAGCGACGCCAATCCCAAATTCGCTCATCAGTCTAGCGAATTCTTCTGACACACCAGATATGTACGGTATTGCGCGCCAGAATTCCGGTTTTAATTGTCCCTTCGGTTTTCTTCCCCGGTTTCTCGCTTGCACTGCTCGACAAACTTCACAGGGTAGCCGTTCGCTGTGAAGAGTTTCCGCAGGAGCTGGACCTCAGCCTTCTTGTCGGCTGGCTCGGTGCAATGGGTTTCCACACGCCGGTAGAGTGTTCTCACGAAGCTGCGTTTGGGCCAAAGGGGGTGATTGCTAAGAAAAGTTAGAATACGGGAGATATTCGTTGCCCTTCTGTAAACCGTTATTTTTAGTTCACCATTATCTTTTCTCTGAACTAGCACGTCGATAAACGGCAACTGGCAATCTTTTACTTCCTCCATCGTAAACTGGATGTCTGGGACGATTGAGTTCCGATGTTGCGTGAATTACCAAATCCTGTCCCGATTGATGATGACAAATGTGTTATCGACATACCGTACTCACAATCGTGGCCGATTGTAGTCGAAAGTCAGTGGCCCCAGTCGCTGCAACAATGCCCAAGCAATGAAACTGGATAACGGCGACCCCATGTTCCCTCACGTCACACAAGAAACGCAAGACACTTTCAAAAGCAGAAGACGAAGCACTCCAGAATATTGGGCCAGTCGAACGACCGAGTTGCTCGCCTGCTGCGCGAAGCGTGGCGGTCAACCGAGAACTCGATTAATCAACATATCGATCTGCCAATCGCTTATCAAGCACTGCGTAAACAAATCAACAGCGGTAGAGGTGAGTTAATTATGCGATGAATTGTGCAGTTTTTATTTCCATTCCTTGACAAATGACGGATAAATAAACAGTTGGTCCCAACGATCGCATTCCCGTCTTCTTCTATTCAATTACCTGGGCTGCACGTGTTCTCTATCATTCCGAATTCATTTGTATGTGTGTATGTGGTCAAACCGGGAAATCGGCCTCGACACGAATACACGAACATCAGTTGGCCGTAAAAAGGCGAGACTACCTGTCCAAAGTTGCCATGCATACGTTGGAAACTGGACACAAATTCGCCTGGGACAGGACCCGCATTGTAGGTGTCTGCTCATCTTAAGAGGGCCGTGAATTTTTAGAGGCCATCCATTCTGATATTGCATGCATCAATCGACACGTAGAATTAGATACGGTGTACAACAGCCTCAATGAAAAGTGGAGAAGGCATTAGCCAATCAGAACAATACACCAGCAGGAATGACAAGGCAAAATCGATTTTTTCGGCATGTTTAAATGTTGACTGTTTTGCACACTTACTTCACGTCTGAAGACGACTTGGGGAACCAAGAGCGAAAATTTACAATAAAACTTGTTAATCTTTCCCAAACAGCTTATTTCTTTCGAATTATGATTCTTGGGCTGCCTGTTTTCAAATTCAAGTGTATGTATATGTATAATAGTGGCGGGGAGCTCGCGGACTAAGCTATGGGACACACACATATCTCGTTGTGCCATAAGGCTGAAACGCGATTACCGCCAGCTGCCACACAGCAACCAGAATACAGACAGGACAAAATTACCGACGAAGACAAGAAAGACTGAGATGGCCGTTTATGGCTGATTAGTCGTCATCGGTCGTCCATACCTAACTGCAGGTTTTGCAATCCCTGAGGCTCGATCTCGCGACTGGTTGGTGGAGACGATTTGAAACTGTCAGTATTGCAAACGTACTTCCTCATCTTGCACAGGCTTGTTCGGTCACTTGCAAGTGCGTACTCGGAGACTGATGTAGCGGTGACTTGGAAAATTCCCAGCTTACGCAGTCGAACTCTCATCAGTCCTCCACAAGAACCTTACCCGTTGATAGTCTTTCAAGTCGGAATAATCAGGACAAGTACGTGATAGATAACATAAAAATTCCTTTTTGAATTCTAGAAAGCCGAGAAACTGAATGCAACACTTTTTTAAACCGAATTATTTCCATGCTAACTACTTTCTCCGGTCTGCACGCTCTACCTCTTATCAGCGTTACAATTGAAAACTAAATTGTTTCCATGCCAGCCGACCACTGTTGGGCTAAAATAGACTTAGAAATGACGGCTTGAATGGGGTAAACAAATTTTCTACTGTTTGCAGATCGAGCAAGAGGCCCTGAGTGATTGGGTTTAACGTACCCCGTTGGAAAAAAACAGTGAAGGCAAGGAGTAAGTTCAGGAAGAAGATGAATAAATATCTTGCGAAGAAGGTCCCATCGGTGGAACAAGGATCTTATCCACTTAACTTTTCGGACTCACACCTTTGCTCGCAGTCGGAGGCTGCTAATGATCAGGACAGTAGATGCACAAGTGTTTCAGGATTTGCTATGCCAGCGAGTACATAATTAGACTTTGCGGGTCACTCGTTCGTCACCCCACAGTCAGTTCTTTCTGAAATTGTATACCTACGGTCGATTTTTGGTGTGCAACTGGGTCAGAAATTTGGTTTGTTGATAGTGACACTGGGGGCAGTGTCAACTACAAGCTACCTTACTCCACACTGGAGAAATCTCATTTACGCTACTGAAGAACGAAGGTCGTTGAGCTTGTCGACGGGCTTTAAGGAAATTCTCCGTTTCATCGCAGTTACCTCGCAAGTGTCTTCGGTGGTTTCGACTGCCAGGACCTGAGCAAGAGAAGCAACGCGAAGTAAGGTGTAGCTTCCAAATCTAGAATGATTTCCTACCTTGTCGGTTTTTCAGACCATGCGATTTCTCTTCAGCCAGCATCGTAGCTGACGTTCGCTGATGCTTCTCATGAAGTACAGTAGGTGGGCTAACTCCTGAAATGTCGACCGAAATTCACATATGCCTTTTCAACTCGAAAAGATTAATTAAGGAGGATTGTGAAACTAGCCATCCTGCGGTATAATTCTATAATAATTCAGTTACCTCAGGATGATGACTTCCGAAAGAAGTTCCTTCCGGCTGCGTACAAAAACTACACTCTGCAAGAAACGACAACTTAAGTAGCATGAATTTTTCTCATTGATTTTCGATGACTCTAAAAGTCAAATTATATTTCATAGAAAACATGAGTAAAAATATTCATTCTTTTGCTCATTCGGTAGGAAATTACGTCTTCTTTCAATTTTTTACTCGAAAGAGGGATACAAATCGGTTTTAAAAGGGTTTCTAATTGTGAGACTTTTAAATACTGGGAAATGGCCATTCATAAAACGTCGTGTCTCTGCATTTGCCCATGTGACTTGTAAAGTAGCATTATGGGTTCAATCCAATGCTAAATTTTATTAACACTTATATGGTCTCCTCTTAATACCGCGGAGAGATGTGCGGCTTTCCGTACGCGGAAATTATACGGTTTGTATTTCGGAAACCCTGAATGCAAGTGTGACGGCAGAGCGGGTTCAAAATAATTCGGGAATTAGAAAGATTTTTGAAAACCGAATTATAACCTCCCTTTGAGTATAAGATTGGACGAAAACATAAGCTTCTACCGAATGAGCGAAAGAGTGAATATTTGTATGAATGTTTTCCATGAAATATAATTGGACATTTGGGGCCTCAAAAATTAGTGAGAAAAATGCACGCTATGTAAGTAGTCATTTTTTGCGAAGTATAGTTTTCGTATTCAGCCAATAGGAAGTTCGTTCGAAAGCCGGCATTCTGAGGCAACTGAATTATTATAGAATTATACTGCAGACTGATTAGTTTTACAACTCAGCTTAATTAATCTTTTCGGAACGAAAACGCGTTTCGGAATTTTGGTTGACATTTCATGAGTTAGCTCACCTACTTTATAAAACGTAATCCATATTTAATTGCAAAATTTTGTGATCCCTATACCGTGTCTTCTTAGTGGCGTAGACGAATATATGTCTTCCTCTACATGGAATGTATGAAGCATGTAGATTGAAAATCCTAAATTCAAATCCAATGGCAAACGGCCCTCAGACTTATTTAGGAAATAAAAACTTCTTTTTTGAAGAAGATGTGATTGGCCACTAAACTAGTATTAAAAAGAATATTTGTGTGCATCTTTTGGATAAAATATATTTTAGTCTTTAAGAGCATCGAAAATCCATAGAAAAAATCCCGACAATTTAAGTAATTATTTTCCACTGAGTGTGGATTTTGAGGATACCCTAGCAGGAATGAAATATCATGAGATTAGGCTGTCCGATAATCCATAATACAAGGCGACTTAAGTATTTCTTCCTAACAGAAAACATCCTTTAGAATTTTGCTCAATGTCTCATGAGATCAGTTGGACAAAATAATTCTGCCAGGTAAACAGATAAAGAGGTCGGCCACGATTATTGGCATGCATTTATCGCGCATTTTAGCCGGTACAATTATGCCTGCATTATCGAAGCCTTCACATACAGTAATAGCAGAAAAACAAGGAAAAATCGAATCGGAAGAGGAGAATCGAGAGATGTAAGGGAGACTAGAGTGGATATTTTTGACTTCTGAACCGTCATTGGTTAGCTGAAGTCAAACCCAGCTTTGAATAACCACTCTTTAGTTACTGATAGCCCAATGATCTTATCCCGAAGCAATTGGCCCGTCGCCCTGTCGGTTGCGATAAGAAATATTTAGTTGAACCTGTCTGGTGGGTTATCCCTCCACGATAGCGGATAATCCCAACCGCCAACACTCGAACAGCAGATCCATTACTGGATGGTAGAGATGTGGAGTCCAGGCTCGCATTTCATGTTATAAAGACCTGGGACTGGATTTGATTGCCGACGCCGGTTAATAAGCACGAGGTGATCATTTCAGCGTCCATCGTCCTCGCCGGTATTTTTGGTAGGGGTTAAGTGTGTGCGCGGCATAAGAAAGCACTATGGAGAGCTGACTATTATGTTTTTCGAAGAAGGTGTTGCTTTGCAGAGTTTTTGGTTGGCCCTTCGTCGGCAAGATGACACTTGCGGACCTCTACTGCCCCGAGGAGCCGATATTGTTGAAATTTCTACATTAGTTCCTTGTTCAGCACGACCCACACGTAAGAGGAAAGAGCAATTCTCAAAAAATTTCGACCCGGAGGACAGTAAAGCAGCACAAAACTACCCGAAGTAATGGTAGATGGAAGGCATACGTCTGCCAGTAAAGCAAGAGTGTTAAAACGCTGATGAATGTGTGAAACAACAGTTGACATTTCGTTACTTCGCGCATGTACTTAATCCTCGCCGTATTTTTTCCAGTAGTACTTTCGGGTCGCTATACGACTGCCTGCGAAGACCCTAGGCAGAAATCTGCTTGATGAATTCCAAAGCTCGCATTACAGAAAAGGCCGTAATTAATGAAGACGCAATAAAACGGCTCGTCAAAATACTTAACATCTGGTCATAAAAGATGATGGAGATGAGCAAATTAAATAAAACTATTTAATATGCTGGATATTCAGTCCCTGCCTTTTAACCAGTGAAAGCTCCACCTTTAATAGGGCTTGAAATCGAGACCTCGATATCTCCTGAAGTCTCAAAGGGAGAAATGAAAGGAAATATAATTAGCTTTTGTAATTTCTATCGGCAATTACGCAAGGATTTTGGAATTAAGTTGTGACCAGTGAGGAAATAACACAGAAAAGCGAAAAATAAGACATGATTGCAGACATTAAGGAAAGGGCTTAAAAAATCGCATGAACACGGTAGTGAACGTGTGTAGAATGAATGCCAAGTTTTGATTTTGTGCGAAAGTACGCATATTACTCCATAATTTCGTACTCCTGATCGGCCTCGTCGCCAGAAAATGGATAATGTGTTAGGTTCACCATTTTCGTTGTATCGTGTTCTTTACTATTCAGTCATCAATGAAGGTAGTTGGGCGCGCTCCGGTCCATGGCAAAGTCCACCGACTCGACACCATGGTAAAACCACCGTACATCAAGTGGGAATTAAACACTTTGATGTCATTTAAGGTGGCTGGCCGGAAATCCACACTCCGTAGAGGACGGCTGCCTTCATCATGGCTATGACTATACAAACCTAATAAAATGGACTTCAAGCTGGGTATTCCCCACTTTGTGGTAAGGCAATTCCAACAAATAAGTAACTAAATATAATCCCTCCCAGGAATCAGATTTTGATAAGCATCGCTGCTGCCGCCACCACCATCCTCGTTGTCACTGTTCTTCTTCCTCTTTTTCTTCCTAAATAAATGAAACGATACAAACGCTTACTTGCATTGGTGGACTCGTTAGTGTGAGGGTCGATTATCAGTCGTGACTAAGGAACGGAAGCTGATCAGACGCTGCATATTCTACCGGTCGAGCTGGATAGTCCCTGTTTTCATCAAGTTTTATCCCTTCCGAGCCCTAATTGCGAAGATTACATAAACTTTCGGCTTTTGTCTTTATGAAGGAGCATTTTAATACGCATAAAATTGCCAATTATTCCGCTACAAATGATTAAAAAACAGGCAAACCGAAGAAATCGTCTGCCAGAAAAAACGGTTTCTTTAAAACGCGATTCCCAAATAGACCGCATTCCGTTAAATGGTTGTGCCAGTAAATCCAAAAATCTAGAAACGCCCTCACCACACCGCTCCTGATAAAAGCGTCTCGTTGCCATCCGAACCGTGACTTACCGACTTCCTCAATAGGGCTTTAAACTGTTCATAATGGTTTTGAAAGAGCATTTTACAATCCTAACTGCATTGTCATTATCCATCATCCAGGGCCGAGTTTTTCCAAGGCAATCCCTGACTTAAATTTGTTTCGTTTTACTTCTTGGGTAACATTTTCTACGATTTGGCGTTTAGATGAGGTTTTTAAGTAGAGTCGATTTTAATCTGTTACCTTCGTGATCGTGAAGAAAAACGCCAATCAGTTTCCATCAAAAACGAAAGCTATCCTGCCCAAGTTAAAGTATAAGCGTTTTTGTTGGTATCACTCGGTTTCCCTTTGAAAAATTAGGTAATCTTGTGTGCGAGGGGTATACTTATGACTTCCTGTAGTGCTTATGTCTCAATAACTGACGTGTTCGCCAGAAATATTTTCGGTTGTGAATTTTTAGGGCATAGCTTCTGCTCAAAATTTTTAGATAGTTTTGCTTCCTATGTAAATTACTGGGTACCCCATGGATTGTTGCATGTGGCCCTGTCAGAATAGGAAATCAGACATCATCCAGAACTGGGGTTAAGTATGGAGAATTCTTAGTCCTTAAATCAAGGTTGCCCGAGGTGCTTGACGTCAGATCACACTTTTATTCATTTTTGCAAGGCATTCAATTCTGGCGTAGCGACATGACGCGCGCCCATAAATCTTGACTTAAAAACGGTTCTGATTTGCCCTCCAGCCGAGTAATCCGCTAGTATAACCCTTCGCTTTTTATCCTACCACAACTTCTTTTACTTTTTAGATGGGCTCGCGCTCTGTCTTAACCCCTTGCATCCTTGCATTGGGACAGTTCACCCGTCGCGAGCGATGACTTCCGCCGAGTGCCCAACGAAATGGACCCGACATCGGAAGAAGGCGAGTGATTAAAGTTATGGCGAGACTGACTTGCACAGCACTCTCCTTTTTGGCGAGATTTGGTTCCGCAGCCCCACCTGATTGATAGCATGTAACTGGCTCACCAAAACAATATTCGTTAACATACCTAATTTAGCCACTTGCTGGATTAGGAAGGGAAAGAGAGCGTTTGCAGAGCTAGAAGCACGCGCGGGGAAGCGCGTGAAGGCCACGCATACACATTCTCCCCGCGGCGCATTCACTCGCTGGATAAGGAGGGTGCAATCACAACTGGAAGGCCATGGAGGGGACCGCGCGGTAATTCGCAGCGCATGGGCATTATAGTAGAAACAACGGAGTTCTAGTCAGTCCGAACAATTACATCAGCGAGCCTACCTAGTCACTCGCTGGATTAATATAGTCAAGTGGGTGCAAGAAGAACTGGGAACTGGTGTCTGATGCAACCAAGGCTGGCTTATAAGCACTTCTCCCCCGTAGCATAGTCACTCGCTGTATTAGAATTTAACTCAAATGCGTAAAGTCGTCGATTTTTATGGGGGTGTAGTATTGTCTGATACGTTCAGAATTTTGACAAGATGATAGGTCTATTTTACTTGATTGCTAAGCAACTGACCGCGAGGATTCCATTTTGAGCTATAAGACCCAAAAGGAGCATGTCCCATGCTAAAAACAGGGGAGTGATCCTCCCTCTCCTCTACGGATACAACACGACTTTGGGCCTACCCGGCATTGTTTCAAACAATTAAACCCCCGACAAAATTTTAAACGTGAAAGAAAAAAAGCCTGCATACACATAGGACAGCTTCCGACACACGCGAAAAGACGATTTCCAGTTTCGCATTTATGAAAATGCCCGAGAAGGCTGAAAATGCTATGCAGGTACTGAGCTTTAACAATGCTCATCCAATCAAGCACAAACGGAGCTGCACATGGGCGTGTTAGAACGCCCTACAGCGCATCGTAGGACGAGGCTATTTAATATTACTACACTTGACAGGCACAGGGTGCACGGTTACCTGCGCATATATGCTAACTGTGGACCTGGTCATTTGTGAGGAAGGGGACACGATCGCCGGGACAAGAGCTTTATTTGCTTGGCGTTTCGGATTCCTCCTCGTACGCATCATCATTTGCTGTGTGGACCACGGGGGTGTGGAGTGGAGCGCCAAGGCGCGGGCTCGACCGTGCCATCCACCTGCGCCCTTCCCCGCCGCCACCGGTCTTCTTGACTCCGTCTTGACACCGGGTCCGGGTGGGAAGTGGAGAAGAGAGAGTGCGGTAGATGCTGTGCAAGTCTACTATCACTGAACTAAATCACGCGCAGGTCACCGTCCCTGCTCCTGCCTTGCTGTGAGGCGCACGGTGGACATCGTCGGCAACGACGGCCGAACTGTCGGCTGCTTGTGGCCATCAGCCAAAATGAGACTTGTAAGTAGGGATAGGCTGCCCTTCCAGACAACTTTACAGTGCATTTGTACCTTCACTTGCTCCTGCGGAGTAGGTTCTGTCTTCAAGCGCCTTTGCAAACGGATGCGAAAATTCCATCCTGTCTAGGTAAATCGAGGCGTGAGCACAGTTATAGTCGACTTGTTTGACTGCAGTCATCGGGTAGATATCAGCCAAGCATTTCCAATCTTCTGCAAAGTGCCGGGGAGAAAGGCCATGCGGATACTTGTGACGGCAGAGGTCGTGGTCATACCGTCAGTCAACCCAAAGTTGTGTTAGTAGAAGGCGCTCGTTCAAGTTCTCCAGCTCTGATGACTCAAGCTGAGCCCCACACGTTCTTACCAGCGTCACAACGACGAAACACAAACAACCCACTTGAACATTCACCATCACCCTGCCCTCTGACAGAACTGGACCATAATTCCTTTTCAGACGTGTCCAAACACACGACCCGCTCCCCCCATCGCTACCTGTTTTTCAACTTCCGCTGCTCTACCAAGTTGCACATTACTCTGCCGGTCGGATGATGAGTAATGCAACGCAGTTCTTCGATTCAAACATCTTCAATGATTATATTTTCTCGCCACGGCTGGTTGGGTGTGCGTTACTACTATGACAACGTCGTCACTGGGTTTTGGCTCATAGCCGGAAGTTCCCACAAAAGGACAACAAAAACTGCCTCCCTGGCCTCCTATGCATCGACTCAAACCCATCATCATCGAACAGCTTATCGCGCCGCGACCAAATGCAAATGCATTTGGGCGGCCGGCTTAACCAGGAGATCACAAATGCAGTCAAGGCCGGCGCATCTGTGGGCGAAAACGGCCTATGTTCGGCAGAGCAGACGGCCTGAAGAGGAAGATAGCGTCAGCTCCGTATAGGCGGTATTACTCTTGGCTGTACCAACGACGACAATGATTAATGAGCAATAGATCCACGGAGCTGCAGGCGCAGTACGAAAAAGACAGCCTCTAGATGGGATCTCGCCTCTCCTAAGGCCTTTTTAAAGTCAGGAAACCTTTTTTACTGGCAGAGTTCTGGCCCAGTAAAACAAGTCTAATTTAATTACCGAGAGCTTTTTGGTGAGTCTAATTCAATTTCGATGCGTTACTAAGGTGAAACATTAAAGGAATGCTAAAGTTCAATTTCATGTTGACCGACAAAGGTCTGTTTTTCGGAATTTAAAATACAGTCTACTTGCACCTATATATATATATATAAAGTAATGGCCCGGAGATTTAACTCCAAGTTCTCCACTGATTAATTTCTGAAATTATTCACCTGATTATTCCCTGGAGTTCATGTACCGGAAACCGCTAGAGAACGCTGGGGGTCCCACTGAAGAGCCGAACCCCTCGCAGCTGTGTCACGCAGCGGCAGAATATCGGCGAAACACGTGTCTGGGCCTTTAGCAAGTATCTAGGTCGGGAGTACGGTATAATACCATTACCATATATATATATTCATGAAATTCAATCATCTTATCCGGGGATAGGGTCAGGCACAGCGATAAAACCACCCCTGACTAAATGAACCCCTAGATGGCTGTTGCACACATTACTTGATTAAATGTCTGCATTTTGTTATCGACCACAAAATATACGACTTTCAATAGTATGTTTGACATACTCATTTGCCTGGGCTATGGTTGTCCAGCTGACGTTTGAAAGCATTATCGATTATATCTGCTTGGTAGAGATATACGCCATAAAGTCCCAGATAAAGAAGAGCTGGTAACTTTATACGATGACATAATTGGAAGTTCCTTCTACTGTAATGATAAAACACTTAACCATAAGGACAAGCCTCAATACTTAAACGACTCAGGGTTTCATGGGAAACGCGCGGCTCAGTAATGTGTGACGTCATATAAGCTGGCATTGTTGAGGATTCAGTTTTCTGGTTCGTTCACCTGACAATGTGAACATTCTTCAACAACGAGACAGGAGTAGCCCTGGTGGATGGCGCGATAACGAACAACAGTGAGACTGAAGTTGTAAGTCGTAATTTTTAAAGGAGGGATCAGACGTTTTTTAAGTGAAAACAATATGCATGACGCGAAGGTTTTAACAAGAGACGTCCTAGGCGCCTGATTTTTGATGTCCACAGTTGAAGTAAATTGCAGTCCAGAAGCACACATGTAAGCAGGATATAGGCGGAATGTTATTACCGACAAAGACAAGGGAGGCCGTGGTGGCCAGTTCTGGATTATTAGCCGTCGTCAGCCAACGCCAAGGTGTGAAAGACCTAGGGCTCGAACTCGTGACCTGTTACTTAGAACTCTAACGCCGCTAAACCCTAAGCCACGGGCTGGTCGTCCTGTTGGTAATAAAATACAGCCTATATCATGTGCCACTGTGCGGCTGCTGGTTGGGCTTGAGAGAGAGAGAGAGAGCCCGTAAGGCACAGCGGAACGAGTGAGTTCCGTAAGCACGATCTGTGAGCACCCCTCCACCGTTTAAGCGTGAGTCTGCAGAAGGAGCCACGCTCGTATTTATTTGTAAAATTGATTGCTTTTTAGCTTTCTTCTAATCGTCTTTATTGAAGCTGTAGTTCCCACGACTATGTGTTATCGTTCACTTGATTCAACAATACTGTACTGATCTTAGGCACATAATGATGATTTCGTTAAATTCACCAGAGGCGCGGTCTAATCACGAGGTACAGTCTGCGTCGAAACTAAGGACGTGAAGGTTTTCGGCGCCTTTTTATATGACACCTATCAGTCAAACAACACTGGAGAAGGTTGATAAGAATAAGAAGCGATCGCTGGAACGAGGGCTTTATTCGCCTGACCTTTCGGATTCTCACTTGAACCCATCATCAGAGACAGTGGCAGAAACTGGTCTTATCGACTAGCTGCTTGAACTCGCATCTTCGCTGGTACTGGAGAAAGTGTTGACAGGGAACGTAGTCATGGTGACATCCTGTCTTGCCAAAGTAAATCCTCCCAGCCACGTGAAGAATTTTCATTGTGAAAAATGCTGCTCAAGAATACGTATTTTTCTAGGAAAACTGAGAAGGATATGCATTAAAAAATTTTTTCGACTGATATTATGCCAGGCAAGACCAGGTCAACTGGACATTTGGGAGATTAATCTTTCCTTTTTGGGACTTGGCTGGATAATTAACAGATGTTTGGAACATACACAACGTGTTCTGGAGAAAAAAATGAGAACAGAGCCCATGATTGTGTAACGAGACACGCAAGGCAAAGAAAAACTCACTGAACGATCCCAGAAGGTCGAATAAATCAACTACTGCGCAGGGTGAATGAGGTCTCATACACATCTCGGAGAAAGAAAGGGATTAATGGGAGAGGTTTATTGACCGGTCGATTTTCCCAGTTTTTCTACCCGCGCCGGTCTATTTAATTTGCATTTTCACTGTTTGGAGCGCTTGTTGTCGCCAGCGGTATTTGGCAAATTTCCCATGAGGTCGATCAGCGCACTGTAGCTGGGTGTTCCGGCGATCGAGATGACTGCTAAGCCTGATGGCTCGTCACAATCTCGCATCACAGTCCAATGATCATCAGGCCGTATCAAGTCGATCTCCTACTGTGATTATCACGATTGCCGAATTTTAAATCCGATTTTTCATCTGTGTTTGTGTGTCTCACTTGCATTATGGAAGCTTGCTGGCCTTCGCCGACGGGTATACAGGAGCACTTATGCGTGTTGGTGTTAGAGTAGTGACGCTGTACAGGAGTCGTCATGCGTATAGTCATTCGCATGAGAACCCGTATAAGGAGTTTCACTTCGAAGGCCTGATCTTTCGAGTTAGTGCAACGCTCCTCAACATGCCGATTCGTTCTTTTGCGCGATCGCGGTTTTGGTGTGCTGATCCAAAGAGAGGGTTAGACTGGCTCACTGTACGCGTTTATTGGGTAGCGCAGCGTTCTTTCGTTTCCACAAGTACTGCTGTTCATTCTGAGTAGGAGAGAGTGCGATAAACGCTGAGAAAGTCGGCCACACACAGTAAACCAGTGCTGTTCCCATTCCACGGGGCACGCCGTAGGCGCTGTCATTCTCGGCGATCAAACGGTCGTAGTAGGTTGCTTATGAGGCGCAGTGCTTGCGTCGTATTTGCTGCTTCCTCTTAGATTTGGGATTTTGGACTAGCAAACCTTTCGTCGGAGATGGTCGCATATAAAGGAAGGGCAGATGGTGATTTTCCAC
>CACRXP010000030.1:1482354-1500767 GCA_902702965.1 Spirometra erinaceieuropaei | reverse complement strand
ACCATCGTACTTCCATTACTGCTGCGGCCCCCTCTTCGCCTGTAGCCATCGTGTCAGCGCAGCGACACCTCCTCCTCCTCCATTGTAACTGTGCATTTGGAAACAAGATGTCGGAATGTTCAGGTGTTTTCAGGCATCGCCAGTGCGCTCCCTTTCGAGCAGTGTTCTGGCCGTCTAACGCAGTGTGCCCGAGGAAATGACAGCTCGACAGCGTCAGTTTTACTGCAGCTTTCACTAGGGATTCAGTTTCTTGGTTGACGCTGTAACATGTCGAACCAAAAACTCTACAGAATGTTGGATTAGATTCCCGCATCCCATACTAAGTCTTACGGTAGCTAAACCTGCAGATCTTACACAGTAATTGGGCCATACCCGGTCTGACTGCAGTCACGTCATGTCTTTTTTCGTGCCTCTTGTGACACGAGAGGTGCTTAAAAGTACCCAGTGCAGGACTGACAACTGACGGGTTAACACGGCATGCGGTTGGACTGGCTACCGCACAGTGACGTCTAAAAGTCACTTAACCACATGCTTTCTTTTATATGTGTCGGGGTGAGACTCCAAGCGTTTGTTAGGATGTGTGGCATGTTCACGAAGAAGTGTTTGTTACCTTGGATCAATAGTCGCGCTGCGGGAGCGGGGATACACATGGCGTTGTTTTTCCCAAAACTGTCATTAAACGTATAACCAAACGGTATATTACTCGGTTTATAAACATATATGCACATATCATTTACGGGTTACTTTTTGAGAAAATTAAGGGTCTAATCATTAGAATGGAAATATAGATCTGAACGAACTTTATGAAAACTGGTGCACACGCTGATCAGACGGGAGTCTGGCAGTTAAATCGTGCTACAGCACAAATTCGTTGAAACACTTACAGTACAGTGAGTTACCTAACTCATGAAATGTTGGCTGAAATTCTGAAATGCGTTTTCGATTAGGAAGGATTACTTGGTCGCAGTTGTAATACTGACCATCTTGCGGCATACTCTTATAACATTTCGGACTCGGCAGGATGTTGGCTTTTAAATTCATTTCTTTTCAATCTACTACAGAAAACGTACTTGGTAAAAATGACTACTTAAGTAGCATGCATTTTTCCCATTGATATTCGATGTTCTTGCTAATTCAAAGATATTTTATAGAACCCATAAACAAAAATATGCTTTCTTTTAGTCAATCAATAGAGAATCATCTCTTCTTTATATTTTATACTTAAGGAAGGAGCATAATTAGGTTTTAAAAAGTTCTCCAATTGCCGAATAATTTGGAGTCTGACCATTCGTTGCATTAGCGCTTAGTGATTTCAGTCTGCAAGGTGCATGCGTTCCGCGTAAAGAAAACCACATATTTTTCTATGCCATTAAAGAGGTATCATACAGAGTCCATAAAATTTTGCAATGGATGCGGAACATGTTGTTCATTTCATGAGAAGCAGTCGTAAACGCCCAGGTACGATGCTATGTGAATTAACATTTCGCGGTCTTAAAAAGTCTCATAATTAGAAACTTTTTTAAAACCTAATTCTGCTAGTTTCTTAAGTATACAATATAAAGAGAAGATGATTATCTATTGATTGACTAAAAGAAAGCATATTTTTATTTATGGGTTCTACAAAATATCTTTGAATTAGCAAGAACATCGAATATCAATGGGAAAAATGCATGCTACTTAAGTAGTCATTTTTACCAAGTACGTTTTCTGTAGTAGATTGAAAAGAAATGAATTTAAAAGCCAACATCCTGCCGACTTCGAAATGTTATAGGAGTATGCCGCAAGATGGTCAGTATTACAACTGCGACCAAGTAATCCTTCCTAATCGAAAACGCATTTCAGAATTTCAGCCAACATTTCATGAGATAGGTCACTCACTGTAAATGGGCTAACTCATGAAATCGCGACAGAAATTAGGAAATGCGTTTTCGTTTCAATAAGATTCATTATGTTGGGTTTAAAAGCTCATTATTGTGTAGCATAACTCTATAATAATTCATGTACCGCAGAGCGTCGTCTTTCCGACTACATCCAAAAAGCCTACTCCGTAAAATATGAATACATACCTAGCATGCATTTTTGTCATTGATTTTCGATGCCCTTAAAGATCCAATTATACTTCATCGAAAACATGCACAAAAATATTCATTATTTTGCTCATACAGTAGAAAGTCATGTCTTCTTTTAATTTTCCCCCAGAAGGAAGGGTATAAGTCGGTTTTATAAAACTTTTCTAATTCCCAAATAATTTTGAACCCGATCTGCCGTCACACTTGCATCCAGGCTTCCCAAACTACAAGCCGTATAATTTATGCGTAAGGAAAACCATACATTTCTCTTGCGTGTTAAGAGGAGACCATATGGGATTCCTTCACTTAAGCAGTAAATTTGAGCAATATTGTTACCTATCCAAGCCAGATTGGTGATTACAAAGACACGACGTTTTATGAATGGCCATTTCACGGTATTAAAAAATCTCACAATTTGAAACTTCTTTCAAAACCGAATAACGTCCTTTCTTTGAGTACAATATTGAAAAAAGAAGTCATTTTCCATCAAATGCGAAGAATAATGAATATTTTGTGCATGCTTTTTAATAAATATAAATGAATCTATAAGGGCATCCAAAATCAATGAAAAAATGAATGCCAATTAAGTAGTCATTGTTTACGGAGTATGGATTTTGGATGCAACCAGAAATGCGTTTGTTCGAAAGCCGGCTTCATGAGGTAACTGACTTCTTATGAAATAATTTTGCATGATAATTGGTTTTAGAACCCTACTTAATTAATCTTTTCGAAACGGAAATGCATTTCGAAATATCTCTTGGCATTTCATGAGTTAGCTCTCCTACTGCAACGAGGCTTTCGGCTGGCAGCCGTGTCGGAATAGCGGCAATTCTGTCCATCGTATAATATTGATGAATGCTCGTTGATTCAATGTAATTATTACAAAGCTGGTGCAAATAAGCTCTCGTGTGCATGTCAGGGTGTGATCCGAAGTATTTAATTTCCACCCGCGCAGCAATTTCTAACCAAACTAGGAGGCTACACACTTGCGACTGCCGCTTGTGCTCTCAGAAAAATGTTCCATACAGACTTCTGTGTTTCTATGCAATACCTTTTATGGGAGTAATGACATATTTTAATATTTTCCTTACTTACTGAATTCCTGTTATTTTTCAGTGGAGAAGAAAAAAATAATCCCTCATCAAATTCTAAAAGATATCATAAAGTTTCCTCCGTCTATCTCACCCATAGCACACGCGTTTGTATCTCAGTTCATTAAGTGCTTACACCCAAAGATAGGAAAATATATATGCAGAAAATTGCGCAACACCGATTAATCAGACAATTTGTAGACGATCACGTGATTGAGACGTGAAGCGTGTCAAGCTCGGCCAATCGAACGTCTGGATTTTAAGTTGGTACTCGTGATGGTGTTCTCCGACGAGTTCGCAGCCGCGACAGGCAGCATAACAGAACGGCGACAACGTGTACGCGCTCCTGGCTTAGAAAAGGGTCCTGACTATGACAGCACCTTTTTTCTCTGTATATTGCTGAATACATGTTGGATTAATGCGACGGGCCTATTCCGGCTCAGATGATGGAAGAAAACTGTAATGGGAAATCCAATTGGGGGGTTTAGATTAAAAACTTTGTCCCGTTGAATTTTCCCAAAATCCACAGACATGCTTCCGGTAATACAATGTCTATTAGAAGAAGACATTCTTTTCTAATAGAATCACCCCAACAATTTTTAATTAAATGTCGTGTGATGTCTGTTTACCAGTATATATATTTTTGGTTGGCGATGGACTCCTGTACGACTCTGAAAGCTCAGGATAATAAACGAAGTGTTCCGGTGCTCGACTCTTTTTCTTCTTCAAATATGCATACACCCGGAACTCAAAATTTCGCCTTCATTCGAGACAATATAAGCCCGAGAGAGTGCTATGTCTATCTACTCGCACTCTTCCGCATCCATCTTCACTGACAAATATATATAGGCAGAATGACATTACGGACAAAGACAAGGGAGACTGGAAAGGCCATTTCTGGCTTATTAGCCGTCGTCAGCCAGTCATACCCAACGTCGAAGTGTGGAACATCCGAGGCTCGAATTCGCGAACTGAGAGTTAGAAGTCCACGCCTCTAATCACTGGGCCACGAGCCCGTTACCCTGTCGGTTTCCGATCGGTGAGCGCCCCTAACATTGTATGTTCCCGATCGAAAGTCGACAGGGCAACGGGCTCGTAGTACTGCCTGTTTGTAGAATGGGTATTACGTGGTCGTTCCACAGTAGTTGATTGTTTTCCACTCGAATGTTCACTGAAATTTCGATTCTGACCCTAAAAAGTCATGTCCCGGAGATTGAACTCCAAGTTCTGCACTGAGTAATTTCTGAAACCGCATAGAGGACTCTGGGGGTCTCACTGAAGAGCCGAACTCTTCGCAGCTGTGTTCCCCAACGGCAGAATATCGGCGAAACACGTGTGTGTGCCTTTAGCATGTATCTATGTCGGGAGTACGGTATAATACCTTTACAAATATGTATACATATGGCAAACTTATTATGCCGTACTCTCGACATAGGTACTAACTAAAATTCAGAGTTTTGTCGTGACCAGGCGGTGTGAGTGTGCGAAGTCTAAGTAATACATTAATCAGGGCAAATCCTAGAGCTGGAAGGATAGAGACAGAAAGCACCAGAATGAAGGGTTTAGTGCGCATTGAAATTTCGGGTCTGCCCCTAAAACGTCATGTTCCGGAGACTTAACTCCCTGTCATGTACTGAATAATTTCTGGAATCATTCGCTTGATATACATATACGTATGTGAAATGGTACCGACAAATACAAGGAAGACTGGAATGGCTATTTCTGGCTTATCAGCCGTCATCAGTCAAAGCATAACCAACGGCAAGTGTGAATCACCTGGGACTTGATCCTGCGACCTGTTATTTAGAATTCCTACGTCCCCAGCAACTGAGCCTCTTGCTCATTTTTCTGTCGCTTGCGATAGGAGGGCGCTTATCGAACCCCAGGTGCTTCACGCCGAAGACTTGCTAGGTCTTTATTGATTTTTCTTATTAGCGTCTTCGTTCTGTCGCCTTCACGAGGAATGTATGCAGTTCTGTCGACCAAAACCTCATCGACTTTGTTAATGTAGTCCACATTGTTCAGTGCAACCCGTCAATCGTCCTTTATCGGCTGGGAGGAGGACGACGTTTTTGTCAGCCATTAACGTCTGGAGTGCGTCGTCTTCTGCTTTTGAAAATTTCTTACGTATCTTGTGGGACATGAATCTGGAGGACTCCTGTTTTCCTCAGTAATTGGGGGTTCGCGACTGGCAGATTCCGTAGCTTCAATAAAGTCAAGTGGTTAGGCATACGTAGTATTGAAGAAGGCGTCATTATAACAAAACGGACAAAAAGCTCCAGATTAAACACCTTACTGATCTCCTGAAACACTGCTCGAAGACTTTCTTCACCTTTAGTGGAGCAGTGTACGAAGAAGTTAAAGGTACATCCATGAGGTCGCCGTTATCCAGCTTCATTTTTGGGACATTGTTACAACGACTGGAGGCACTGTCTTTCGACCAGTATCGGCCACGATTGTGGGTACGGTATGTCGATGACACATTTGTCATCTTCAATCGGGACAGGATTGGGAAATTCACGTAACACCTGAACTCGATCTTTCCTGACATCCAGCTCACGATGGAGGGAGAAAAAGATTGCCAGTTGCCGTTTCTCGACGTAGTAGTTCAGAGAAGAGGTAATGGAGAACTAAAAACAACGGTTTACAGGAAGGCAACGGATATCCCCGTATTCTAAATTGTCTTAGCAACCACCCGCTCTCGCACAAACGCAGCTGCGTGAGAACACTCTACCGGCGTGTAGAAAGCCGTTGCACCGAGCCAGCCGACAAGAAGTCTGAGGTCTAGTTCCTGCGGAGACTCTTCATAGAGAACGGCTACCCTGAAAAGTTTGTCGGAAAGTGCAGGCGAGAAACCGGGGGAAGAAAACCGAAGGGACAACCAAAACCGAACTTCTGGCGCTCAATGCCGCACATAGCTGGTGTGTCAGAAGAATTCGCTAGACTGATGAGCGAATTTGGGATTGGCGTTGCTCACAGACCTGAAGCAACAATTTGACGGCAACTCATGCACCCTAAGTACCCGATTCCCATCAATCAGAAATCCGGGGTCATTTATCGGATAGACTGCAGCTGTGGTCAAGCCAATTATGTTGGTGAAACCAGCAAGCGGGTACGCCCGAGATTGCACGAACACGAGTTGGCTGTGAGACGGAAGGACATACTCTCCTTGCTAGCCGCCCACGCCTCCTCTTCTACAAACGCAGCTGCGTGAGAAGACACTAGCGGCATGTAGAAATCCCTGCATCGGCTCCATGTGGCAATACAACTTTCAGTGGAGCATGCATCCGAGCTTTCAGCTAGTATCCGTGTCCGATGGAAATTCAGCATATACACATATCCAACGGAATGCCTGTTGCCCACATGCAAATTTTGCGTCGATCTTTTTAATAAAATGCAGGGGACAGAATGACAGTGCACATCTTTACCTCTGTGTAAAATCAGTGGTTATCATCGAGAGTTGGAGAGTATATATGAAAATAACTGAAGCACGCTGTAGGTCCCTACTGACTTTCCAAAGGCATCGCAATCGGATACCAAGAAATCTGTAAAACGCTTAATCGCTTTTCCCTAATGCGCCTATCTTACTATGGCAAGGAAGGGTATACAGTAGATGTGCTAACTCATGAGATGTCAGCCAAAATTTCGGAATGCGTTCTCGTTTCGAAAGGATAAATTAAGTAGTGTTGTAAATCTAATCATGATGCAGCATAAGTCTATGATGATCCAGTTACCTCAGGGTATCGGCTTTCGAAAGAACTTATTTTCGGCTGCATGCAAGATCCGTACTCCGCAAAAAATGACTACTTATGTAGAATGCAATTTTCTCATTGATTTCCGATGCCCTTGAAAATTCAATTATATTTGATGGAAAACATGCATAAAAATATTCATTCTTTTACTTATTTGGTAGCAAATCACGGTTTCTTCCAATTTCATACTCAAAAGAGGAGTGTAATTCGGTTTTAAAAAAGTTTCTAATTGTGAGATTTTTAATATCGTTAAATGGCTGTTCATGAAACGTCATGTATCTGCATTTACGAATGTGGCTTGTAAAGTTAACAATATTGCTCAAATCCACTGCTTCATTTTATGAACCCCATATGGTCTCCTCTTAACACCGTAAAGAAATGCATGGTTTTTCGCGCACGGAAAATATACAGCTTGTAGTTTCGAAACCCTGAATGCAAGTGTAACAGCAGGTCGGGATCAAAATTATTCGGGAATTAGAAAAGATTTTTTAAAACCGAATTATACTCTTCTTTCGAGTATGAAATTGGAAGAAGACGTGATTTTCTACCGAATAAGTAAAAGAGTGAATACTTTTATGCATGCTCTTTATGAAATATAATTGAATTTTCAAGGACATCGAAAATCAATGAGAAAATTGCATACTACATAAAAAGTCATTTTTTGCAGAGTATACATATTGCATGCAGGCGATAATAAGTTCTTTCGAATGCCGACACCCTGTAGTAACTGGATCATCACAGATTTATGCTGCATCATGATTAGTTTTACAACACTACTTAATTTACCTTTTCGAAACGAGAACGCATTCCGAAATTTTGGCTGACATTTCATGAGTTAGCACATCTACTGTATATCGACTTTATCGAACGCCTATTGGATAAATCGGAAGTTCTAGCGATTGGTCCGTAAAAGCGGATCGAATTTTGCTCAGTGATTCATCTGAAATTTCGAATTGGGTCTGATGTGCGCGACTTTTATAATCCATTCGCCCGCATTGAGTTCCAGGAAAATTCAAAGCATTAACATTAAGAACAGTATTACATACTTCAGCGCACAGTCGGAAGACTGAGTGACACTAATCTTCAAAGGCCTCTGTCGCTGCCAGGTGCAACGGCATGAAATCAACCAACCACATGTCGGGGATTCAAGAGAGTTTCCATATTGCGATTATGCTAGAAACGGTGTGGGTTTTCAAGTCATTTTCCAAAAATTATTACCTCCTTGACTTTGTATGTAAGTTCAACAGGCATCAAAAATGCAAAAAAGTATTTCTTGCCCTACGACCCTATGGATGTCAAATAATTCGTCTGGCGGCCTCTCCCTTACACGAAGTTCATACTATATAGTTAGCAAAACAAACCTACAACGCCTTTGCGCACTCTAAGGAGGGCGTTGGCTACGTCGGTGGCAAGGAAACTGTTGCAAAATATCCCATGCTAGTTGGATGCGGTCTATTATAACCAAACTGGGAAATCTGCCATCACTCGTATGCATGAACATCAGCTATCGGTGAGACGGCGAGACCATCTATCTCAAGCGACCGTGCACATAATGAATACTGGACACACACTTGCGTGGGAGAAAACCCGCATCATTAGCGCCTGCTCAGCAAGGAGAAACCGCAAATTCCTGGATGGCCATGCAAAAATAGGCATATCAATTTGGATGTCATCTGCAAAATTTTCGTGGGCCACTAGGGACGCATATAGGCGATGCCAGCAGAAAATGAATTGCAGCAGACGCCTATTAGCGGCGACTTAAATAAACCATAGAATTCTTGGTCTGGCACGGTTAAGAAGTTGGCCCTTTTTGTGCGCCATTAAAAGTTCCTAGTGTCAGGCTCTGACCAAGTCACAAAAGTTGCTTAATGGACGCCGCATGAATCCTTCCTAAATAAGTACCTTAGGGGCCCTATTTTCGGTATGTCTAGATCCGTACTTCTAAAATCTGTTGCATGAATGTTTTTCTCACTTAGTCCAGCGATGCTGGATGCATGCAACTCGAATATATCTTTAAGTTTTATTAGTGAGGTTGAAAATGCTCCAGCAGGTCATTTGTCACTGATAAACAGATCAGTTTTGAATAAAGACGATAACTCTGAATTTTAAAGGGGACAGCTATGAATTTATGTACGTGAATAACGCTGTTTGACTTACTGATTTGTTGAAGCACAAAGATGCCTCATAATCAGCAGAACCCGAGTCTGTTTTTTTGATTAGTACTCATGCTGTCAGTATGTCACCTGAACGTTTTTACGCATGATATTGAAATTCTTTCGGCAGAATACAAATTTTAGGCCGTCGTCCCAACGACATTGATCACGCTGTAAGCAACTATACAGTGAGTGACCGATCTCATAAAATGTTGGCCGGAATCCCAAAATGCGTTTTCAATTAGGAAGGATCACTTAAGCGCAATTGTAATACTGATCATTTTGCGGCATAATCCTATAATATTTCGGATTCGGCAGGATGTCGGCGTTTGAATACACTGCTTTTCCATCTCCTGATGAAACTGTACTAGGTAAAAGATGACTACTTAACTAGCATAAATTTTTCCCACTGACTTCCGATGGTCTTGCAAATTCAAATATATCTTGTAAAAAACATAAATGAAAATATGCTTTTTTCAGTCGTTTGATAGAGCATTACGCCTACTTTCTATTTTATATTCGAGGAGGAGCATAAGTAAGTTTTAAAAAAGTCTTCTTATGGCCGAAAAACTTGAAGCCTGATTTTTAGTTGCATTAGCGCTTAAAAATTTCAGTCTACAAGGCGCATGCGTTCCGCGTAAAGAAAATCATATATTTTCTATGCCGTTATAAGGATATTATCAGAGTCCATAAAATTTTGCAATGAATGAGGACTATGTTGTACATCTCATGAGGAGCCGTGGTAAACGGCCAGGTACACTGCTATGTGAATGGAAATTGCGCGGTCTTAATGTGGATCCCGGCTAAGATTTTTGTATGATTTATAGGTTATCGAGCTACCTTAAGCTACTGGGTCAGCGCCTGTCGAAAACGGCAGAAGCGGCCGTAGTCAGGCTACAAACACCGACCTTATGCGCCTAGAAGAACCTCCTTCAGGCTCCGTACCTATCGTGGTCAAATGTTGACCAACCACAGGCAACTTTCTGAGACCTGCCTCTCTCGTCCCGCCTGTTTTTTAGAAATAAATTTTGTCGGGCAACACATGTGCTAACTAAAAGTCCCGCAGACACCCGCGTTTTGCCGATCTTGTGCTGCTGACTGACGCAACTGTGAGGGATTCGGCTCATCAGTAGGTCATCTATCCTTCCCTGTGTGTTTTCTGGTATGTGAACTCCGGTTTCACTTTTCTTGTTTAGTTTCCGATTTTCTAATCAGTGACTTGTTTGGCTATAACCCGTTCCCATGTTATCGTACTGGGCTGAGGATAATTTATATAAATTAACGGTACCCGCCAACTCGTCTTTTGGATACTGCTATAGGAATTCTGTTTTTTGCAAAGTAATTACTTGAATATGCAACGAATTTCCTGCCTCGAACACATGTCATCCTAATCTTACCAGTCACCATTCGGACGGTGTGTACACATGTTTGAATTTTTTGAATCCTCTGGATAGCCAGGATTTAGTAGGAATAGATTACCAAGAAATATTTCCGCCTTCGTACACCAGCATATGTGTTGGTGTGTGGTGCGGCTGCTAACATGATCGATGTGGGTTTTTCCGTTTCTGGATTTGCATCTAGTGTAGGTTTGTGGCTGTTTTTCGTTCATTGAGCTGCCCCCTCGGAGGGCTTGATAGACTGCACAAAGTGGAGGTTGTACTCATGTTCTCAAACCATACTCAAGTTTGCCCCCGCCGAGATTCGAACGCGCATTCTCTTGCTTAGAAATTCAGCTCTCGAGTCACTGTGTGGCAGGCCCGCCGCCCTTTCAGCTGGAATCGGGTGGAGCTGCGGTCTCCTCGGCGCTTTAATTAGAGCTCTGAAGACAGATGCACAGAGACATGTGATATAGACAGAATGAGGGCATCGACAGGAACCGATACAGCTGGGATGACCATTTGTGACCCATTAGTCGTCGTCAGCCAGCTATGCCCCATCACGGGTTTAGAGAAAATTGAATTTCAATCCGAAATTTTCTTCCATTAAACACTAATTAGTCCAAACCTTTACCGTTTAACCATGAGTTTGGTCGCACTGTTTGCGTTTATTGGCAATGCCAACTAGCTTGGAAAGAGATGTCCACCGATAAAATGATGGGAGGCGCTCGTTCCTTTTCCTTTAACGTTCAATCCAAAGCCATAGTCAACAGTCGCATAGATGCCAGTAACAGGTGCAGAAAAGTGGGTACCGACAAAGACAAGAGAGACAGGGACGCCGTTTCCGGCCGAATTGCTGTTGTCATTCAACCATACCCGTTATCAAGTCATCTGCTATCACCCTCTTTACGGATGGATGCGCAGAGAGAGAGGTTCAATTCATAATGCTGACGGCCTAAGACAATGCAGATTGGTCTGGTATGGCATCTTTCGGTTCCCTCACGTATTATCTGCTGCATTCGAAAATGTGATGTTTGGACGCTAATGCAATATGCGGGAATCCTTCGGACTCATCACTGGGACGGGAAAAGTCAACGTAAGAGGCTTGAGGGGCGCGCCCATACTGTAATGCTAAATTTAGTCAGAACACGGTTCGGTAGACATTTTTTGGTACCAAATTCGCACACTTCACTGGGCAGTCCATTAGACTGGTAGACGAGAATGCACTGTCTCCGGAGAGCAACCTAATTTCAGTCCCGGAGTCTGTGAAAGCCCATAATGCGTAGAAGAGCTGGTTGCCTCTGGGGATGACATTAGGTAGGCATCCCACATGAAACCGAAAAAAATTGTGGATTTCAATGCCCACAACACGTTCTTCAAAATGCTACAATCCAACTATAATATCTAATGGTATTTTCAGTGCTCGGCTTTATACGGCTTCTTAACGTTCGGGAATTGCTTTTTTTACCTTTTCGCGAGTCACTGAAAAATTACGCGTAGTAAATTTGTTAGAAAAGCGCAGTCTGCTTTTAAAAAGCCAGATTCCTCACAAAATGAAGTATGAGACTATGAAACCCATGTTATATTTCTGGACAGTTGGTGCCAGAGGCTTTTATTAGGAGCTGTCATCTGTCAGCATGCAATTACTGCACTGTTTCCAAAGAATTTTTCAGTTTGAATAAAACATTATAGCGTTTCTATCGACAGCTTTACCTAAATTTGATCATTTGCAACGTGTACTACCCCTACATCAAGTGCCTACGTGGCTTTACTGAAGACATCCCAATGCAAGTTTGTTGGGTCCTCAAGCACTAGCTTTAATTAAACAGAAATTAAGTAATCCTAAACTCCTAATCCCGCTTAATATTTAAATGGCGCACTTTCAATAAAAGTAATCAGTAGCGTCTTATTGTAATCTGCAAACGACTGGCCTCTTTTCAAACATCATGCATGCAATCCGGTACTACTCTATTTCATATGATTGTACGCCAAGTATACTGAGTAACATGGGCGTAGAATTTCTGGACATGGTGTAAACCCCCAAATGACGAATTTCGACTGAAAGTTCTACTAGCTACCTAAGGAACACAATGGGATAAAGATCCTTTGCACTACAGCCGTGTGTGTGTATTCGGCCAGTTGTTGGTGCCTGCACACGTTACGAAGTACTACATGGAAGGCAATAAAAAAAGTAAATTTCTTTTCTTTCGCAATAACATATAAAGTGTCTTTATCAAGGTTTCCCTGTTCCATATCGGTGCTGTGAACATGTGTCAACGTATTTATTTACTGCTACAACAGTGGGTACTCGATCCCGACATACCTTCGCTGCGACCGCACATTCAGCCTATACGTCGATCCGGTCGGTCACTTCGAACATCGCACAAAGAACGCTGAACCAGTATAATGACCATCCATTGATATTTTGGCAGATTTTGAATAATTCATATTGACCCAGCTGTGAAAAACTCGGCGCCTCGGTGGGATTGGAACCCACGAAGTAAGGGGGAAGGCTTTAGTACAGCCGACGCTCTAACCATCTGAGCTACGAGGCCCCGCCGGACGACGCGAGTTTTATCACACTTGGGTCAAGTTACCCGCCCAACCTACTGCAACGTCTGGAATCCACCAAATCTGATACAGTAAGTGTGATAAAACTCGCGTCGTCCGGCGGGGCCTCGTAGCTCAGGTGGTTAGAGCGTAGGCTGTACTAAAGCCTTCCCCCTTACTGCGTGGGTTCGAATCCCACCGAGGCGCCGAGTTTTTCACAGTTGGGCCAATATGAATAATGACCATCAACACACATCCTTTGCTTCTATCTTCACTCTCCGCACTGCCCTCGTACACTTACTCATCGCATGAATCTATCCATCAACATGCCCATCCATGACACTGAATTACATCGCGAAGCAGACACACCTAACACAGTTTTAAATCTATCAACGCCCCCATCCCCAGCCCTCCCAACATCCCAGATAAGTAAAATAATGTTTAAGGGCAACGAAAATCAATGAGAAAAATACCTGCTATTTAAGTAGTCATTTTTTACAGAGCGTGGTTTTTTGCATGCGGGAGTTCGTTCGAAAGCCGGCATCTTGAGGCAACTGATTTATTATGGAATCATGCTACATGATGACTAGCTTTACAACCCTTTTTGAGACAAAAACGCTTTTCGGAATTTTGGCTGACATTTCATGAATTAGCCCACCCACCGTATGCACCACTCCGATCCACTGGGGCTTGACGATGTTGTTGTTTTCGTGAAATCTAAGAATCCATAATGAAGGTTAATGCCTGCAGTTTCAAAAATAAGTTCTCGATTGGCATGCATGTACGGATTATCCTGTTTTTCATCATGTTTTCTTGGCGTCGGAGTGTAGGTGTTGAGCGAATCGTGAAGGGCTGTAGATGCAGCCTGGTTTCACTTCGTCATAAACAAACTCACGTTCAAATACCAACTGCCAATGGAGATGGACTTTTCACTGACGGCATTACGCCTATCCTGTCGAAACGTAGTTTAAGATGTGTGAACAGAGCGGGAGAAGTTATCACCCCTGTGGCTAATAATAAAGCTTTCTGTATAGCTGGATTGCCACCTAAATTAGGGAAACACCGCACATTCCGGCCGTGGGAAGGGGTGGCGTGTTGATATGGGCGCGAAAATCCGCGCGACAACCGCCCGCGCCTGTGTGGTCGTTCATTCAGTCAGTCATATATGGCGGATGCATCAGAAGCAGGCATGTGGCTTGAAGGCGCACACGAGCGACTGTGCATGGAGTGACATGACATCTGTGTACTGACATCTGGATACTGACGCGATCATGATGTTCATCGCAATAACAAAATCAAGTGGACGGTGCCTGAAGAAAGGTCAGCCACTGGCTCCTTCCAGCGACTTGAACCGGAACCCTGTTGGTGTGCAGTGGGGGGGGGGAAGATCTAATACGGACAATTAACATAGCATGGTTTTACATTGGGAAATACTTCACTACTAACAGTCAGAGACTCGTGGATGAGGAGATCTTGCTGGGTTTCTCGAAGGCGCAAATTCGCCCTGTGTGTTGATGGTTTCGCTGTTATTTGCCTCAATCCCGGCTAAGAAATCCCGAAAATTAACCATAAGGTCGTAGTCCAATCGGTTATATTGTGCGAATCATTAGACGACGATAATTAGCATGCTGAAACCACCCGACGGGTTTCGGCTTCAGCCATTAAGCTGTCCCCCTCAAAAGCGCAGTCTATTGAACAGTTGTCACTGCCGAGGTTAAGTAGGATATAATCGCTCTCGTCAACGGTACCGGGTGAAAAAGGCGGGTCCACTGAGCAGTCAGGAAAGCCGCGCCATAAATGGTTAAACTTCGGGTTTGGCGATGAAGTCAAAGTTCACTCTAAAGACAAGAAGAATAAAAACAACGGACATCTTCCTTCATTAATGTGGCGATTCTCACGAGTAACTTTGTTACAAGAGAAAACAAAGTGATGAACGATCTCCAGACATTTGCCTTTACTGAGATCTTACCACGGACTCCTTTGCGTTCCTGAGTTATCGCCTCATTCTTTAAGAATAATCAGGGTGTGTGGGTGGAGAAGAAGCTTTTTTAATAATTTCCATTTACGATTTCAGTACAACTAGCTTGTAGATCCTAACTCCTGAAATAGTTCTAAAGCAAACCCATTATATGGATGATTTTGATAATTTCGTCTTGCATGCGCTGTATCACTTAACATTCTGACAAAGAAAAGCGTTTTTCCACATCGTACTGACACCTGAATCCTGCCTTTCCTCTGTCTATTCACAATGACTCGGGATCAGGTAGGAGTAGAAGAATGTCATATATGATTCGGCGTTTCGTTTCGCCTTCTGCCTTTCATATTTTAAACATTGATAATTGATTCACTTATCCACCCCGACGTCTCCTATAGCTAACCAAAGAAATGTCAATCGAAATTACGAAGTTTGTTTTCGTTTCGAAAAGAGTAATTAAGTAGAGTTGCAAAACTGATCACCGTGAAGCGTTGTTTCATAATATTTCAGTTACCGTAGGATGCTTGTTTTCGAAAGAACTTCTAGTTGGCTGTATGCAAAAAATGCTCTGTAAAAATGACTGCGTAAGTAGCATATATTTTGTTATTAATTTTCGATGCCCATAAGAATTTAGTTATAGTTCATAGAAAACATGCATTTAAATATTCGTTCTTTTGTTCATTCCGTAGACATTGACGTCTTCTACCAATTTTATACTTGAAGGGAGGGTATAATTCGGTTTGCAAAAAGTTTCTTATTGTAAAATTTTTCAAAACCGTGAAGTGACCGTTGATAAAACGTCCTATCTCTGCATTCACCGATGTGGCTTGCAAAGTTAACGATACGGCTCAAATCCACTTCTAAATTTTATGAACCCCATATAGTCTCCTCTTAATACTGTAGGGGAATGTATAGTTCTCCGTACTCGATAAATATGCGGCATGTAGTTTTGAAACCCTTAGTGTAACGACAGGTCGGGCTCAAAATTATTCAAGAATTGGAGAGATTTTTGAAAACCGAATTATACCATTCCCTCGAGTATAAAATTAGGAGAAGACGTAGTTTTCTAACGAACGAGCAAGCGAATGAATATTCTTATGCATGTTTTCCATGAAGTATAATTGAATTTTTATGGACATAGAAAATCAATGAGAAAAATGCATGCCATATAAGTAGTCGTTCTTTACCTAGTGTGGGTTTTGTATGTGGCCAGAAAGAAGTTCCTTCGAAAGCCAGCATCTCGACGTAACTGGATTTTTTTAGAACTATACTTCATGACGATTGGTTTGACAGCCCCAATTAATTAGTTTTTCCGAAACGGAAGCGGATTTCGGAATTTCGGTTAACATTTCATGAGTTAGCCTACCTACCGTATGTACACCAATACGCGGAGGAGATCGAACTTACTCATACTTCCTCCTCTCACGCATGTGTATCGTTCTCGGAAATTGAAGGTACTCGAATACATGTTCCATTGGTAGGGGGCGCTCACCGATCGTTCCTACGGATCTCACTCGTTCCGTTGTGCTTTACGAGCTCTCTCTCTCTCGAGCTCTGCCGACAGCCGCACAGCGGCGCATGATATAGTCAGTATGTCTTGTACTTGTCAGTAATAAAATACGTGTTTTATTCTTGCTCTCATTTTGCCTGTCCGCTAAATAGTCTTTTGATGTTACATAATAGAAGCCAACTCTTCCAATCCACAACATGCTTGCTCCCTCGCATTGCGGCGTCAGTCGAACAGACAGAACTAGGACATAGCCAGTGCACTAAAACGTTCGTCCAGGAGTCCCCCGGTAGCGCAGCGTGAAGAACTGTAAGTGCGTATTGCCTCATTAGTAAGCAAACATTTTAATTAAGATGGCTTCTCTGCTGTTTGTGTGGATCTTTCGAACCTAGTTTTGTTAGTACCATTGGTGTTCGAGTATAAACGCTGCACGAAAAATATGTCTTTTTGAAACCAGATTAGGGTATCTTCATAAGGGCGGTCCAGCATATCGAGTTTCCTAACTGCACTCAGAATTATTATGCATTGTACGGGCCAGGGAAGAATCGATAGAAGACGTTTATTTGCTACTTACCGTTACATGTATATTTAAGTTGAAATAAACTATATGGCACTGTCAGTCGACCTTTTCCCGAAGTTTTGATCCTAATGTAAGACAGACTAGAATATTCCCTAAAAACATTAATTAAAAAGGATCACATTAGGTGGCCAGAAGGGACAGACTTAAAATTACCACTGACGGCATTAAGTGGACATGAACTCTATATACATAGAACATATCGGTGAATTTTAAATAATTTTGGGTGTTTTCCAAGATCTAAGTCAGAACAGTCAGTCTGAAATCCGGGTTAATTCATGGGTAAGACAGTCGGGGACTAACATTCGTTTACATCTGCTACACGCAGAAAACCATCCATAATTCTGTTCATAATGCAGAACACGAAATCATCAAAGCTCTCAAACTCTACCTCGTTACAGATTGGACGTCTGGGATAATATGTGGGGCAGAGAAAAACATCATGAAATTCCCCAAACAGATTCAGCTTCAGAATTACTGCCAGCTTTTGAAAAATGATCCTGAGGGGTAGCGTTGCCCTTGTGAAATAAATGGTCATTTGACTAGCCAATCAGTTATTACCGACAGCTTGCTTTTAATCAAATTTCCAAATATTTTCAAAAGAATGTTCTCAGAATTTACACCAACGATATATTCAATCTTTATTTTGAAGGATTCGCAGCTGCCCAATTTAGTAAGCCAGTTTGCAAGTTATAGCAAAAGTTATCACTTTCGCTTCGTGCAAAATAACAAAACAAATAATTAATTAACACTGCAGAAGATGTGTAGGACAAGACTTCCTTGGGGAAGGATTGCCGACACTGTCAAGGGGGCTCTAGATATCGTCCCATGGCCCAGAGGAACGGGCGAGTTACGCAACTCGATCGGTGAACGCCTTTCCAGAAAGCTCTTTTAGCTGAGCAGTAGCGGAACGGACAAAAATCATAAACCGTAATAGCTGATTGCGCCACAGACTTTTTCTGTAAATGCATTCTTTTCTCATAAAATAGACCTATCATATGATCTCAGGCTTTCATGCAAAACAGTTTTGTTAATCAGCGGTTAACCTGCATTGTAGACTGGCGGACAAGCCGTAATATCAGACAGGCTAACCTCATAACGTCCGGTTTGGTCGGTGTGAGAAACCAGTAGGTGAGCTTCAATTTCATCCTGCTATGGTCATTTCCACGTGTCGAAAAGGAGAAAAAGATAGATTCAGCCTGTCATTAAATCATCATGGAGAAGAACAGTTGCGTTTAAGTTCTTACAGCATTGTAGTTATCGGGATATGTTAGATTACCGACCATTTAGATTTCTTGCAGGAGCATGCAGTTGAAAACCAGGTCGTCCCAAACAACTTCAACACCACCGGCCAGATAAGTGA
>CACRXP010000030.1:1430107-1470730 GCA_902702965.1 Spirometra erinaceieuropaei | reverse complement strand
ATCAGAGGAAGACGTCGGCAAACTGGCAACCGTACGAATGCGAATCGGTGACATAGAAGTCGGTAACCTCTGGGTTGCTTCGTAGTCGCCTTTGCATTTAAAAGCAAAAGGAGCTCACATAAACGTGGAAAATTGCAATTCCAGGAAATGAACTAGGTCCCTTTGTAAGTACGTGAATAAAGGCAGCGACGTGGTCGTTTTCGGCCTGCAAAACGAAATAGAGAAAGAGATGCGGACATACAACTGGATGAAATCGCACAGTATCGGGATGGAAGATGCGTCAACGGTATCAAAGCCGTGTAAGGATTTTTTGATTTCTCATCCATGCGTGAAGTCCAGGTGTTGTTCACTTACACCACACTTAGAGAATGGGTAATGGGCTTACCTTACAGCCGCAAATGTGCAACCGGTTGCCTTCGGTCCACCGGCAACAACATGACCTGCGTTTCTTCATGTTAAGCCAAAATGGCGCGTTTGCAAAAACACTGCTGCATTCGGAACTGCCGAAGTATTACGCAGGTAATGTGTGTAGAAGGCATCTTCCGTCTAATACGCAAGGACAAATCAAATGCGGATTTCACAGCAAGAATCTACAATGAGGCGTTAATAGTGATTTGCCATATGCACGTAACAAATCGTGGAAAAAGTTCCTAATCAACTGGGAATGTATTCACCAAACCGATCTGCTGCTGCTTCGTTAGATGTGGATTTGTGCCGTGAACAAAAAAGCGCTCGAGGTCCTTGATTGAACACCGCAAGATTTGCGCGGAAAAAGCAAACCATTTGGAGACATTACTGCTACTGCTTGCAGGAGACTTCAGACAACCCCTGTCTGTAATCCCTCCATCGGCAACCGCGGACGAAATAAATGCCTGCCTGAAATACTCTTGTCTGCGGCGCCAAATCCAGATGGTAAAATTAACTACAAATATGCGTGTCCAGCTGCAAAACCACCGAACAGCTGAGGTATTCTCACACAAATTGCTAGCAACTAGGAATGAAACGGTGCCCCCCAATCCGATTTCATGAAGCATTTCCCTACCTCTTATCTTCTGCAGTATAGTGTCCTCGAAAGAGGAATTGGTTGAAAAGGTGTTTCCCGCTATTCGGACCATTTTCAACAATCACGACGGATTTAGCGAACGAGCTATTCTTGCGGCCAGGAACAAACACGTGCACCATTTTAACCATATTATGCAGTCGAGGCAGTCACATACACGTGCGTCCACACTGTTGTGGAAGCAGACGAGGCAGGTTAATTATCCAACAGAAATTTCGAAATCACCTGAGCCACAGCAACGTTTGGCCGGGCCCAGCTAGTGCAATATAAAACGTGAATTTCAGGAAGCGGTTGTTTAGATAGAAATGCGACTGCTGGAACAACAGAGACAATAGCAGATACGGGTCTGCTTCCTGGGACTCGTCTTTTCGCTTCTATTGACAAACACTTCTCAATTACCCGTGGTTCTTAAGACAGACGGTTTGCCTCTTACGCACACTCGAAAAATCACTGTTAAAAGTATCACTACATGGACTAATTAGGCATGAAACATCACATATAAATTCCAAATTTTATCTGACTCTTGTAGCTAAATGATCAAGGAATGCTGTTTTGTGCTCTTGTATGATCCCGTCTGCCCCATGCATCCCTTTACTCTGACGCTTCGACAACAAATGCCAGAAAAAGTCACGTGAAATTGACGTTTATTCACTTGGTCTGGCTCTACGATAGAGTCTAGGCTGATGCGCCTGGCTTGGGGGGCCCTCAAGGCACATGCCTAACATGTGACACCTTCCAGCCTAGCTGCCTGTCAATTTTGCTGCTATCGGCTTAAACATTCCTGTAGAGGAGGAAGACTTTCCAGGCTCTCACCTGAAGCCACCATGAGAGAGAATCAGAAAACTGTAATGATATGGCGTCTGAGCGATTTACTCCAAATCCCGAAATGTGGGAAATGCAGAAGTAACGAGACGGAGGGTTTCTTTCTATACATAACCCTGATCTGTCCTCTCAGGCGGCAGCGACCACTGGCGAAGTCAGTGGCGAGGGCGTCAATTCACGCCTGAGTAGTGGCAGCCGGTTTTGTACAGTAGGTGGGCTAACTCATGAAGTCTCAACAGAAATTCCGAAATGCGTTTCTGTTTCGAAACGATTAATTAAGTAGGATTGTAAAATCAATCACTATGCAGCAACATTTTATGATAATTCAGTTACCCAAGGACGCCGACTTTCGAACAAACTTCTTTTTGGCTGCATCTAAAAACTATACTCCGTAAAAAAATGACAACTTGGTTAGCATGCATTTTTCAATGATTTTCGACGTCCTTAAAAATTCAATGATATTTCATAAAAACATGCAAAATATATTCATTCTTTTGCTCACTCGATAGAAAATTACGTCTCCTTTCACTTTTTTCTCGAAGGAAGGGTATAAATCGGTTTCAAAAACTTTTCTAATTGTAAGATTTTTTAATACCCTGAAATGGCCCTTCATTAAAGGTCATTTCCCTGCATATACCAATGTGGCTTGTAAAGTTAGCGATGTGGTTTAAATCCACCGTCTAATTTTATGAACAATATATGATCCCCCTTATTACCGTTGAGAAACGCATGATTTTCCGTACGCGGAAATTATACGGCTTGTAGTTTGGGGACCCTGACTGCAAGTGTAACGGCAGGTTGGATTCAAAATTATTTAGGACTTCGAAAAGTTTTATAAAACCAAATTATACCCTTCCTTCGAGTAAAAAATTAATAGAAGACGCAATTTTCTATTGAATGAGAAAAAGAATTAATATTTTTGTGCATGTTTTCCACAAAATACTATCGAATTTTTTAGGGCATCGAAAATCAATGAGAAAAAGGCATACTACATAAGAAGTCATTTCTTACCGAGTATGGTTTTTGGATGTAGCCGGAAGGAAGTTTGTTCAAAAGTCGGCTTCCAGGGGTAACTGAAATATTATAGAATTATGCTGCACGATGATTGTGTTTACAACCCTACTTAATTAATCTTTTTGAAACGAAAACAAACCGTAGGTTTTTGAACCAAGCTTAAGTGGCGTCCGATTGGTGTGTGTTGCATTTGCCAAGGAATGACCCTCAAGTAGCTTGCTTTGCGATCGCAGTGGGTGGTCTGATCAAATGGCGCGCGGGCAACTGCGACTCTGTGGACGCCCCTGTTTCCCAGTTGAAGCCGATGGAGTGATTGAAGGTCAGCGCAGCTCACTGCAATGGGTGAATGACCTCTACGCAGCGGGGCTTGAACAAGGACGCCAGACATTATACCGCATCCCCGTTAGCTTATCGCCCTTGTCTGCAACTGACTCTGATGATGTTTTCCATCCGCAGTATGAGATGTCAGGCAAATAACTTCCTTAACCCCGGCAAGAGCATCTTCTGCGCCCAATTGTTCCGAGCCAAGAAAATTGACTCTGCCGGCGAGACATGACAGTAGAAACAACGAACGACAAAGAAGCAAGAGGAAAAGGGGAATTGAGTGGCATGGTATGGGACACCGGGAGATGTATTCAGGACGGGGGTTCATACTGCCCAACCAGTCTGACTTTAAAAGCTGCAAATAATTTTTTTTCGGGAAGCAGTAAAACCTACGCAGACATTTCGGCCTAAAAGTACTTGATAAAGCAACGGTTTAGCACGGGGGTTTTGCGTTGGACTCTGATGTAGCTTCGTCGCGCGCACTTTAGCCTAATTGTGGAAGGAAAGGTAATCTACGGCCGTGTCTGCCCCACGACATTTCATTGTCCTGCAGCTCTCGAAAATACGGTTGCCGGTAAACGTCCCACAAGAAGTGGAACCTGAGCGTTACTCGGTTAGCGGCGGGATTCGGTTAGAACACAGACAATTCTGTTTTAACTTCGGACTGCGCCCGCGATGAACGATTAATAATGGAGGACGTTACCGACAAGGCAGGTAGGGCCGAAATAACCCTATCTGGCTGAACGGTATTTGTCCGTTTTCTGTCCTCAAAGTAGGGCGAATCCGCGAATAGCCCTTTCATGCGCCTCAATAGTCCCTCTCCAACGCGACACAGCGGCCTCCCTGTACGCTAAATGGAATTCTCAAAAATCGGAAACCTTGGATTTGCGCTCGAGATCTTCACAGCATGCGATAGGGTGTGGCTCGTTGGTCACCAAAGGACAACTCTGTATTGATTCTCATAAGCGTACCTTACATTGCAAGTTTATGTTGACTTTAACGAAGTTGACGACACTAATAAGGTATAGTAGGTGGGCTTACTCATGAAATTTCAACCGAAATTACGTAGTGCGTTTTCGTTTCGAAAAGATTAATTAAGTAGCGTTGCGAAACTAGTCAGCCTGAAACATAATTATATAATATTTCTCATTGATTTTCAATCCCCCTAAATGACCAATTATATTTCCTGGAAAGCACGCGCAAAAATGTTAATTCTTCTGCTCTTTCGGTAGAAAATTACGTCTCCTTTCAATTTTGTATTCGACGGAGAGACATAATTCGGTTTTAAAAAAGTTTCTAATTATGAATTACAGTTGGCGGGGAATTGTTTACTGAGGATTTTTGTGGGTCACCATAATAACATCTGACCTATTTGACTTCCGTTTTACGTTTGTGGTTAGGATTAGGGTACCGGTTAATGGTTTACGATTTTCGGGTTAGGGCTATGCCTTTAGGCTTAGGTTTTCGGTTTACGGTTGGGGTTTGAGAGTGCGATTAGTTTTCAGTATTACGATTAGGTTTTTCAATTACGACTATGTCTAAGGGCTACGGTTACGTTTACGATTTTGATTAGGGTTAGGGTTGCCGTTAGGGTTAACGCTTAAATTATAAGGTTGAGGTTAGTGTTAGCGTTCAGTTTAGGATTAGGCTTAAGGTCGCGTCCAATTCCCCATTCCTGGCTACCAGCTGCGGTCTAGCCTGGAAAAGATTTTTAAAACCGAATTATACCCATTCTTCGAGTATAAACGTGGAAGAAGACGCGATTGTCTACCGAATGAGTAAAGGAATGAATATGTTTGTGTATGCTTCCCATGAAATAAAGTTGAATTTTTAAGGTCATTGAAAATCAATGAGAGAAATGCATGCTACTAACGTTGTCATTTTTTACAGAGTGTAGTTTTTGCATGCAGCCAGTAGGAAGTTCATTCGAAAGCCGGCATCCTGGGGTGACTGAAATATTATAGAATTATTTTGCAGGCTGACTAGTTTTACAACCCCACTCAATTAATCATTTCGAGACGAAAACGCATTTTGGAATTCCGGTTGACATTTCGTGAGTTAGCCTATCTATTCTATGTTCCTGAATGGTTTGATCCTCTGAACATCTGACCAATTCGTATCTGTTAGCAGTTACGCAAATTTTTGCTATGAAGAATATGACCAGCTTGTTGCGAGTACTGTTCTCTGGGCCGTCGCCATGATTTTTTTTAGTGAACGTGGCTTTTGGACGGAGTGTCTGTTTACAAATTTGCAGATCGAAAGTGATCACATGCTGCGTGCGGAGACCTTCCGATTTCCGCTAACCTAGGGAGCGGATCAAACTGATTGAAGGTGCACTGACTGCCTAATGGGCGTTTCTGATCACATTTGTGTTGGGAGATACATAACGACTGGAGGATTTATCTTTGTCGCTGCAAGAACTGTTCTCTTACATTCCTTGAGGCTATATAAGATAAAATTGAGATGGCGATTGCGATATGTGTTCGCTTTTCGTGCCAAGGCAGTTTGTTCATACCCAACACCAGTAGAAAGTCCCATGTATTTTACGTGCAGATCCTTGGGTTCGCCTTATTTAAAACACAAGTGCGTCTTCAAAGTGGTTGAGGACGATGATTTTAAATTTGCAGACCGAGTTATCTGAACCCATCCCAAAGCGTCACATCCATGCTGTCAGTGGCTTTAACCGCGCCGGCTGCTAAGGCAAACTCTCGCGATGAAAGTAGTCTCAGTTTTTTTTACCGACTTCGTATTTCGTGTGTACTAAGCTGTCAAAGGCGATACGTGCAATAATAGAACGCAGTTGACTCCAAGACGGCAGACTGTCATACGATAAAATCTCAATTCAGGATTACAAAACAAGTGGAGAGGGCAGAATGCTAGCTAATTCTGCGTACTTTAACAGGTTACCGTAAGCTCGTAAAATTAATAAGATGACAGTCAAACTTGGTATTAACGAACTTCGATCTTTTCATGCTGAAAGAGTTAATAAGTATGCGCGGTTACGCAGATATTGAAAAGTGAACATCCTCTCACCAGACCGGATAGGAAAGCTAACTTCCCTTGTATCTACCACGTGTGGGCGATTTGTTTACTGGAGGGTTATTCGACTCAATCTCATGCACAAATTTTAATTGAATGAAGACGATCGGCGACAAAATCCCGTGACTTTTAATCAAAAATCAATCAAACTGTTAGGTTTGCGCGGTTCGCCTGCTCTCGTAAGTGTACACTTTTCTGGCACGTCACCTGTCCAAGTAAATCCCCATTTCAGAAGGGCAATTGACGAGCACACGCGTGCTTTCGATAAATTCTCATCGGGCCCCTACATTTATATGGGAACGAGGTGCTAACTAAACGTGTGGGTGATAAGTGCAATCGATTACGGTTCGTCCTTTCATAAAAACGGGGTATGTGAATAGAGTGGGAGAGGGGGGGGGGTGGAGGGTCTCACCTAACCAACCTAAGCGACTGGGACAGCGCCTACTAGCAACAGCCGCGGCAACTGCCATCAGGCTACAGAGACCGGTTCTGTGCGCTCAGAACAACCTCCTGCACTCTGCGTCTACCAGGATCGATTAACTGTATGCAGGTCTCCGCGCCCCCGTCTCCTTCCCTCCCCCCCTGTGACACGGCTCAGCCTAACCCTCACTGTCACTGACTTCCCCCTCCCCCACTCTATTCGCATACCCCGTTTGTATGAAAGGACGAACCGTAATCGATTGCACTTATCACTCACACCTTGAGTTAGCACCTCGTTTCCATATAAATGTACAGGCCCGACGAGAATTTATTGAAAGCACGCGTAAGCTCGCCAAATGCTCTTCTGAATTGCTCCATGGGGATTTTCGCAAATTTTCGAAAGCAAACTGTAAGATCATAGATCTTCCAGGTGGTATCGCCCTGACATTACGATTCGATTATAGAATTAACCAATATGAGACACAGACATGCTGGTCAGTACTGGCAAACGTGCTTGTAAGGAACAATAAGAGTTGATCACCAGAACATACCGTAATGGCCCCCTAATTACGAACTAAGGAAACGGATCCTGTCTCTTTATTCCAAATTATTTCCTGAAGCTTCCATTTTTACGTATATCTACAGAGGATGTGCTAACTCATGAAATGTCAACCAAAATTTCGAAATGCGTTCTCGTTTCGAAAAGATAAATTAAGTAGTGTTGTAAAACTAATCCTGATGCAGCATAAACCTATAATAATCCAGTTACCTCAGGGTGTCGGTTTTCGAAAGAACTTATTTTCGGCTGCATGCGAGATCTATACTCTGCAAAAAATGACTACTTATGTAGTATGCAATTTTCTCATTGATTGTCGATGCGCTTGAAAATTCAATTATATTTCATGGAAAACATGCATAAAAATATTCATTCTTTTACTTATTCGGTAGAAAATCACGTTTTCTTCCAATTTCATACTCAAAAGAGGAGTATAATTCGGTCTTAAACAGTTTCTAATTGTGAAATTTTTTAATGCCGTTAAATGGCCGTTCATGAAACGTCATGTATCTGCATTTACGAATGTGGCTTGTAAAGTTAACAATATTGCTTAAATCCACTGCTTAATTTTATGAACCTCATATGGTCTCCTCTTAACACCGTAAGGAAATGCATGATTTTCCGTACACGGAAATTATACGGCATGTACTTTTGAAACCCTGAATGCAAGTGTAACAGCAGGTCGGGTTAAAATTATTCGGGATCATTATTCTGGATCATTATAGATTTATGCTGCATCAGGATTAGTTTTAAAACACTACTTAGTTTATATTTTCGAGACGAGAACGCATTTTGTAATTTCGGTTGACATTTCATGAGTTAGCACATCTACTGTATGTCAGATATTCCGGCATTTACGATACTTATTCGGTAATTTGGGTTCCCACAGACAGTATGCAGATGGGACCCATCAAATGCATGAGGGGAAGATTAACGATTACTTAGGATGATAGGAGAAGGGGTTGGAGTTCAGACGGGGCAGGGAACACGGGAAGGTCCTTTGGCGGGGACTGATTGGCCTGCAGATGAAAGGTAGGATAGTACAGAGAATTAGCCACTGGGCTGATCGAGGCCGCAAACTGGCCAATAGGATCAAAGTTCGGCGGTGAATAGCGCGGCGCCGTGGTGCCGCTGGATAACCGGCAGCGCGCTAGGGGGGTCTAGCATGGCTAATCCGCAACCGGACAAACTGCGTCTACACCCCTACACTAGAACCTTCCTGCCCGGGGCGTGCTGGTAGCTGATTGGCCACCGCATGCGCGATAGTCCCCCCGCGGAAACGTCTGGAATGCTCGACCAGCGACTGATTGGGCCGCACGCCAGAGCATAACCATCACACGTGCAGTACATACCGGTCGGCCTTCTAACTTCACGCGTGAATCATGCCGCCGGCTCGGTCCTCTGTTCAGCGCTTTAGACCTTGGCCCCACGCCGCTTGCGCTTACACTTCCTATCTTCCGTTTTCGTGGAGTCGTTTTCCTCAAAAAGGTAACTCAACTCCAGCGGTAGTGCTTTCTTGTCTTTACGTGTAGAAACCTGGAAAAACCCAGCGCTTGCACAAAAGCCCATTATAACCTGCAGCAGAAAAGCCGGTGAGGTTTAGTTCTGCGGCCCCACTTGACTGATACCATACGGTTAACTTATTAAAACAATTTTAGTTAACCTACATAATTTAGCCACTCACTGGATAAGGAGGGGAGAGAGAGAGCGTAAGCAGAGCTCGAAGCACACCCAAGGAAGCAATTGAAGATGGCGTGTACACACGTCATCCCCCCCTCCCCTCCCCCACGACACTGCCACTCGCTAGATTAAGAGGATATGGGGGGGGGGGGGCGCAATCACAACCGGAAGGCCACTGTGTGAACCGCGTGGTAATTCGCAGTGCATGACCATTTTAGTGGAACAAACAGCGTTCCACACCATTGGAACAATTCCACTAGCAAGTCTACTTGGTCACTCGCTGGATTAGGATAATGAAGGGAGCGTAAGCAGGGGCTCGAAGCACGCGCAGAGAAGCGCGCGTGAACTGATAACTGAAGTAACCAATGCTGGCGCATAAGCACTCCTCCCCCCATGACACGGTCACTCGCTGGATTTAAATGGTATGGAAGATGCAAATACGTGATACTTGTAATGTCGGCGTATTCGAATAAACTGAAATTTTTCTAGAAAGCCAACCATTCGATATCACTGGGCTGCAGGACAAAACCTCACCGAAAATCCTTTCCCCAGAAGTTAATTTTCAGGAGGTATTTGGGTGAGATGTGGTTATGTAGTCCCACCAAATGGGCACAATACTGCTGGGGTTGGGGTTAGGGTTGGGAGTTAGGATTAGGGGAAGGAGTTAGGGCAACTATTTATCAACCACTCAAAGTACAACCGCGCCTTCCCAATGGCTGTTCATTTGCATACAACTACTTGACCTCGACGCCTGTGCCTTTTCCGGTCCCACCTGTAAAACCCCCTACTATCACCTGTCCCGTATTACAGGTGGCTGGGGTTTGTTTACTTCAGATGGGGCTGCATAACCATATCTGACCGAATTGCAAATTGCAGAAGGTGAGATTCCTTCATAAAGTACAATGAAGCGTCTCGTGGGATCTATAAGGTCCCATCGAGCTACCCTAAACCACTGGGACAGCGCCTGTTAGCAACAGCAGAGGCGGCCGCCATCAGGTTGCGAAAACCAATCTTATGCGCACAGAAGCACCACGTTCAGGCACCGCGCCTACAGTGGTCGAAGGTCGACTAACGCTACAACTCCCCCGCGCATTTCCGCTCTCACCCCGCCCCTGGCACTGAGTGCTACTAACCCCCCGCCCCCCTCCCCCACATTCCCACACCCAGCTTGTGTTTCAAGGAGAACTTTTATCGATTTCTCTTATCGCTGACATGTTTTTATTTCTACCCGAAGAGAAGTTATCGAAAGCTTCTGATTACAAAGTAAAAGGTGGAAGATTCGTTTATGAAATCAGCGTGACATCAGCCCCCACCTGTCACAAGAATACATGGAGCTGATTTTATGCTGTAGAAAAGAACGATCATGCAGATCTCTATTTTTAAGGGCCGTGACATTCGGAAGCAACAGTAACCTCCGGATCGTTCGTCTCTGCTGCCTGGACTGTGGACACGCTCTACTCGTCGCCGACAGTGCTCGGGCGTCCTTCACAAAGTTAAAACTGACCGAATACTATTACCCTAGTCTACTTTTTTTCCTGGACAGATTTTAAGCTCTTACAGCTGCCGCGAAACATTTCGGTGGCGAGAAGTACAGTATAAGAGACTATTATGCATGCCACCCATCTCGTCAACTGGATGGCGGCGCGATTGGCCGACGGCCTCATCCCCTTTGTGTCTATTCCTAACGGAAGGAAGAAGTGTTTTTTTTATACACAGACAAAAACTTAGCCTAGAACATAAACATGGCAATTCTCAAGCAAGCAAAAAATTGCAAATGTCAGAGAACATTCCTGACGTAGGACGGATTTCAGCTGCAACAACCTTTATGCGGTAGGCAGCCGAGAGCCTGCTGAAGCGCTTACATGCTTTGTGTTTTTATTTTGAGACTTTTAGCTGTACCGTCCATTTTGCCTGCTGAGGTCCGCTCTGAAGGTCGCTTATCCGCTAACGGCAGCCACATTGTGCAATATGGTCCCTGTGTGGCTGTCTATTCTCCTTTCTCTAGTCTGCCTGTTGTCGTCTATCATAACGGTTCCGCTCGCGCACAAGCCGCGAAAACATTTGGACACGGATGGCTGAACATGCGGCGACAACAAATAGAAATGACGCCAGCTGTCATTTCACAGGTCATTCAACGAAATCCGGTGGCACAGCTAGGTTTTACCAAACTAAAATTCGTATGAGACGTTACAGCGTCGTGAGTCTGGCGTCGCTTGAGATCGACTTCGTCGGTCTGTAGGAAGTCAACAAGCGAAGTAACGTCTTGCCTCATTATTATCTCTCGCAAATGTGCCTGGGTAGAGAAACGTGCCACGTAAGGTGTGTTTGGCAGGCTAACATCACCGACAATGACAGTATTAACGAGGCAAATTGTCGACTAATTGCTACTCTCAGAATAAACAACGGCAGTGAAACTTAGACAGTTATTGACTCGGATTCGAACGAATAATCGAGTTCGGTCGCATACAAACCTTGATAATTATTATGGCAACTGTTGACTATAATAACCATGTTGCTGCAGGATAATTACATCACACAAAGGATATATTTTCTATGCGTTAATCGCACTTTTCTCCGACTGTCTCCGATGATGGTTTAGAATCAAATCCGGAAACGTCATGCGAATAAGTGTCTTGTTATATTGATCATGTTCCCTTCTGAATGTGTATGTGGTAGTTTGCGACGGTTTCTGCCCTGAGTCTCTGTCCCCATAGGCCACCTATAAAAAGCCACCGAATCGTACGTTAGGCAAGCTTCTCAGAGGTAACGACTTGTACCCAGACTTGGTCAAAGACTTTTGCTTACAACCAAGACGCCATAATGTGTGACATTTAGGTATTTTCTTCTTAATAAAACGGCTTTCGATCTCATTGGGTGTGACAGTCCCATCTAGAAATTAACGTTTCCCTGCTGTGTAAATTGCTTTAAATGCGGCAGCATGTTGTTATTTAAGCACTGCCTAAGAAAGTATTGTACTTCCAGATTACAAGAGTGAGCACTTCATTTCTCAGATGCCAAACGCCGCGTCAGTCAGCTTGTAACAGTAATAACTCACATCGGAGATACTGGCCACATTCTTGACTTTCGAGGAGTAGCCGACTTGGGTCGGGCACATCCGGGGCACCTCAAGGACAGAACGTCTCACTCCTGAGGCTTGGTACTCAGCCGTTAACGACATCAACAGCCATCTAAACCTTCCTGTGGCTACAAAGTCCTACGTCACCACGTACGCCGAAACCATGACCAGACGGTCGCATGGAGCTTAAGAATACCGAGAAAACAAGGCTCCTCGAGTAGTTAACTCAAAAAGGAGCACAACTGCAAATGACCTCAATTGAGGTGACGAAATACAGCACAGGAGGTCATCAACGTTCACAAACGACGATCAGAGGACCAAAGCAGCAAAAGAGGAGGTAAACGGATCAGCCTAAAGCCAAATAATGCGGCCGTTTTCTCAAAATTCCGGTCGATTTTTGCAGTAAACGCCTTGACGATGGACAGCCGGCCAAGCTGTCCGAACCGTCAGCGATATAATTCCCTTGATCCGATGAGCAACTCATTTTTATCAAACATAATAATGTTGTTCATCCTGGCAGAAGTTCGAATGACAAAAGGAACTCCCGAAGACTGGGTCCAGCCGGCCATTCGGTGCGTCCACGACTGATTAGAAGCTGAATGACATTCAGCCAATTTGACTTTAAAACAAGCTTACTCTCAGGTCTGACAAATAGAAACTTGGCATGGATGTACAGTTCATACGTTAGGGCGCAGTTGGGTACTAATCTTTCACAACAGTTAGTTCTAAATCGGTCAAAAGTCATAATAACATGAAAACAGGCAGCGAGTTGTCTGTCAGGCTCACCCAGTCCTGGAATCCCATGAATGCGTTTCACAGAATGATGAGACCGTCGATGGATTCAGGTACAGAGTAGATCTGTTTTCACTTAAACCACCTCAGGTTACTAGTTTACGACGAATCACGTCCTAACTGGGATTTCAGATTATTAGAGGACAGTGTTTAGCACCGCCTGCGTGAAAGCGCTGAGGACAGACAGTACCAAAAGAACTAATTTTCTACTCATTTGAAATGATAAAATCACAATAAAAACACTCCATTAAGGGCATTTTGGTCAAAGCCAAAATTTATTAAAAGAAGAAATGTTCAAAGGTCTTCAAGGTCTCATTTTTTCTACAAAGGGGGTGTTAGTGCAATAGAAACTGAAATAATAAATGCAATGGCTAAACCGAAAACATTTTTTGTGTGGTTTTACAGTTGCCGCAATATAGTAAAATTTTCCTGTACCGTAATTCTTGACGGGGGTATTAGAAAGAAATTGTTTCTGCGATCTAGCCAACATTTGATATCTTCCACATTCTTTTATTTTTGCTGATTATCGGCAAAGCTGGCGCCTGTCTCCTAAAGTGAAATGTGGAAATCTGCTGGCGTAATAGCTGCGAAATAGCGGTTTTACTTGGTTTTGGAGAGTTTTGTGCCGAAAAGAAACGTTCACAGTATGTTCCGTCTCCTTCGACCACATCGAAAACATTTTACTTTATTAAATGCGTTCAACAACGAAGTCATATTATATAGACTAGAAGAAATTTTAATAGTTACTTATCGGCCATTATTCGCTGAATCCTAATAGACCGATTTAAGTCAAGCTTTCATTATAAAAGGAACTAATCAGCTAACTGCTGTTTCGCATATTTTAATGGAAATAATGGCGTTTTCTAACAAGGCAATTTGAGAAACAATGGGACCATTGTCATGTGTGAAAATCCAGTAAGAATGCCGTTTGGGGATACTAGGAAGATTAATGTCTTCCCATGGAGGCTTCACTATAAAACCGAACTCTTTTTTCGAAACTCTTGGGAGGTCGTTAACACTACGCCTTTGGTATTTTATCTTCCCCGCTCAATGCAAATCTTCGCTGCGTTGGCTGTTTTAACAATAAATCATTGAGTAACCTCGGCCAGTTCTCTGTTGCCAGCGTAGGCGTGATCCGCTGGCAACAATGAGTCATGACTACTAGGGCTGGGTTGAAGGCGCAGTCAACGAGACGGTTTTCTCATGTCAATACTGCCGAACGCCTGCTGGTTATGTCTAGCAGTCGAAGTTGTGCCCATACTCACGCTCTCATGGAACTAGTACTTCTTCATCCAGTAGACTGCATTTAAGTTAGCGCACGAGTTCAAATTCGTGTCATTCGAACCGCAAATAGGAAAGATTGCAGCGGATTAAACCCCGTTTCTTCTTTGTTTCTTTTCGTGAGGCAGTGTGTGTAGGTGAATGCGATGGATCAAAAGTAGGAGGTTAAACCTACGTGACTCATGAAACCTAATCTTTCACAACAGTTAGTTCTAAATCTGTCAAAAGTCATAATAATATGACAAGAGGCAACGAGTTGTCTGTCAGGCTCCCATAGTCCTCGAACCCAATGAATGCTTTTACAGAATGATGAGACCGTCGACAGATTCAGGTACAGAGTAGATCTGTTTTAATCTAAACCACCCCAGGCGGATCAAGTCCTAACTAGGATTTTGGATTGTTAGAGGACGGTGGCTATCATAGCCTGCATGAAGGCGCTGAGTACAACCAGTACCGCAAGAACTAATTTTCTACACATTTGCAAGGGAAAACCACCATAAAAACCCTCCATTAAGGACATTTTAATCAAAACTAAAATTTATTTAAAGAAGAAATGCTCAAATGTCTTCAAGGTCTTATTTATTCGAATAAGAGAGTCTCAGTACAATAGAAATTGAAATAATAAGTGATATGGCCAAACAGGAAACATTTGCTGTGTGGTTCCACAGTTGCCGAAATTTTGTAAAATTTTCCTGCATCGTAATTCTCGACCGAAGTGCTAGAGACATTTAAAACCTTCCACATTCTTTTATTTTTGCTGATTATTGGCAAAGTTGGCACCTGTCTCCAAAAGTAAAATTTGCAAATTCGCTGGGGTCCTATAAACCAGTAAGCTGCGAAATAGGGGTTTCATGCTGTTTTGAAGATCTTTTTGCCAAAACGGAACGTTTACACTATCTTCCGTTTCCTTAGACTACATCGAAAACATTTTGCTCTATTAATACATTTTATTTTATCAAATTGGTTCAACAACGAAGTCATATTATATAGACTAGAAGAAATATTAATAGTTACTTATCGGCCATTATTCGCTGAATCTTGATAGACCGATTTAAGTCAAGCTTTAATTATGAAAGTAACTAATCAGCTAACTGCTATTTCGTATACTTTAATGGAAATGATGGCGTATTCTAACAAGGCAATTTGAGAAACAATGAGGCCATTGTCATGTGTGAAAATAAAGTGAGAATGCCGTTTGTGGGATACTAGGAAGATTAATGTCTTCCCATGGAGGCTTCACTATAAAACCGAACTCTTTTTCGAAACTCTTGGGAGGTCGTTAACACTACGCCTTTAGTATTTTATCTTCCCCGCTCAATGCAAATCTTCTCTGCGTTGGCTGTTTTAACAATAAATCATTCAGTAACCTCGGCCAGTTCTCTGTTGCCAGCGTAGGCGTGATCCGCTGGCAACAATGAGTCATGACTACTAGGGCTGGGCTTGAAGGCGCAGTCAATGAGACGGTTTTCTCATTTCAATACTGCCGAACGCCTGCTGGTTATGTCTAGCAGTCGAAGTTGTGCCCATACACACGCTCTCATGAAACTAGTACTTCTTCATCCAGTAAACTGCATTTAAGTTAGCGCACGAGTTCAAATTCGTGTCATTCGAACCGCAAAGAGGAAAGATTGCAGCGGATTAAACCCCGTTTCTTCTTTGTTGCTTTTCGTGAGGCAGTGTGTGTAGGTGAATGTAATGAATCAAAAGTAGGAGGTTAAACCTAAGTGACTCATGAAATCTGATAATGAAAACACATAATCATTTGCTTGAACTCTTCACTCATCTGTCTAGTGCGTCTCAGTTAGGATTTTCCTTACGAAAAAATTGTTACGAGGCGAATTTGTTAAAGCACAAGCTTAAACATTTGGACGGAAATCAACGTTTCTATGCTAATAACTGTCCTAGACCATGTATGAGCGCCTTGAGTGTGTTTCTAATAAACGGCATTAATGTAAACGGAAAAGATTTACCGTCGCAATTTTCGCGCACCGAAAAATTACTTTTTTTGCGCCACATACATCGGGCAAGACAATTAGTAAATAAGCACTTTGTTTTCGGTGGACCAGAAAAACACTGATGTTTGGCAATCCTGATTTGTAAACTGGGCTATTTTATGTCCCAAAAATGGAAATATAGCCTAGAGTCAACGCAGTCCTCGTACATACAAATGGTTAATGAGTGACCGTGAATGACTCCCCATTAGATGGGAATGTTAAACTTTGACCATGTATTACGATACTTTCCGATTGGTTTATTTTCTGCTTACATGTAAATGAGAAACGAACGGATAGACTTTTATCAGTTTGACAACACGTGTGCATTTTTATACCCACTGGTGGTACTGTTATAATCGTAGAACGACGACTAAAGTAAACCAATAAGAAATAAACCGGCTTTAATATAAAAAAGACGGGTTTTTCGTCGTTGGCAAAAAGTGATGCGTTTTGTCAGGGAAGTGCATCAGCGGATCTTGCGTTATAATTTCTGTCCTGCGGTTACTTAAAAAATAGCGTTCGACTTTGTAATTCTCCCGTGAAACACTCCCAATAAACGATCTATTTGAGAGTAAACCTTTTACAGAAAATTTTCCCATTAACCAGAAACATATTAGATTAGATTAGATTGTAAGCGTTCATTTTATTTAAAGACTATGTTTTCTGTCATAATTGTAAGCTGAATTGTTTGCAAAATGAGTGGAATCACACTGAAAGGGGTCCGCCTGCTAGAAGCTGCACAACGGGTGCCGGTGGAATAATTGAGGGAATGTGGCCTTTGGTGGGGATCATACGGCAACTTTATCATAGGCGAAGCACGTGTCCGATTTCATGACTGCACGTTTGTTAAACCACTGTCATGCAAGCTATAATACTGCTTCTATGTAGGCTAGGCAGCATTAGGTGAATATTTCGTATATCCACATTGCCCGGGACCCAAATATTCACTACAACTTTACGCACCACCCTAAACAGCCTAGTGGCGCACGCCTAAATCCAAGTCCTTTCCTTATTAGTTTGCAAAATTAATCATTTCCCCTTCTTTGAGGCTAATCTGTCAGAAAGCACAGAGAGAACGCCCGGGGGACAAGATGAGCAGTCGTAGCCTTCAGAGGTGCGTTATACTGCTGCGGGACCATCAGCGAATCACATGCTATTCTTGTTACGTGAGGTGAACGCCTGTTTACTCTGGTCAAACGCTTCCTAGCCAATGCAAAGGTCGAAGCATCGTATTCAACTCTCGTAACTCCACCTTCGAACGCGCGGTCAAACATCAGGCGTTTAGAACTGTGCAGTGATTTACCGTACTAACAACACAGGTACTACCTAGAATGCCAGACACGCGTGGCTCGCCGATCTTATGCCGTTACCTGACGCAGCTGCGAGGGGTTCGGCTCGTCAGTGGGTCCCCCAGCTTTCCCCGTGTATTTTCTGGTATATGAACTCCAGTTTCGACTTGCCCTGTTTAATTTCCAAGAAAACTTGTGCGCGAACATGGAACAAATCTTTCGAAACGGACCTTTTCAAACACGGTCCAGAGGTTGATATGAATATTTGAGCTGAAATCCATTGGCTACTGCGGAATAACCGCTTAATATTCACAAACCGCCAACAGGCAGCCAGTAGTACAGAACTGTGCAATGATTTACCAAAGTAACAACACAGGTATTAGCTAAAAGCCCAGACAAGCGTGTTTCGCCGATCTTATACCGCAACCTGACGCAGCTGCGAGGCAGCCGAAAAGGTCCGTTTCGTAAGATCTGTTCCAAGTTCGCGCATTAGTTCCCTCGGAAATAAAAAAAGCATCAGGCGTGTGTCTAATTATCTGTGGTGAGCTACCGGACTAATTTAGGCCCAGTTTCTTTGCCCGGATTGCTTTTTGAATGTAACGAAGACAACACACATGTACAACCCGCCTTGCTGGATTTCTTTGTTGTCGCGGTCTGTTGTCAGGTTACTTAAAGTTCAGGATCTGTATATTATTCACTTCTCAGCTTTTCTTACTGCCTTTAAGACTAAAGTTTCGTGAGATATAATTCGTTATTTCGTGAGAACATTACCATTTACGTCATTGGTGACTCCCGACGTTAATGCAGGCTTTATACCTTCCTATGTCATACTGAATAACATTTAACGTACTATTTGTTTGTGAATTTCTATTAAATTTACGTTAACGTTTCTCACGAATTCTAATATTTTACCATCTCTGTCTTAACTATTATGTCTGATCCCAACCAACAACTTGATGACCCCGCCCAGTCCCTCCATGCCCTCAATTTTACCTTGCATGCATTCTCGCAACACGCTCCACAACTTTATTTCAGCCGCATCGAATCCGTATTTTATTCTGCTAACGTTACCAAGGAGCTAGCGAAATACCATAAACTTGCGTGGTGTTATCTCTCAAGTGCAGTCCTTTCTATCTAATCCTCCTACAGATGCTCCCTGTTCCACGTTAAAGGCAGAAATTCTTCGACTTAATTCTGTGTTTGACCGACAGTGGTATCACCAGTTACTTAAGGGGGAGTCACTGGGTGACCGGAAGCGCTCTGTTGTCAGGTTACCTAACGTTCAGAATGTCTATATTATGCACTGCTCAGCTTTACTTACTGCCTTTATGTCTAGGGGCTCGTGAGACATAACTCGTTAGTTCGTGAGAACATTACCATTTACGTCACGTCCACGCACACAAATCTGCCGACATGAATTGCAGCCTCCGTTAACATGTTTCATTCATTTGACTAGCACTTATTTTAGGTCAGCCTCAGCAAAGGGAAAAATAGGTGCTCTGGGACAGGAAAAAACTCATACAGGGGAGTAATTCGACATCAATATGCATGCTTCGAAATGCGGAAATTTCTCCTTTGCACCTGTTAATAACCAACACTGTTTGAGCGAGAAATAAAGTATCGTAAATGAGGCTCTTGCAGCATCTCCGCAGTGTTCCTGTGTGAAGGACAATGTTCGGAGACTCGGATGACATCCGGCTCTGTTGCCTGCCATGTTCCTAAAACGGAGTGACTGATAATCGGCCTCGCCTAAATCGTGACGTGTGCGTCCAAAACACGTTGAGGCACGGATAAGGAGAACGCACAAGTACCGGTGGAAGGCTAGACACCTCAATAAAATGGGGTATATCCATTATGACCATTTGCTTAGGTCATATGATGGTCTTGATAAAGTTGCTTAACGTATGCAGGCGTATGTTTGCGAATAGGTTGAATACTACTGTTTGGATATGTGCGGCAGGATGTATAGGCTTCGTTGGAATAGGCGTGTAATATTTACTCTCCCGAACGGATGGTCAATGATTTAAGCAAATCGACTGACTTACCACACTTCCTTTGCGGTACCGGTCAAAGACCTAGACACGAGTTTCGTCGATCTTGTGCAGCTGAGAGACCTTCGAACCGTCACTGCATCATTCTGCGTTCCCACTTGAAGTCCTGCGACATAATGTTCAAAAGTTCGCTGAGCCCACCTTCCCACGTTCAGTCCGGAAGTTGTTGCAAATATTGGGAATTACATTCTTAAGCTTCAGAAAGATAATCTAATATTCAGAGGATATTAACCAAGGACTCAGTTATAAAAATTATTGACTGATTCAGAAAGCTTTGTGTAAGGAATTTAATACTAGGAACCAAAACACATGTTTCGTCGATTTTGTTTAATTGCCTTACATGACTGTAAGAGGTCTAGCCCACCTGCGAATCCTTCATAATCCTCTATGTCCGCTCCAGGACATTCCACAGTTTTCAGTGCTAAGCTTTTGTGCGAACGTGGAGTAAGTTCTTTGGCACAATGATTCTCAGTTTTGGTCCGATAATCGATATAAATATTTGAGATGAACTAAGGCAGCCTCTGCCTCAAAAGCTACCGAAATGCAATCAGTAATGTGTCAGTTAAAACTTCAGCTTTTTGCCGCTGTAAAAAATTCTGTTCATTAGTCCGTCTCCTAATTGTAAATTTTAAATTGTAATCAATCCAATTTTCCCAGGAGATGATCTGCAGTCTTAATGAGTTTACTTTAACGGAAAGCAGCCGAGACTTGATTCGAATGTTCATATGCAAATTTGAGTTAAGCAGCCCCTATTTAACCAGTCGAATCATTTTTGAAGATGTCGTAGGAAATTTGCTAAGTTGTCGAATTGGGCCAGTTTTCCGAAATTTGACAAAAGACTGCTGACAGTTTGGGTGGATTTCACTTCATTTGAATAGTCCCTTCTCTTACATGCTCCGAACTTCTTGAGAAGCGGCCATGTACTTGCTCTCCAAAATTGTTGAATTTAAACGAAAGACAAGAAGATAATGAAGTCCCAAAGAAGGCCTCGCGATCGTTGAGATTATGGCTTATAGCCTGACGTCATTTTCATCAGCCTCCAATTTGTCAGCGGATTTGTAAGCCATCTTCGTGATTTTTCTTCTAAATTTAAATTGCGCCGGACAAATGGATGAGGAAGAACATGAAAAGACATAGGGACATCAAATGTAGACAATATGAGTAGTCGATTTGTTGGATTTCAATACTTGAGCAGGTCGCAGTTCATAAAATAAATGCCAGGCTACGCTCAACTCAAGATACCTTTTAATCACTGATCCCCACGTCTGTGGAAGAGTTAAACGTTTATAAATCTATATAAATCTTAAAGCGCCTCTGGCCCGTGCACATCACGGATGTCCCCTGGATACAGAGGCATTTTGAAATCCGCACCACTTTCCTTCCCATGCTTCCAAGACTAATGCTAGGAAGATGAACGGATGCTGTAATTAATCAACCGGCAGGCCATTAAAATTGTAAACGATGGAGGCAATTTATGGCAGGTGAGCGTGCGCTTGCCAGCCAGTCTCCTAAATGAGTTGATGGCAAGTTTTGCAAAACCATGGCAGATTCAATGGTAGTTCCGATGTCAGCTTTTGCCTGGTGGAATACGTCATCTGGAATGCTGTTCTTTTTACGGCATCTTGTTAAACAGTGGGTTCTCCGCACACACGCTTAGCCCTGAAAAACGTCGGTCAGAAAGGGCTCCTGGGTTTGACAATTTTTTTTCTTATTTCTTAGAGGTCAGTGCAATATGTCTTACAAAACCTGTCAGAGTAGTACTGGTGGTATGGCCTCGAAAACGGTTAGCTAGAGGTAACTGAACCAACTATTTGGCAGGGAATGCCAATTTTTGTTCATGGCCGGTCTCACGCGGCTGTCTGACTGTTAGGCAACGCCAGGTCAGCCCCGAAACATAAACGCATTTCAGAATTTCTGTTGAGAGTTCATGCGATAGCCCACCTACTGTAATACCCAAGAGCAACAAATACCCCATACTGTTCGTTGTGAAGTTAGACTAATGAAGACGCCTTAATAAAATCCGATGGAATGTCTAATTCTGACTTTCTCGCACTAATAGGCCAGCCGTACTTAAACCTTAGACATGGCGGATCTGAGACCGGAGCTCTACCCTTCTAGTCATGGAGGAATTCTACATCGAATACCACCAGCTGAGACATAGATTGACATTCAACTGATTAAAAAGGGGCGTAATTAGAGGCAGATTAAAGTGGCAATCAGCAGCTTACAGTAGGTGGGCTAACGCATGAAATGTCAACCGAAATTCCGGTTGTAAATCCAGTCATAAATGCAACAGACATCTGTATTAATTCAGTTACCTCAGGATGTCTACTTTCAAAGCAGCCTCTTTCCGGCCGCATGCAGGAACTACACTCTGTAAAAAATGACCACGTACGTAGCATGCATTCTTTCCCATTGATTTTCGGTGCCCTTAAAAATTCAATTATGTTTCACGGAAATCATGTATACAAATATTCATTCTTCCATGCATTCGGTAGAAAATTACGTCTTCTTTCAATTTAATGCTCGAAGAAAGGGTTTAATTCGGTTTTAAAAATCTTTTCCAATTTCCAAACAATTTTGAATTCGACCTGCCGTTACACTTGCATGCAGAGTTCCAAAACTACAAGCCGTATATTTTCCGCGTATGGAAAACAGTAAATTCCTCTACGGTATTTAGAGGAAAGCATGTGGGGTTCATAGAATTAAGCAGTGGATTTGACCCATATTGTTAACTTTGAAAGCAACACTAGTCAATGCAGAGACATGACGTTTTATGAACGACCATTTCACGGTACTAAAAAATCACACAAGTAGAAACTTTTTAAAAACAAATTATACCCTTTCTTTGAGTATAAACTGGAAAGAAGACGTAGCTTTCTATCGAAGGAGTAGAAAAATGAATATTTGTATACACGTTTTTCGTGAAATATAATTGACTTTTTATGGGCACGGAAAATCAATGTGAAAAATGCTTGCTACGTAAATAGGCATTTTTTTGCAGAGTGCGGTTTTTGCGTGCAGCCAGAAGGAAGTTCATTTGAAAACCTGCATCCTGGGGTAACTGAAAACTTCTCTAATTCCCAAATAATTTTAAACCCGACCTGCTATAACACTTGTACTTAGGGTTTCCAAACTACAAGTCATATATTTTCCGCGTATGGAAAATCATACACTTCCCTACGGTATTAAATCAGACTATATGGAGTTCATGAAATTTGGCAGTGAATATGAGCGATACCCTAAAATTTACAAGTCCCATTGGTAAATGCAGCGACAAGACGTTTTATGAACGGCCACTTCACCGTATTAAACAATCTCACAACTAGAAACTTTTAAAAGCCGAATTGCAACCTTCCTTTGAGTATACAAATGGAGGAAGACGTAATTTGCTACAGAATAGGCGAAAGAATGAATATTTTTATACATATTTTCCAAGAAACTTAGTTGAGTTTTAAGGGCATCGAACATCAATGAGAAAAATGTATGCTACTTATGTAGTCATTTTTGTGCAGAGTGTGGTTTTTGCATGCAACCGGAAAGAAGTTCGTTTAAAAGCTGGCATCCCGAGGCAACTGAACTCCTACAGAATTTTTCCGCATGATGATTAGTTTTACAACACTAATTAATTAATCTTTTCGAAACGAGGATGTATTTCGGAATTTTGGTTGGCTCCTCATGAGTTAGCTCACATACTGTAGCTGCCCCGCGTTTCCTGTCAACGAGGTCTTTTGCGGGGGTTCTGGGCTTCCTTGAGTCTCGCGGCAGATTTGTCGTGCATCAGGTTGCCTTTTACGTTTCAGATTGAGCTACGTTACCTTACTAACGATTTCAGCATCCCCTTTTGACTAACCTTACCCTCCTTACCCACATTGCGCTTACACTTGGGGTCAGGACAGCCTACTCGGTCTCTGCCAACAGATCTTTTTTAAAATTGTTACACTCTTTATGCCATATAAATGGCATCTGCTACAGTGGCGTTGAACAGCGTGATCGGGATTTCAAACCTTAACGGTTTATGCTGTACTGACTCTCTGGACCCAGCGTTAGTTTTTACTAAAGACCGTTGTTCCGACCGCCGCCTTTGAACATGCGGAAAAGCCAGCCGGGCCAATTAACATCAGTGGCTGCCCACAACTTCGAACCAGGCTACGAGTTCAACTTCACAGCCGATAAAATTCAAATGTAAGCTTTGCTCCCATGAAAACGCAATTCAGGCACGTTAGATCGTTGTTTATTGTGGTCTTGCGAATCTGCGCAATTCCTAAAGTCGACTGAAATTGGCTAAGAACTGATAAAAAGGGAGTTCACAAGAACTAAGCCCTCACACTATAATTTAAAAATCTAAAAATTCATCCGCAGGGAACAGGACCTTTTACATATATTCAAGCTTAATAAAAATTTAACGGGATACTTTAAATTCAGTAGACGTTAACAGGTTAAATAGGCCAATAAGGCGGATGCGTCAGCTTCACAGTCAAGCACACATTGCCGGTGGATTTTCGAAAATGCTCTGCCACAATTCACTTGCATATATAAATAAATCCTCAAACGAAAAGCCGCTTCTCTTTTCATTTCTGCTAGTTCATGACACCGTGAAAATTATGACAAATCACACACTGTTTGGGGGACGAATAGGAATCATGAATGCATGTTTATTGTTGGACTATAGCATTCAGTGTAATGTTGCCGCATAGTTTTATCGATTAATGCAAGGCCTTTCTTGCCTCATTATAAATTGCGTTGAAAACACCGCGGGCCTGTTGGAGACATTTTGTGCAGGTTAAAAAACATTCATCCCCCATCCCTTAAGCCCACCCTCAAAACATGTGTTTTGACAAGCCTAGAACACCGCTCCACAAGTATTGCGTAATTAGACCCTACTATTTTAATTAACACTTCTTAATTCCATCACTATAAGTCAGTATGATAAACGTTTGCATATCAAGAGAAGTAAGTCTCCATTACGCTGTCGTATATATCTACTGCTTTTCCGCTTTCTGTGGTTTTTTGCCGTACGCGGACACCATGAAAATAAATAAAGTCAGCTTGCTTTCAACTGTATGATGTCATCTACCTAACAAAAATGAATGTCAGCCACGTGACACGGGCTTCAAGCCTCAGGACGGTTATATTTAAGCCTTAGTGGCGAGTTTGACCACGGAAGTTCCTGCAGGCCTGCCAATTTGTAGTTTTATAATTTGCCTCCACAACTGCAATGGTCATTTACAATCTTATCTACGTATACTAAGCGTGAATGGTTGTCCTTGTCATCCAGAGTGGAGTTCATCGTTAAACCAATGGACATTTCCGAAAGAAAAACCTTCCGTTTACTTTAAAAGATCGAATGTTGATGTTCGTTCTTCTTGTAAATTCAAATGCATTTCATATTGATCCAATTGCGAAAATCTCGGCGCCTCGGTGGGATTCGAACCCACACAGTAAGGGTAAGGCTTTAGTTCAGGCGACGCTCTAACCACTTGAGCTACGAGGTCCTGCCGGATGACGCGAGTTTAATCACATTTAGGTCAAGTTACCCACCAAACCTACTGCAACGTCTGGAATCCACCAAATCTGATACAGTAAGTTGACTGATCAGGCAGCATTTCCTAAGTAATTCATCCAGAATTTACCAGATGACTGCCAGGCTCAGATTTGGTGGATTCCAGATGTTGAAGTAGGTTGGGCGGGTAACTTGACCCAAATGCGATTAAACTCGAGTCGTCCGGGGGTACCTCGTAGCTCAAGTGGTTAGAGCGTTGACTGTACTTAAGCCTTCGCCTTACTGCGTGGGTTCGAATCCAACCGATGCGCCGAGTTTTTCACAGTTTGGTCAATATGAATTATTCAAAATCTGCCAAAATATCCGCCAAATACATTTCTTAAAAATGCATAAAAATATTCATTCTTTTATTCATTTTGGAGAAAATTACCTCCTCTTCGAATTTTTTACTCGAAGGAAGAGTATAAGTTGGTTTTCAAAAGCTTTTCCAATTCTCGAATAATTTTGATTTTGGCCTGCGGCTATACCTGCATTCAGTGTTTGCAAATTAAAAGTTGTATATCTTACGTGTATAGAAAATCATAAATGTATATACGCTAGTAAGAGGGGACTAAGTAAGGTCTGTAAAATTTGGCAGTCGATTTGAGACATATTGCAAACTCTACAGGCAATATTCGCAGATGCAGAGACGCAATAGTTTATGATTGGCCATTACACGCTCTTAAATATCCCATAAGTAGAAACTTCTTTAAAACCGAATCACTCCTTGTCTTCGAGAATGAAATTAGCAGAAGACGTATTTGTCTACAAAACGAGGAGAAAAATGATTAAACTTATGTTTTCTTTGAAATTTATTTAACCTTATGAGGGCGTTTAAAACCAGTGAGAAAAAAGGTACACTACTCAAGTACTCACTTTTTACAAAGTATGATTTTGCAGGCGGACGAAAGGAAGTTCATTCAAAAGCCGGTATCCGGGAGTAACTGAAATATTACGGGAATATGCTACATGGTGATTAATATTACGACTCTATTTAAGTAATCTTTTCAAGTCGAAAACGCTTTTCAGAATTTCGATTAACATAACAGGAGTTAGCGCATCTACTGCATATTTCATAGAATATTTCAGTTAATGTGGGTCATGGTACATACCTTTTTAGTGGCATTTATCGTCGGAGAAATAAACTGCTGTTTGAATGAATATGTCAAATCCGTAAAAAAGCTCACGATTGCGCAGTTTTTTGAATTCGAAAGATAAGTACTCTTTAATTACAAGATATGAAGCGCAAAAAGAAATATTTTAGCGCAGGTTTCAACAAAACGTATTTGCTTCGGTAGTGTAACGAAAAAGACAGGAAACAATAGTAACGCTTCAATACCCATTTTATCTCGAGATTGGCGTTAGCAAGCTGCCAGAAAGAAGCTCATTTTTAAGCCGGTATCCTTGCGCGGCTGAAATATTCAAAAAGTAGGCTGTATGATAATTAGCATTGAAACATCATCTAGGTTATTCCTTCTGATCTAATACATATTTCAGAAATGTAGTCGACATTTCATGCGATAGGCCCTCTACTGTAGGTGAAAAAGCAATAGGAAGAAGTTGGCGTGCAATCGCAACGCAAATAAAACGGAGTTTTCGTTCATCAAGCTCACAGAATACTCCATATTGCGCACCGGCGCTGTCGTATAACAACGGAAATGAGCGCCCTAATGAAAAAATTAAATAGCAAATTTAAAAAAAATAACGGAGTTTGAGTAATAACATGAGATTATGGGAAGAAATTGTTGTTGGTGGTGCAGTGTCTGTAACGGCTTGCAAACGGATGCCAAGATAAAACCCCATATGATACGATCACCAGTGTACCGCTTGTTAAGATGGATCACTCACCATACTGTTGCCGAGTTACCTTTTCATATAGTCAGTACTAACCAGATTTCTCTTCAGGCGGTCGGCCCACGTAACCTAACAAATTGATGGTGGGGGGGGCCCTACCAACTTCTTTATCCACATTAAGTGCAACCAGTGTTACCTAGAAAGCTTCCTTAACAAGCAGATCGGGCGCTTGCGCAAAGACCAGCGTTCAGAGTTAATTTTTGATAGTCGGAAAACCCCGTATTCAACAGAATACGCGCTTGAAGCAAAACTGTCAAAGCACACATTTCAGGTATCATAAAAGTGGCCGGTATACACTCGGTCAGGCATGCTTTGCAAGTCTCTTTGCCTGCTTACCTCGCTGTCAGACGACAAACAAACACACAGACGTAGTTAATTTCTTTGGCTTTATGTCGGGGGCCGGCGGGGGGGGGGAGATGAGGAGAGGGGTATTTGCCTGCTGCCATTGCAGTGCTATTGGCCTCGTTGGCTAACATGTCTCATTACCTGACCGCGTGTCTAAACAAGACGACTGTTATGTATGCGACCCCTCAGGACTGTGCACGTTTACTTCCTACCCAGTAATTCCCACGCTGAGAAGATGTGGTTGATGGCATTACTTCAAAGTCAGATGCAAATAGGCCAAACCCTGGACCAGGGGTTAGAGGAGGCCGTAAACCAACTTCACCACTCAATGGCAGCGCATAGCAAAGCCGTTATTGCCGAAACAGAGGGAGGGGTACAAGTCCAAGGAAGCAGTTGAAAAGAAGCATGCCCGATCGGTGGAATAAGAACTTTTGGTCCCCTAACGAATGTCTTTTAGTTAAGTATGCTGATGATGTGGTTGTTGGACACCCACTCAAGGGTCAGACACACCTACAGTCTCTAAATGATGGCCTAAACCATGCGCTAGTATGGTCGGAGGAAAATGTTCTCCTGATGAACAATCAAAAATCAGTTCAGTGTATTTTCCGACTGAGACCCTCTTCTAGTCCTGAATACTCTGACATCCTTCCTAACAAGGTATCCTCTTTCAGGGACCTCGGCGTTAATTTGTCATCAAATCTTTCATTTTCCCTCCACATTGAGTCTTTTTTTACTAAAGTTCATAAACTTCTTTATTACATCCATCGGTTACGTTCCTACCACACACCTCAATCCTTAGTCTGGCGATTCATCGAGGCCTGCATTCTTCCTCTTATTCTTTATTGCCCTCCAGTGATTTTTCCTGCTTTGCTAAAAAAATATCACTTAATTTTAAAACGAGTCCTCCGAATGCTCTCTTCTGCTGCCAGTGTTTCTTATTTTTTTAGTTGACAATATCTACAACGACATTTTAATACGGTCAAGCAATTTGCCCATCCCTTGCATTCTGATCTTATTTCTGCGAAGTCTTCCCACCCGATACGCCGCAGCTTCCGACTTACGTCTCGTCGCACATGGGCCTTTCGAGCTTCTGTATTGCCATTCCTGGCGCGCTATTTTACGTGTGAAGAGATAGAAATACAGAAGCGAAGACTTGAACTGTCCCCATAATAATCGTTCCTTTAGTGTTAAACTTTTTGACTCTGGAATAATCTATTAACTTATTTACTGCCGAATTTTTTGCTGAAAATTTTGATTGACATTTTGGCAGATTTTGAATAACTCATATTGACCCAACTGTGAAAAACTCGGCGCCTCGGTGGGATTCGAACCCACGCAGTAAGGGGGAAGGCTTTAGTACAGCCAATGCTCTAACCACCTGAGCTAAGAGGCCCCGCCGGACGACGCGAGTTTTATCACACTTGGGTCCAGTTACCCGCCCAACCTACTGCAACGTCTGGAATCCACCAAATCTGATACAGTAAGTTGACTGCCCAAGCAGGATTTCCTAAGTACTTCACCTAGAATCCACCAGATGACTACTAGGCTCACGTAATTCATTGATATTTTGGCAGATTTTGAATAATTCATATTGACTCAACTGCGTGGGTTCGAATCCCACCGAGGCGCCGCGTTTTTCACAGTTGGGTCAATATGAATTATTCAAAATCTGCCAAAATATCAATGAATTACGTGAGCCTAGTAGTCATCTGGTGGATTCTAGGTGAACTACTTAGGAAATCCTGCTTGGGCAGTCAACTTACTGTATCAGATTTGGTGGATTCCAGACGTTGCAGTAGGTTGGGCGGGTAACTGGACCCAAGTGTGATAAAACTCGCGTCGTCCGGCGGGGCCTCTTAGCTCAGGTGGTTAGAGCGTTGGCTGTACTAAAGCGCTCCCTTTACTGCGTGGGTTCGAATCCTGCCGAGGCGCCGAGTTTTTCACAGTTGGGTCAATATGAAAATTTTGAGTTTGTGATTTCAAAATAAAGCGAATTTCTCTCTCTATCTTTGTTTGTCTGACCTCTGCGATTCACACTTCAACACAATGTCACATACAGCATCGCATACGAGAAATGTATGCACAATTGGCTAAAGCATTGATAGCATGTCTTCGCTATGCTACCGCATACCCAACAGAATTAAGGCCTATCCCCTCCATCAGAGATTGTGATGGCCGACATTCAAGCATTTAACCGTTGTAATTTCATCACCAGTGTTGGGTGTTCGGCCATTCAGCCACTTGCCAGGTCTTATGTGACAAATACAGGCAAAATATTTCGAGGAGGATTTTCGACGGTTCAACCGTCGTGCCTGCTGGTAAAACGTCTAAACGTATCTGCACAAGTCTGTATGAACAGTAGCTTGCAGAGGACTGATCTATGGTTACATAAAACAGCAGAACTACAGTTTCGCCGTTCGGAGATCAAGGGTGATCGGCCGAGCCTATGATAAGATGGCCAGACTAATGCTCGAAAAAGGTTTCTCTATTAGCACATTTATCGGAGCATCCAACCTACGTGGCACTACATACAAGACTCGAATCAGTTCAGACATTGTCAATGAAAGAGGCCAGCAAAGTCACGCCGGGCTGATAATCAATGCCCAAGGAAATGAGGGATGTCCAGAGGGTCACGTGACCAGCGTGAAACTGCCTCACAGACGAGCCCACAGGACCGCCAGCAAATCAAGAGAGCAGCAGTGAATGATTAGTCGACAACAGTATGGAGAAAGACCCCACTTTACTGTCCGTAGACTGTGGATCGTGTCATTCGCGATTTATAGTAAAGGGAATTTTATGGGTAGGGCAGCACGCTAGACAGTAAGACGACCAATTAAAAGAAAACACAGAAATTGTCTAGATTTATGTCAAAAGTCTTGTCCTACGCTATTGTACGACAACGGAAATAAGAATAGTAATTAAATACTAAAGAAAAAGTAAATTTCACAAAATAACAGATTTCGAGTTAAGTTGCGAGGTCGTGGGATATAACCGTTGCTGGCAGTGTGATTTCTGCAAGGGCCCGCTAATGTATGTCAAGATAAAATCCCATACGACACGGTCTGCAGTCTACTGACAGTTATATGGGGTCCTTCTCTATACCGTTGCCGATCAGTCTACTAGTTGACGACGGGGAGGACAATAGGACCTGCTGACTTAGTTACAATAACGTTAACCACAATAGTGACAAAGTCCCGCGAGTCTGTCAGCGGTTGGTGTCGTGGAGGTCCAAGGTAGTCAGTAGCAACACGTAGGTCAAAGTTCGGTCCCAGAGCACGGCTATAATAAAAGACAGGTGTAAAAAGGGGTCGGAACCAAGCCCAACACTAATCGCCACTACATCACTCTGGTGATGGAAACGAGATTGACTCTCAAGGCACAACGGGAGAGTGTTTCCCGTAACCTGGTCGGCGAGCGACCACCACCATCGTTTATGCGTATGTAATATTGTTGACAAAGACGAGGGAAACTGATATGGCCATTTCTGGCCTATTAGACGTCGTCAGCACGCCATATCTGACCTCGGTGTGTGCAACAATCGAGCTGTTTGCAGGCTCGAGTGAGAGAGCTCAAAGTCAAAACGGGACGACTGAGTTCCTTAAAGCGATTGGTGAGCGCTCTTTACCATTGTATATACCCGATCGAAAGTGACATGATGAGGAGCCCACGGCTTAGAGATTAGAGCTGTTTGACTTCTAACCGACAAATTGCGAAAACGAGCCCCAGGTTTTGTGCACCTCGGGGTCAGACATGGCCGGCTAACGACGGCTAATGAGCTAGAAATAGCCATACCATTCTTCCTCGATTTCAGCGGAGAAATGACTTCAGTTCTCTAGTTGCAGCTCATTCGACGAGATCCGGCAACACAGTTAAATTCGACGAGGCCGAAATTCTCGCAAGGGGTGACAAACGCGTGATCCGCGAGCTGCTTGAGTCATAGTTCACCGGCCCCCAGTCCATCAACAAGTGCAACGACCGTCGCCTTCCACATTCGGTGCTGAGATTTCGCCTAGGCAGAGTAATTACCTATTGTGGGGGGGGGGGGTGGGAGCGTTCAGGTGAACACTTCTCCCAACTCCAGGGTTGGTGGGTCAGATGGTCGAGCATTAATCACACGAACATCCGACACACGTGATGAAATTGCTGCAATTAACGGCGTAAATATCGGCCATCAAACAGTCATTACAACATGCGCAACGAACCCTGGCGAGGGGGGGGGAGAGGAGCCGTGAATATTCATAAGTATGCGGTAGCAATGCGACGGCATCATATAAATACTGCAGCCTCTTGTGTATGAACTACCCTTATCTGCTTTTGTATCTGATGATGGATTCAAGCAGAAATCCCAAACGTCAGGTGCATAAAGCTCTCACCCCAGCGATCCTGACTCCTTTTTCAAGTCTGCTTCCTGGGACTCGTCTGTTCTCTTTGGAATATTAACATTGTATGGTCTAAGCAGACCAATAGATTGGTATCTACCTAATAAATTATGCTTATATTTTTCGCCACACCCGAATTTAGAGATAAAGTGTATACTGCATTAGTAATGATGTCGGGGTAACTTAATCTCCCAGGCGGCTGCAAATTTTAAACGAAGTAGAGAGTATCGCCAGAACAAAAGCTTTATTTGCCCGGCGTTTTAAATTTCTGCTCGAACCCCCGCCACGGACCGCACCAGATACGGGTAATTCATGTGATTGTTGCGCGAACCGCGAGTTACTTGAGCCATGTTTAAATGCCCCTAGTCTTTGCACAAGCGCACTGTCCCTCTCCTTCCGTATTCGGCGCTGAGACTTGGCCTAGACAGAGTATTTGGCCGCGTGGGACGCGCACAGGCGAACACTATCCCCAGCGCCAGGGTCGTAGTCCCAGATTGTTGGGCAAATATCACGCCAACATCCAGCGCAAGTGGCGCAATGATTAAGGACTCAAATGCCGACCATCGAACAATCATCACATCAGTTGCAATAATCTCCGATGAAGGATTTGAGCAGGAAACCGTGACGTCGAGCGAATAAAGCTTTTGCTCCAGCGATCTTGTTCTCCTCATCAAGAATTTGACCTGATTCCAAAACAATACAGCATGCGCTTAATTTGATAGAAAACGTTTGTTAAAACTCCTCCAAGCGGCAAAAGAGCTTCATTCGATTTACAATATTAGCCACCACTTAACATTACTCCTAGTCAATTCCCACAAAATATCAAACCTACTTTGTGCTGGGCCTCGTCCCAACAATTAAATTTCACGCTTCAAGCTGTGTGTATCACCATCATTATGATAATTATAACGGTGCATCGAGAGCGAGGCTGTTTATATAAGAATATACTTTCCCGAAATCTACCGTGATCCCCTCTTGCTTTTCTCATTCACACCACAAATCATAGAAAATAAAAGGAATCCCGGCGACTAGGGGAACCGTTTACAGTGTGAAGTAGCAGACTGCACAATGGTGTGAATTCCACGAAGGTCAATTTAGTAAGAAGGAATTGCGGCCTGGACCTCAGTCCCGAGTAGAACGGAGTTATCTCGTCAGCTAGCAATCTTTCATGCCACAAATGTTTGCGCGTTATGCCGGTTTAGAAGCGCGTGCTGGGTCCAAAATGCGCTAACTTCACGCCTTCTTCGTCTTTTCCAGCCATACAAACAGGGGACAGTAGGTGACGTGAAGAAAAGACGCCGTCAGAGTTAGACCACACACACAGAGCGCGACAAGGGTTTGAAGACCACATACGTGAGAGGTTAAATAAAAGTTAAATTTAGAAGACGCCAGTGCAGCCTTTGAAACAAGTTATGCTGCCCTCTGCGTGACTTCCCAGGCCGCGTCTTTTTAATGCCCGGTGACTGTTGTAAGGGTACTATATTGGTTGATTTTATGAATGCAAGGAATTTCGATAAAGATGGAGTTCTTGGCATCCGCCTCATCCACCTTTCCATCTTCTGTGAAACAAGGTCCTTTCTAGATTTTCAAGTAGTCTACAAAGTTCTGCCGAGGTAAACGAGTTCGCTATGGCATGCCCCAGTGGCCTCAATGTGGATATTAATCCGCCTTTGAGGGCTGAATCCGCGCGCGCAGATGGATCTTTTCTATATGCCGGAGTTGTCGTAGACCGACGTTAATTAGTCATCTGATCTAGGCCGATATTTTGTCATTTATTCCTTAGAGACAAGCAAATATGCACGTCTCTTACAAGTGCTGCATTACGATTTTGTCACGGAGGCTAAATCAGTTTGAAGCAACGAGAGCGTTACCGCATTCATTGGTAGGGCCTCTCCCCCCTGAAATGGTGAGCTAGGATCGGGCCTTAAGACTCCCCAAGTGAACGTTTGTCGGCAAATATATGAGTTATGGCCGGGGTTATTTACTCTAAGGAGCATTTGGGTTAAGCAAAAGAGCCGCCCATCTAGGAACTTTGTGTCATCACAAATTTTGATCCTCCTTTTTGCCACCAATTAAATGGGAACACTATTTTTATCATTGAATGATAATGGTAAATGAATCGAATGCCCCTTTGCAGGAATTGCCAAAAATGGTATTGCATTGTCACATTTTTACCCCGATGACTACCTTAAAGCACCTTGACCGCCCTCATACAATAGTCATCGTGAGGCTATTTCAGTTCTTTTTCTGGCCCGTATAAATAAATATCGCCAGTTAGTTTCGCTTAGCACAATTGCTCCCGGAAGTAAGCAATCCCGACCATAAACCATAGGGTCGCTGATGAGCCGAACCTCTCGTAGCTGCGAGAGGTAGCGGCAGAAGATCGGCGAAACACGCGTGTCTGGGCTTTTAACTTCTACCTGTGTTGTCACTGTGATAAACCATTACACAATCAAACAATTTCTTTTTGAAATTTCCACTTTCAATGTTTTTGGACAAAGTAAGAAAGGTGAGTCTTTGCACCTGAATAATTACTGTCTTTAGAAGTTGTTTATATTTTGTTTCCGACTTTCGAGTTGTCAGAAAGTGCCCCTAAAATAATTTATCTTTACTGAGGATCATCTAATAGTGGTCCGAAAGCTGGGAAAACTTTGTATCACAAACACTGTGTCCCATCACACGATGTGCGATTGAGCGTACAGGTAAAAACAATGGATGGAAATCGCGTGTTGAACTGGCCAAAATAAGCATTCATCATAGTTGTTTCAGCCCTAATTAACTTACGTCCCGTCCTTACTGACTTAAGGGAATAAATTCACATATTCATGCATTGTTTACTGGTTTCCAATAATTGATGGGATGTTGCACAGCTCATTCTTTTAGAAGATTGATAGCAATGAGTGAAAAATCATTTTTGGAGGACAGGAACTGTTGCGCAATAGGTTTTTTTCCATAAACATTACGGACTTCCACGTGCTTGCAACCGACTGAAATTAGTAGAAACCAGAGAGAACGACACCGACAGAATAAAATATATTTCTTTCTAGCACTGTCAAAATTTTGAAATGGGACTAGAGCAATTTTTAAAGAAGAATTTGTCAGGAGAGCCAAACTCAAACACGCAACTGTTCGTGGCGGCTAAAAGTATCTCGGGTGGATTGAATAGACGTGCAGACAATAGTTAATTTTCCTTGTTGGCAGATGCATTGAGCTTAAATCTGTGCAGGTTTTCGCGCAGTGGCCTCCAAGGTTCTATGTCATCCGACAACCATGAAACGCCCCGGTATTGAGGGATAGGCCGAAAGTCAGAGTAATTTTCCCTGCGACCCCGGATAAGGAATTCGGAAGGAAAATCAGGCTTTAATCGTCGTTGTCATTGTCACGGAACTGAGGTCGTTTTATTTTAGTGCAGCGTCGTCAACTGTCTAAAAATTAATAAAACGTCGACGTCGAAGTTTAGTGAAAAATGAGTAATGTCGCATGAAATACGTAAAAAGAGTGCTCAGACTGCGATATACCGCCAATAACGACCGTGTGAAAACACCATCCCAAGACGATAATATACAGAACGTCGATACAAAGTTATTGCTGTGTCCTAGTGTCCCATTCTCGGAGTTATTAATAGATCAGGCAAGCACAGACAACAATGGATAAGTGAGATCGTGGAAGTCCTACTTACACACGTAGAAACTAATGAGACTATAATCTCTGTATTGGAATTAATCTCTCGAAATTTTCTAAATATTATTAAGCTGATTTTAAAAAAGGTGAATAGGTGAAACTAGACGCACTTCTGTTTGTGGCAGGCAAAGGAGTAGCTACTAAAAGTAAGTGGAGGAGTAGACGAACGGCAAAGAGACGACAAATACAAAACCCGGTGTTAAGATGTCGCATGCTACCAAATATTAATATTGGACATCATTTCTTTAGTAACACGCGGAAAACACAGCAAGCCGGTAAAAGCATCAGGCCTGCTGCTTATGGGCACATGTACTAGATTGTAGCTAGTACAGGTTGTAAAGCAGTTATCACTGGCGTCTTCTCATGATCAGCAACAGCAAAACTATCCGACATGGCAATATACGTCAAAAAGCCAAATGATTGTCTGCTATGTCCTGACTTGGGTATTTGTTAGAAAACCCATGCTTCAACCTTGTTTAAATTTTCAGAAACTGCTGAAATGTATGCAGAGATAAGGTTTTTCTACTGCTGTTCACCGTTTTTTCTCTCAAATAAAGTGAACATTGTGTAAATTCCGCAAATATGCAATTAGAAGACGAGGTGGCGAGCATACGTAGCTTTCGATAAATTCTCGTCGGGCCAGTACAGTTATATGAGAACGGGGTGGGAGAAAAACACGTCAGCGATAATAAAATCGATCAAAGTTCTACTTAAAACACGGGCGGGGTGTGGGAATGTGGGGGGTGGGGGGTAATAGCAGTCATTGTCAGGGGCGGGGTGAGAGCGGGAGGGCGCGAAGTCTTCTGATTACTGCTATGGGAATTTTCGCAACTCTAAAACAGTCCAAAAATATGCAATTACCAATGAACATTTAACAATGCATCTCGGAAAAAAGGAAGCAGTGCCTAACATGATATGCAACAACAAAGAAAAATTTGTGAGTCGATATAATTAACGGTCACACAGTAAAAGGATACTTCAAGATTATGTTGCCCAAAATGCTAGTCGAAATTGGTATTTGCATCTCCGTGTTTCGTTTTTAAAATAGCCAATAGGTTGGACGAGCACAGACAGCATAGGATAAAATGAAGCTATGGCCCACAATGCGAAACAGGAAATATTTTGAAGGCGAGAACACTATTTAGAAACATGCAAACTAAATAAGAATCGGAGATCACTGCTGTACAAAGCAAATGACAAGCGCTGGCTTGCTCATATACCGTAATACTTACTTCCTCAAAACAATTCGAAGCTTAAATAGAATTGACCTATAGGAGCGGTAGGTTTTCAACCCCAAATCAATCAGAACAGCATGCAGACCGAAATTCGGAAAAATGCTATTAATTAGAAAGGATACAAAGCTGGAATTTTAAATTTCATTATCTTCAACATAAGCTATCAACATGCCGACCTTCAAACGCACGTCTGTTTGGTTGCCGGTTAAAGTTAAACCGGTCAGTATAGCAATATGTCATTGAATTTGCTTTTAGGGCTCTATATTACAGACTGGAAACATACTTCTGTATGCCTTTAAAATAAAAATACACAGGGCACTAAAATTGACTATGGACCACACTGCATACATCTTAAGATACATTAAAAGACGGATAGGCGCGCCACCATGAGAATGAACATTTAAAGGTCCCAAGTAACCGATTAATCCCAAAATTTTGAAACTGAATACCATCTTCTTCGAGATTATGCAATTTAAAAAGGGAGTTAATTTCTACTAACTTACCATAAGGGTACATGAGTGCATACTGAACCACATAAGACACGTAGGGTCATACATTTTGGGCACTCTCGAAGGGACAGCGATGGAAATAATGCCGCGCTGGCCAGGAACGGGGAAAAATAAGACTCTTTGCCTACTTGCATAAATCTGTTTCACTCAGCGTGTCCACTGGGACTTTCAGCATATACAAACCGAGTAAGAAACGGACGCTTGGACCTGCTGGATGAACAAAAACGAAAAACACAGCTGCAGCAATCTCGGATACTAAATCGGGAAATCTGACACCCGTAAAACAGCTCCCCGTCTCAGCACTACGTCGACATGTGGAATGTTGTTCGTCACTTAGTATTGCATCAGCTACGGCGGTTAAAATGTTGCTAACCTTAAAATGGCGTGTTCAAGTGCCGGGACAGAGAGTTACCTAGGAACTCAAGGGCGATTGATGTCCGCCATCAGCACAATGGCCTCAGACAACGTCAACCAGAGATACACGTCTTAGTCAAATTATTGGATCACGTGAGCACAGTCTGGTTAAATTTTCCGTAGGTGGGGGCTACATCCACCTAACCAGCAACACGTTCATGGATTCCTCATACTCAATCAAAGCAGCGTCACATTATGTAAAAATACTTGCAACAGATATTGAATTATCGGGATTAAACCATGGCCTTATAGTACATATGAATGCGGTAACAAGTGCGAAATAGCCAATCCATCGTGGCGGCTTAGTTCAAATCCGAGACTGCATAAATTCAGGAGGCGACTGTATGAATTTATTAAGTATGGCGCTTTACCTATCAACAGCTGTCTGATATATCGAACAGTATTCCCAATAGTATAGAGTGTCCTTAACGAGTCGATAGAAAAAAACGTATTTGACAACAAGTATAAAACTGAAGGTACTAGACGCCAGAAATATGTATGAACAGTATATTTTGAAGAAGATAGGTTGTGACTACTCAAATGCTCCAAAGTCTGCAAGTGAAATATCCAATACGCAATAACGTCGCCAGCAACTGTTGGCTCATACAGTTTTTTCTCAAAAATGACAGCTTACATTTGGATTTTCCCCTTTTTCCCGTGTTTGCTTTCTGTTGTTGCTGAAAACTCGTATTTTTATGCTTATGGAGAGAATAAAATTACCCGTCTATTTCTTGCGTGTAAACTCTTTAACTACCCCCTATTGTCGTGGATTCGAAAGTCACCGAGGCCGCTGAATTTTTCACGACTGCGTGAAACGAATTATTCAAATCTGCCAAAAACACCAATTAATTAGGCGAAGATGATAATCATCTGGCGGAGTATAGATAAATTGCACAGAAAATCAAGCCGGTGCAGTCAGCTGACTGTATCAGAATTGGTCGATTCCATACGTTGCAGAAGTTTGGGTAAGGTAAATTGACCCCACGTGTAAGTACAGTAGGTGGGTAGGCTCATGAAATGTCGGCCGAAATTCCGAAATGCGTTTTCGTTTCGAGAAGATTAAGTGAATAGGGTTGTAAAAAAACCATCTTGCAGCGTAATTCAATAAAAATCCGGTTACATCAGGATGCCAGCTATCGAAAAACTTCATGTCACCTGCATTCAAAAACTGTACTCTGCAAAAAATTACCACTTAATTAGCATGAATTTTTCTCACTTATTTTCGATGCCTTTGGAAATTTAATTATATTTTATGGAGGGAATGCATAAAGATATTCATTCCTTTGCTTCTTCGGTAGAAAACCACCTCTTCTTTCAATTTGATGCTATAAAGAAGGGTGTAACTCGGTTTTAAAAAAGGTTTCTTATTTAGAGATTTTTAATACCATAGAATGGCCGTTTATAAAACGTCATGTCTCCGCAATTACCAATGTGACTTGTAAAATTAACGATACGGCTCAAATAAACTACTACATTTTATAAACCTCATATGGTCTCCTCTTAATACCGTACAGAAATGTATAGTTTTCCGTGCGCGGAAACTACATGTCTCGTAGTTTGCAAACCCTGAATGCAAGTGTAACGACAAGTCGGGTTCACTGTTATTCTGGAATTGGGAAAGTTTCATAAGACCCAATTATACCCTTCCTTTTAGTATAAAATTGAAAGAAAACGTAATATTCTACCAAAAGACGGAAAGAATGCACATTTTTATGCACGCTTTTAGTGAAATATAATTAAAATTTGTAAGGACATCGAAAATCAATGCGAAAAGTGCATGCCACCTCATTTGAAAGCCCACGTCCTAAGGTATGTGGATTATTTTATAATTATGTTGCATGATGATTAGTATTACAACTCCGCTTAATTAATCTTTTCAAAACGGGAACGGATTTTGAGATTTCGAGTTAGCTCACCGACTGCAAACTCACGACTCTTGGCTGTGCTAAAGCATTGACATTGCTGTTGTGGGTTCAAATGCTACCGAGGCCGCCATTCTTGCCACAAGTAAATCAAATGAAATGCGATGCAGTATAATTATAAACTAGACATAGATTTCGTGAAAATCGTTGCTTTTTAAGATGGAATTTATTTTAACTCTCCTTGTCCACCATCTGTAGATCTCTGGTTATGTGCCGGAATAATACAATTGCTAGGAAACCTCTTGTAAACCATATGGAACACCAAAACACACTTCTGCTGCGCGGATGACAGTACACAGTAGGTAGTATCCCACCCGCGATCTGGCCTTCGTGTTTTCCAGCAAAGTAATGTCTCCTTCATTTTAGTGGTCAGCTGTCAATCTTCTTTCTGACACCTAGATGAAGAGGACTGCTGTAAACAACACCACATTAATTTTCTCTTGGTAATGCCGAAGCAGGAGGATACGCAGCGGTCTGTGGAAAGGACGAAGACAAACGTTGTTTGTTTAATACACTAAAATCCCTAACGTAATCGTAGTCAGAATTACGATAAGCTATTTACAAAACGGGTCCCTTGTAATCTACTGGAAGATTCGTAGTTCGAGCAAAGTGAGGTGATATTTGCCGCACCTAATCCCAAACTGGCGTTGTGCGAAACAACTTTCCAGCTGGAACAGCCGTATTTAAAAAGCATAATTCTGCCAAAGAAATGAACGGGAGACCTGATATATAAGTACGCTTTAATGGGAAGTGTTTAGATTTTTCCAAGTCTCTCGTATCCTCTAAAGCCTATAGAATCAAAACATTGTTTTAATCCCTTGCAAATGCAACATGTTCGCGAGGTCCATTTTACATATCCCGCCCATGACGCAGCCGAGGTCTCTGATTGGACAATGTTTCCGCAGGAATGATTGGGTCATTTCGTTGGACATATATGATAATGATGATGGCAAGAATCCTTACACAATTCCGCTGCGGATCTAAATAATTTTTTTTGTGTGATAGCACTGACTGCGGAGTAGCTCTATGCCAAAAAGTCGTCTTGAGTGGGATTTTCAGAGTACTAAATCCCAAGACGTTCCTTCCAGAATCTGAAATCGATCGTCTTATCTCCGAAAGCCCTGAATATATAACCTTTTCTGTTCATTAATTTAAACCGAGTTGGTGAAATAAGATGCAAGTGACATAGACAAATTTTTCAGACGTAAATGCGGTGTTCCCCTTTGATCTTTACGGCAACTACCGATGAGCCAGTCTAAAAAATAGTTATGATTCCTGTTCATATTCATAAATCGCGTGGCGGAGGACACAAGCCATTTTAGGAGGTGAACCACGCCTGAGTAA
>CACRXP010000030.1:1327929-1429884 GCA_902702965.1 Spirometra erinaceieuropaei | reverse complement strand
TAGTTTAAATATGAGCTGCTCTGTTGCTTAACCCGGCAAGCAAAGAGGAGAATCAAGGAGACCAAATTAAAGAGGAAACTAGTTAGACGAGCTAAGTTCCCGTAAGGAATGGCTTTGGCTGTAGAATTTATAAAATCGCGAGTTATTCCCATGAGACTACTGTTCACATGAGCTGGCATCGTAGAAATGGATAAAGGTTCTAGGTTGCTATAGGTAAACTTTTCTTTGACACAGACGTTTACTCAAGGGTTTAAAGATCTTCTAGCGAACCATGATCGCCATTGGCTGGCCAAGGAGATTGGGTGGAGGTGTCGGTCTACCATTTATGATCGCGATTGAGTGAATATGGCGTGGTCGACGCCATCCCTCTGGGTGGCCCGCTTGTACCTTTCGTGTCAGGCGGGAAGTCGGAGGACTTTCTGTCCGACGAGACATTTAATAGCTTCGTCTACACGGATTTCATTCCAACATTATGCGTCTATGCTACTTTTCCCATGTTTGCACTTTGTCTTTCTATCTCTTGTAACTGTTTAGGTCGTGGCGTGTGCAAATCCCGCTAGACGACCCTGTAACTGTGATAATATCCTCGGTTCGGGACTGCGACCTTCTTCATGTCGCATCCATTCAGAATTTACGAAATGCTCCAATAAGAGATACAATTAGTCCAAAATTCTCAGTTCCATGCTGCAAGCTTCTGTCCATTCAGGAGTCACAAAATGCACCGATGAGGGACATATTTTGTCCGAACTTTTCAGTTTCATTTTATAAACTTCTCTGTATGTTAGCTTTTCCGCCTTATATTCCATGAGCGTTAATATCGAATTCTACCAATTTGCAATGCGGTTTGGTTTCAGACTGTTGAACTAGGCCTACTGGCGTCCTCGTTCCAAAACGAACATGGGAACCTGATGATAACTGTTGGCTTACTTAGCGTACCACGTCACTTTGACGGCCACGAACAATGATGTACAGGGCGTGGCCGATCTCATGAAATGTTGGCCGAAATTCTGAAAGGTTTTTCGATTAAGAAGGTTTACTTAGGTGGGATTGTAACGTTGATAAGCATGCACTACAATCCTATAACATTTTCGACTCATCAGGATGTCCGATTTTGGATGCATTCCTTTTTCACCTTCTGCAGAAACCGCTCTCTGCAAAAAATGACTATTTATGTGGGATGTATTTTTCGTATTGATTTTCGACGGCTTTATAAATTCAAATATATTTAATAGAAAACGTGCACAAGAATAGGCCTTCTTTTACTGATTCGGTAGAAAATCACACCGTCTTCATATTATTTACCTAGAAAGTGTATATTTAGATTTTCAAAATGTTTTCCAATTCCCGAATAATTTTGGGCCAGATCTGCCGTTGCATTAGCGTTTAACGATTTCATTTTACACGGTGCATACTTGCTGGGTTAGGAAAATCATATATTCCTTCATGCCTTTAAGAATATATGATATAGAGTTAATTAAATTTTGCAATGGATCCGGACTGTGTTGCACATTTCATTATAAGCCTCGGTAGACGGAAATATGCGAAGTTGTATATACGGACATCACACGGTCTTAAAATTCTCATAATTAGAAACTTTGTTAAAATCTAAATATACATTTTCTTTAGGTATAAAATATGGAGACATTGTGATTTTCTACCGAACGAGTAAAAGAAGGCATAATCTTGTGCACGTTTTCTATAAAATATATTTGAATTTATAAAACCCTCGAAAATCAATACGAAAAATGCATGCCACATAAGTAATCATTTTTTGCAGAGTGCGGTTTCTGCAGGAGGTGAAAAAGGAGTGCATCCAAAAGCCGGCATTCTGCTGAGTCCGAAATACTATAGGATTACAGTGCATGCTTATCAATATTACAATCACACCTGAGTAATCATTCCTAATCGAAAAACATTTCAGAATTTCGGCGAACATTACATGAGATCGGCCACGCATTGTACATCGTGTGCCCTCAGTGCGGTAAATACTGAGCTCTGATTTGTGCATGAATTACTTCAGAGTTGTAGCGTAATTGCACAGGTTCTGGCGAACACTATCATCTCGCATACTTTTCTTCATGGTGGAAAGACAGGGTTAGGACGCCTAGAGGCGGTCGTATACGCGTGCCACATAGGACCGGGATAAGTTCTCACAGAAACAATGGGGTGGTCTTACGGCCACATTCAAAAGAACCCGTTGCAACATGATCGACCGTACTGAGAGGACCGAGTCACATGGCAGTCTTCCAAGACATGACTTTTGGCGCACCGTAATAGATTCAATCTCGACAGATTTTTAGAGTGAGGACTTTGCTGAAGTGTTATGGGGACGGGTTCCGCAATGCCGACTACACCCCTTCATCTCCCATCCACCGTTCCGCTGTCTGATCCAGACAGCTATCTGCTGCTGCGCTTGGGCGCAAGTGGACGGTTCGACATAATGTCTGCGGACAGATAGCGTTTGATTTCATCGGAAGCGTAAGGCTACCTTTCGCTCGACGTAAAATGGAAATTTAAAGGATATACTTTTGGCTCGAAGTTTTTAGGCAAAGAACCTCTAAAGACTGAGCAAGTCTTCTAAAAGTGCAGACGTGACTTACCGTACATGCCTTATTGCATATGCTCGCAGTTCTCTGCGTCAATCACAAACGGTTAAAGTTAGATCAAGTGAGGTAGGTTAGAACTTTAGGGTAAGGTGATTCCACACCGGCAGCACAGGTACTAGCCAAAAGCCCAAACACGCATGTTTCGTCGATATTCTGCTGCTGCATAACAAAGCTGACGGCATGACACAGTCTGTCGATAGTTAATGAATAATACACGGTTATCCGCTGTGGCTGACGAATTTCGGCCCAAATATTCATACACAAAAACTTGGGTCTGAGCCTATCGACCTTAAATATACTGGCCTACTTCAAGCTCGCATCAATTTCTAAGGAAACTGAAAGGCTACAGTTAAGTACTACGTCCATTTGGCTAGGTCTGATCCTTTCGTCTCGTTTTTTCTTATACCATCAAATCTTGTGAGGAGATGAGCACGCGGTTTGAATCACAAAATATGGTGACATTATCTCTACCGATATGCGACCCCTTGTATTTTACTTGGACATGCAGGCCAGCGGTTGCATTTGAGTTATGATTAAGATGGACTTGAAACTTAACAACCTGCGCCCCCCTCGCACGCAAATAGCGAAGTTTAATGTGGAGCCATATTTCGCCGGTATGAATTTGACATTCGCATACACAGCAGAACTAACTGGCATCCACATTTTTATGTCGGCTTATCAACATCAGCCTATTGCTGCATAACAAAAACAGCGAATGAGAAAGACAAAGCAGTTAGAATTTTCAGAAAAATCGATGCAAAACAGCAGGACCACCGTTTGCAGCACACAGATTGAATAACGAAAATGATAATTCAAACGACGATTTGGAAAAAAATGAGAATTCAACACGCAAAAGTGGTGTGGGAATCAAAGGACGGAGATTTATCAGAGCAAGCTGAAGCTGATCGCGTGGTCTAATCGTCCTCATGGGTCGGGTTTCTACCGCCGTATGGAGACTGCCTACAAGCAGCGCAATGTCCTTGTTGTTCGCGCTTAAACAAATGCCCGGAAGGATGTTTGGGGCTCAAGGGAGTGAGCGTTATCTAGGAGGTGTTTCGTGATAGGAGAATGAGGAGGCTTGTTTTCCTGTTTTGAAGTTACTTAAGCAGGTGCCTAAGTGACCTTGCTGCCAGTTGCCTTTGCGTTTGCCAAATGTACTTGCACCTGCAAGTGCATGTGATTTCGTAGGCAATTTTAAGTGGCATGCAATTGCAAGTCATCCTTTGTGGGACTGCTGAAGATGAGCTCGGCGGCGTTGTATGCGCAGCCAAGTAGGTCAGATTGCCAACATTGGCTTTCGTGGAATTCAGTGATATAGGAAAATACCAAAAAGAACTCAAACGGGAAATTAAAGTGAGTTAATTCATCAGTGATGGTTGGTTAGATGGAATTTGCGGCAAGAAATTGTCCGTACTGGGTCAGAATTAAGCCAACATTATTGGTCAAACTACTAATTACCGGACGGAAAAACTGCGGCCGTCACGTGTCTGAAAGCAGGGCTGAAGTGACTGTAATAGACGTCAGGTGTGATGACGAAATGGCGCGTCTAATTACTCATTTATCATTTTAATTAACTTATCGCCAACTGACTGGGGTTATGAGGAATAAAAGTACTTCGAAAAAAACTACACAGAGCTCTCAAATTGCTTGATGAGTCATACGGCTGGTAACACCTCAAACATAAAAGGCCTACATAACAACGCATTCCGTCGGGAATAACTAAATGGACGTTGTGTCTGTATAGGGTTTTGCTGGAGCAAGTCTACGATTATATTGCTATGCATATTGTATTAACGAGGCATGTCTAATGGAGTAGAATGATTTATTGTTTTATAAAATGTTGCCGATTCTTGGCATTCTGGTTGACGCAAAAAGCTAGTCATGCTCTTCTCTGTACTCCTCTACACTGATCGATGTTATGGAATGGTAGATGTATATCTGGAAAATGCTTTCCATTAGGAAAGACTGCCTAAGTTGACTTTTCATATTGATTAACATTCGGAATAATCCCATAATACTTCAGACATGCGAGGGTGTTAAATTTTGAATTTACTTCCTTGCGGTAGCCTGGAACGACACCAAAATAGAGAGTGACTATATAGTTCAGATGCACAAATTATCAGCTCATGCACTGATCTGATATTAAATTACAACTTTCTAAACAAAACAACCGATGTAAGGCTACCTTTGTTTGTAGAATTTCTTTTAATAACAATCTCTTAAGACTGTGTAGTGTCCTTTTAAATAGCCCCTTATCTGTCTGTTAAGTAATGCCCTTCATGAATGTCACAACTAAGAGCACATTTGTGAGTTTCCATAGCAGCCGTACAACTTGTAGACTAGGAAACCTTATTGCACATGCGACGGAGGTCTAGTTTAAAAGTCATTCTTGAACGAAAATACATTGTTAAAAATAAAAATTTCCTTTTATGGGATGTGCATTTTAAAGGGAACATGACTTTGTACCAGATAAAAAAACAATATTTTATACATGTTTTAAGATAGGATATTTAAATTTACAGGAACATCCTTACTGGAGATGGCCTTTGCAAGCGGCCGAAATAAAATGTGCTCAAAAGCCATCGTCCAAGCATGCCTAAAATATCAGAGAATTATGCCACAAGTTCATCAATATTACAAATCTTCTTCTGTAATCCTTCCTACTGGAAGCATAGTTAAGAACTTTGACCTGTCTTTCATGAAGTCGGTTACTGACTACCTATGCATATATTCTGGCCCTAGTACAGGGTCATTAGAGCACAGTTAAGTGAAATTGAATATACTTGCAAATCGCTACTGCAATCAATTATACGTCCCCGTCTAATCCAAAATATATGTAAGTCCTTACGAAAGTGCTCTGTCCAACAACTGTTAAATCTCCCACTTTTTTGCTTCCGTCGGACCACGAGTCGTAAAAATATTTTTCCTTATTTACTGCAAAATAAAGTCCAGATAAAAAGTGATTTGATAGTGTACAATCTTATTTAGCAAAGCGTCTAAATTCTCCTAGTAGTTCAAGGGACCTTAACCTTCATAGATAAGTTAGGACGGATTTTATTGGAAGCAAAATCAAACAGATAAGGAGGATAAATACAAAGCTTTTAGCAAACTTCTGATGGCGAAAAAGTATATTCAAACCTGCACATTTGTATATCTAATAAAAATTTGTTTAGTAAACAAAACCGACCATCAGGCTACGTGGGTTGTCTGGCCCTTGGGGAGAGAAGATTATGCATCATTGGAAATAAATGAGACTTTGGAGAAAGAGGATAAGTTAACCCTAGCCAACAAGACCAGAATGTAAGTGAGAAGATAAGGCAACAGTGACAGAGACGCTGGGCTTTCCAGTGCGAGTCGTGTAAGTTTAAGTAAACTGGGTCCAATGCACAATCTGATCCCGCAAGGTCAGTCAATACGTGACATAAATGTTTTGTCGTTTTGTTTGGTTATAAATTTGGCAGTTAGAAAAGCAAGTCCGGTCAAGGCCAATCGTCCCGATAGAAAACGCAAGACCCCCAGAAAATGCTGCTCTGCTGCGGACAAGATGGACTTTCTACCATGATGGTTTCATTCGGCTTATCGTCAGGGCTACTTGTTGTCATAATCGACCAAACTCCAATACCTTCGGAGAATATCGAGTTAGTATATAATTACTTAGCATACTGGCAACAGAGATGCTTGTGTTGTTAGCATGGTAAATGATTGCACAACTGTGTACTACCTGCTGCCTGTTGGCGGGCTATGAATATTATGCGGTTATTCCGCAGTAGGCGATGGATTGCAGCTCAAACATTCAGGCCTGAAGTAGTCTATTGTTTCATTAGTTTCTTCGGAAATTAAGCACGGCAGCCACGTGTAGTGATGACACGTCAGACCATCTCCGCGCACGTTTTCAGCAGTGCTTTTCTGCGCTATCGGAAAGCACAGATCATCTCGGAACAAGATGAAATGCGAAAAAATGTTACCCTTCAGATCAGCGTAGTATACGGACACCGTATATAATTGGTAGAGAAGAGGATGAAACTTGCCAGGTGTCGTTACAGATCCTCCTTAGCATCCTTATTTCGGTAACTGGAAAGAAAGCTAAATTAGGTGAGCGGGAAGCAGTCATCATCGATGATATACTTTCAGGCGCCGGATATCTTTAGGTGTACCAGAAATGGGCAGAATCCGTACGGAGGGCCTTTCTTAACTATCTGTTGTACTAACAGCCTAATCTCCATCCTGATCTTTCGCTGATTCCATAGTAATCCAAAAATATAGATAAAGGCACTATATGCCTATAAGTTAGAACTGCCGGTTTCACCCTTCAATATTTGCTTTACGAAACTGTTGACTAGTCTAAGTGCTCCATCATCTGTCTAGACAAGGGAGACAGCGTTGACCACAAAACTCTCTCCGTCTCTCGCTCTCCTGGAGGATTTCACTCTCAAACCCAGCTCAGTCGCATTCTCATCTACTTGGGGAACGTTACATAATAAAGGTTCACTTTGAAGAAACTGTGAAAAACTCTGCGCCTAGGTAGGATTTGAGTTCACGACAGCAAAGGGTAGGCTTTAGTACAGCCAACGCCCTAGCCATCTGAACTCCAAGGCCCTACCGGACGACGCGAGTTTAATCACATTTGAGTTAAGTTTACCCGCCGAAACAACTGCAACGTCTGGAATCCACCAAATCTGATACAGTAAGCTGGCTGCCTTAGTGCATTATTTGAAATCTGCCACAACACCATTTAATTACGTTAGCCTGCTAGTCATCTGGTGAATTCTAGATGTATTACTTAGGAAATCTTGCTCGAATTCGTGCTAGCGGTACCATAAAGCGACCACAAATCGCATTATTTATGAGGCAATACATGCTTCCTTCTCAGATCTAATTCAGTTCCCTTTGCAAGGGCAAATCCGAGGATCCTAATTAATAAAATTGCTTTGGTAGGCTTATTACCACAGTGGCATGTAAGAAACTCGAACTGTAATAATATCCTGACGGGTGTAGCAGTTCAATACAAATTATGTATAATAATTTTTGGGAAGGAAAGTTGGTAGGATCACTGCATAATTCGAGTGTAGGCGCAGGCATATAGAGATATTCTTCTGTTTGCATACAGTGACACTTTGCAGTACAGTTTAGGACCGTCAGTCGACTACCATATTACAACGTCGTGAATGAATGCCTATGTACGTCGGCCATAAAGACTTTTTTATGTGGAGTCCATGCACTTGCACATGCTGACAGGATTTTGCTCGTTAAGTGCAAAACAATTAAACGTGGTGGACGATAGAACGAACCTGTTACACGAATCGATAGCAGAGGAGATAGCAGGCATGAATATCCGTAGGCATTCAAGGCTTTTAGGAGCCCTGCCGGTCCTGCGCTGGAAAAGGCGCCAAAGTATGCTTCGAAATAGTAGCACACACGTAAGCCTGTCTGCCTGCACTCCCTGTTTTTTAAGAGGAAAATAATGGAAAGACGGTCAGATTCAATCTCCACTTTAGCGTAGGTGACGTAGCTAAAGGGACAGTAACTAGAATTTTGCACTGTGCTTTATTTAAGGCAACGGATTCAATAATATCAGCGAATGTACTAGCCAAAAGCCCATACTCGCGTGTTTCGCCGATATTCTGCCACTGCATAACGCAGCCGCGAGGGAGTCAGCTCATCAATGGGTCCCTCAGCATTCGCCGTATGCTTTCTGGTAACATTTACTTTTTAATCTCCTCAGAAATTAACTGCGAACTTGGAGTAGATTATTGTATTCTAGGTCTATTGGCTTAGACCCACTGATGAGCCGGACCACTCGCAGCTGTCTCATGCAGCGGCAGAATATCGGCGAAACACGCGTGTATGTGCTTGTACTTGTACCGACAGGGCAACGGGCTCGTGACCCAGTGAGTAGAGGCGTGGACTTCTAACGAACAGGTAGCGAGTTCGAGGTTCGAGTGTTCCACACTTCGGGCTTGGGTATGACTGGCTGACGACGGCTAATAAGCCAGAAATGGCCATTCCAGTCTCCCTTGTCTTTGTCGGTAATACCATTCTGCCTATATCATGCGCCGCTGTGCGGCTGCTGGTTGGGCTCGAGAGAGGGCCCTTAAGGCACAGCGGAACGAGTGAGTTCCGTATGAACGATCGGTGAGCGCCTCCTACCATAGTACTGGTAATGTTAGCATGAAATAATCTCACCCTAAAGTATACTACTAGCTGCCTATCGACAGTCAAAGAATATAACGTCGTTAACTGCTGTGGCTGATGGACTTCGTGCTAAATATTCATACACAAACACTTCGGTCTGAACCTGTATACCTAGAATATACTGATTTATTCCAAGTTCACAGTTGCTTTCTGAAGAAATTAAGAAGCAATAACTGTGCTTTCTACCAAGAATGATGACTTCGTTAGTGTGGTAATGCTGCTTCCCTGCTCAAAGATTCAGAGGTGTTTTAGCCACACCAAGATGCCGACCTTTTTGTGCGGGTCCATTCGGCCGTCTACGAAAATCCAGCCATCTATAAAATACCATATTATGCAGGATTCTTTCTAAATTGGTCTTACATGACCTAATATCCGACTATAATCAGCAGAGGGTGGGAAACGTATTGCTTTCAATTTTAACGCATACAGAAAGGGCAAATTTGGACTTAAATTATCCGCAATCATGCGGTCTTTTATTATCGTTAAAAGTCTATTTGACCAATATCATGCATGTGTTTTTAGTAGCACTCCCCTAGGCCGTATGCAACACTGTCGGTAATACTATTTCGCCTCTATTACGCGCCACTTCACGACCGTTGGCAGGACTCGAACGAGAGCGAGCTCTAAGGCACGACGGGACGAGTGATTTCTGTAACACGATCGACGAGCGCACCTCCACCATTGTATACCCCTGATCGAAACCGACAGGAAAACAGGACCGTGGCCCAGTGGTTAGGAGCGTCGGATTTCCAAACAGCAGGTTGCAGGATTGAGCCCTAAGTGTTCCAAAGTTCGGGGTTGAGTAAAACTGGCAAACAATGACCTTAAAGTCAGATATGGCCATTCAAGTCTTTATTGTCAATTTCGGCAGTGCTATTCAGCCTATTAAAAATATATGCTTGCGTGATGACCTTCGAAACAAAATGAACTTGGTCTGCAATTTCACAAAATGAATAGTATTCAAAATATCATGTGCATATGTAAGCAGACAACTTTTAAAGGTAAATATGTTTGTCCGATTGATTCAGTAACCGAGTCCTGGACATTCGCTTTCGATATGTTGTAAATTGATTCGGCGTATTGAGATTCGGTACTAGTTTGCAGCTATGGTGCGTTTTATGTGTTTTTGAAGCAAGCAAGGACAGCAGAATTTAATGGCACCACAAAATTTCGCGACCGCTTCTCAACTGCTGCCGGTCGTTGCATAACAGAAATAACAAGTGAGAAAGGTACAAAGGTTTGAATTTCGACAGAGAAAATCGATGTAAAACAGCAAGGTCAACGTGTACTGTGCGTAGACTAATCGATAAAATGGTAACTTAAAAATGCAACATGGGAATGAAAATGGGGAACTAGGCATGCCGAGGGATTTCGAAACTCAAAAGGGGCTCGGGTCTACCAGGGCAAGCTGAGGTTGACCACGTGGTCTAACTGTTTACATAGGTCGGGTTTCTCCCGCCGTATATAGGCTGCCTCCAGGTAGCGCAATAACCGAGTAGTTCGTGCTCGAACTAATACTCGAAAAGACGTCTTAGGGTCAACCGAATGGCCACTATCAAGGAGATGTTTTGTAATGGAAGACCGTGGAGTCTTGTTCTCCTGCTTTAGAAGCCATTTGGGCAGGTGCTCAACTGCTCTGGCTGCCAGTTGCCTTTGCGTTCGCCCAATGTACTGGCATCCACAAGTACATGTAAATTCGTAAACACAATTTGACGTGGCGTGCAATGGCAAGGCATCCTTCGCCCGTTGAACTTCGATAGCCTTAGTAGAACTGTAGAAGACGAGTTCAGCTGCGTTGTAAGTTCTTTCAGTAGTGCATCTCAATCGCCGCTTGATGGTATTTGAGATGTTGCCGCCCCTAAAGTGTAAGGATATAATAACGGGCTTTTTCGGAACAGATTACTCCGTCAATTTTGGCCGCGAATGTTATGCAACGACCGGCAGCAGTTGAGAAGCGGTCGCGAAATTTTGTGGTGCCATTAAATTCTGCTGTCCTTGCTTGCTTCAAATTCATTCCGGGGAAATATTAATTCAAGTTTTATGTGTTTATCAAGTCAACAGGGCATGCAGCCCATTTCAATATTTTTCACTGTGAAAAAATGGAAATTCTTTGTTAAAAAAACTAATTAACTTAAACAAAACCGCAGCAGCACAGAATGCTCTTTGAAAACTGTTAAATAATCCGGCAATATATGGAAAACATCAAATTTCGACACGACTGTGTTGGCGAATTAATTGAAAAAGTGCGCGACACGGTTCTTGTCGTGCTCAGAAATAGGCGCATAAAACTGATTAGGATACTTTGGAAATAAACTGTTTTTGCTTGTTTCGAAATTGCATATACATACTCAAACTGAGAACCGTCACCTTCAGTCAAGCTGTCAACAGGTGAGCGGTAGTATGCAAATAACGGTAGCTTAAGCGCATACAAAATAGGGAGTTCTTGCAAAATTTTGCGGCTCGTATTTTGTCTTTAGTGTACCACTATATAATAAAAAATGCATTATTTATGCTCCTGATGTTTTCTGAAATAAAATTGAATATTTCATGCCCGTAGTTTGAGCTTGCCATGACAAAGTGTACTACGGAGATCAATTGGAAATATAGCCCTAAGTCCGATTTGGACAGCGGTTGTGCTAACAGAGTGTCTATATCCTCTGTTGATCATATAATTGTTATGTGTGAACATGTAAGGTAGATCCACGTAGTAATTGGAGGGCGGACAAACACAGCTAATGACTTTTTCCAGGTAATTGTCCTAAGAAGGGTAAAACGTTTGGTAAGAAGTCCTCTCTGATTTTAACCATGCCCTTGTCGCCGAAAGGGCGCAACTTGTGTTTTTTGTATTAAGCCTATTACTAAAAATGCGTTCAACCATGAGCACGGTGATTTTTACGTGGATTGCCACAAACAACAGCATCAAAGCTAACGGTTGTAGACTTAGGCAGTAGGTGATAAAGCATCTCATACATAATAAATTCTGTTTTATTGATAGTAGCTCGAGAAGTCTCCATATAGTCCGTAGCAGTTTGGTAGCCGTTATATTTTGCATCTCAAAAATCATGGGACATTTTAGTTGATTGTCTTTTTAATGCAAAAATCGCATTGTCATCCTGTTGTTTTTTACACTAAAATATAGCGATTTCGTGACATGCTCCAGAATAAGAAGGCAGAACCACCTCCATAATGCCCAACCTAACTCAAATACGTTGCCAATTCAAATCCCAAACAACTAACAAAATAAACGTATTTAATGCGGATTGCATCAGAAGTTCTGCAACAGTGTAGCGGATATGCAGAAACATTAGATTTACACTCCTCACTTTACAGTTCATCATAGTCTTTCCCAATAAAGCTAAAGAAACCTTAAAACTGTATCAACTCTCGAAAACGAGACCTAAAAATCCAAATTCCAATCAGTGTGTGCCATCAGCTACATGAATTATGATGTCAAACCAGCACATCTTGGAAAACGGTTTCGTGATCTTTTTAAAACACCATTTAACAGATGAGACAGGACTATGCCATTGAAAGTATGGGTCGAGGAGACATTCATTTTCAGCGACAGGAAATATGCATTAAGTTACCGATGTGTTTGTCTACAAGTGCAATTTAGTGAAAACAACAGTATCAGACGCCTATGGAGTTTTCATTTGAACCAAGAGGCATCTTACATTGGCGGTTATTATGTTCATCAGATGCAAGTAGTTAAATATCCGAAAGATCGTATAAAGGTGAAGCTTTGTTTGGCCATAATGTTTTAAATGGGCAATTTTTGAAGACTGTCTTATTCCCTTTGTGCACAAGTAAAAATAAATCCAAAGGGATAACAATCGGGAGATGGCACCCAAAAAATCCGTTACCTAGAAAAAATACCTTTAACAGTGGACTCAAACGCCTTCAGGCTATGTCAGCGGTTACAGGCCTACTTTCACACACTACTTGGACTTTCCGTGACGGCCTAACATGGGCTGGCCGGACGAACATCGCAGGAGTTTACATGGACGATGATCGCTGTTACCCAACCTCCCCCATCGTTACCCACATAAACCTGAATATACGGTATACATTCGCATTATAGCAGTTTATTACAAAACAAAATCACTTTTAAATAGGATAAGTCTGCACAACATGGGACAGGAACATTTCCCAGGCATCTGTCAAAGACATGGCATTGAGGCCGAACCAAAGACGATACTGTAATTCGTCTATGTGAGCCCACACAGCTCGACCACATACAAGGCCTCCCTTATGGAGTTTCCTGATCAGTCTTCTCCAGTATGCCTCAATGGCATTGGTGTGCCGTCCGGTGGAAGGGTCCTTGAGGTTCTTTGAGTGGTTAACAGAGAAATGTAGATAACCTTCTGAGGGAATACGATTATACGCCTTCTGCTCGTCCGTTACCACCATACTATCTTTGGCAAAATATTTTTTAGTAACGGAAGGAAGAGCGGGCCAACTTCGATCATTCACCTGTTCAAACAAGGCCTTCTGTCGGCTAGTATCGTACATCCAGACCAGCCACCACCCATAAAACCCCTATTACCACCTGTCCCGTAAGACAGACTGCTTTGGTTAGGCGGATTTTTTTGGACGCCATCTCCCAATTGTTACCTCCAAAACATATTTTTCAAAGCAGTAAATACCGTAACTAAAGAAGAAATTGACTCATTGGATAATATGTATGCGATTATAAACCATCAACGAACATCGACATCTATAAACCATGCTCTTGTTATGCAAACACTAGTGCAAACGTAAACTCCGCAGGCCTCAATACTGGCGTGGCTACTAGGTAAATCGTGCAAAACGCGGAGGGTGTACTGAGAAGCCGCAGCGAGTGAATATTATCGAAACACGTGTCTGACCTTTTATTTAGCAGTCATGTTGATAGCATGGTAAATAATGCGACAGGTGGTTAAAGGAGGCTGTCATGCATTAATCTACTCTAAGGGATTACTTCTGCTCCAAAGACGGATACAGCTTGTTTTGCATGTTTAACCCGCAGACGAAGCTACGCGTTCTCTGTGGACGCAATAATGAATGAGGTTTTGAAAAAGACAAAATAACAATTAGCGGAATGGTTTCCATTGAATCGCAGGATGTTTAGAAGCACTTCATGAATATATGGCGGACGCATAAAGACGTTTCTATACATTTTTAAGTGGGATTTGCTAGTGACTAAATTCGGCCAGCAGAGACGGTCAACGAAAACTGGCCAGACTGCCAAGCATACTTAAAAAAATCAAAAGGCCCTTATTTAGTTGTCATTTGTCCACATACCTTGTTTGTTTTTCAGAGTTTATGTTAACGCGCTCGAGCAATTTTTCCTCCCATCGGGACGCTTACGAAAGCGGGTGGCATACAATGCCCTCGCCCGAATTGACTTCAAAAGTAAAAGTGCAATATAAAGCACATTTCGGCATCACAAAAAGCTACGTATGCATTGAATAACACCGGGTTTTTGTCAAAAGGTATGATAGCGACAAATTTTGGAGAACGAAATTATGGCAGTTTTAACAAAGGAACTAAATGTTCCTTAAGCGCTCTGAAAGCTGTCTTTGGCCTTAAATGCAATGAATTATTTATGCCAGATTACGCTCTCTTGGTAAAAATCATTTTCTAACGAAAGAAGGCTCTCAAAACTATCCTATTTAACGGCATGTACGTAGCTTACGTCTCTTGTTAGAAGTGCTTTTGGCAAGAGGGTGCGAATAAGTAATGTGCAAATACAGTCAAACCGTTTATTTACTTTTGATTTCTTGCTTGTACTGGGCGCATTTGATTTCGTATACCCTACTTTGCTCACTTTGTAGAAATTGGGGCATAGTGACATCGGAAAACGCACCAAGATTACTAAAGCCAGACCGGTTGAACTGTCGCATCTGGTCATTAGCGAAGGCTACAGCAAACTGGGCTCCTAAGCGTCCGACAAAAACTCGTTAATCACAAAGCACTGTAGATGTTAGCAGTTTCTGGAGGAGAAAGATTTGATTACTTCTTGAGTGCATGTGAAAAAGTCGTTTTTTCTCAAAACATAAAACGGATGTATGATAGAATGTTGCAAACATCTCCTTGGGCAAGAAGCCAAGTGACAGATGCATTATGACACCGAAAACGGACCGGAGAACAAGGGATTACTGAGATCAAAACTCTTGTGAAATTTTCCAAAGCCTTGATTGTCGCAAAATCGCGCCGCATTCAAAAATGATTTTGAAACATTCGACTATGAATCGTGGATTCATTAACAAAGTTTTTTAAGAGACGCAAGTTCCCTCTACGAAGATATGTCAGTGAATTCGGATATACTTTAAAACAACCTCCCTTTCTCGTTTAAAGATCGACTGTGAATTCGACAGCTTACTGAGGACAAGGCCAAGAAGCCTGCATGAGATTTTTGACCAAATGTCTCATTGATTACAAATTTATTAAGGGCAAGGTCTATTATGACATATAGAATTATTAATCACTTTGAACAATTATGTTTGTGTCAAGCTGATTACAAGAAAAGTCGTCATCACACTTCGAAAAACTAAATCCAGAAAACTTAATTATTAGACTACTTCTACCCTTAGGCAAGTATGTGCTAACACCTGATCTCGAGTATTCACAGTTTCTTGTTTAAATTGAAAATAATAATTTAGTGTATAATTTGAATGTCTATTTTGTGGCGTGACTTCATCGATTTCTAAAAAATCCGCGCAGATACCCTGATATCTCTGATAGCAAAAAATAATTACAGCTTTAGATTTCTGTAAATCACGGTTATGCACCCATAGTCAGTACTACGAAATATTTTTAGTCGCTGTTTTTTTCTACCTGCTTGGCAAATCAAAAACTCCCGCGATCAAAACAATCATATAAATATATTGATAAGGAAACTGATAAAGTATGAAAAGGAATTTTTTGTCTATCAGCCGTCAGTAGCAAGTAAAACGAAAATTACAAATTATGCCATTTCAGTTTGAAAAATGGCCTTACGCCTTTTATTATGCCATCAATGTGCAATTGGGCTCCTTAACGCAAGCGCAAATGACAGCACGCGGTTCAGATCGTTTTCGTTAAAAAAGGTTCAGAAGGGCATTCATAGTTCAACCTCCAGAAGTCTGTCTGCAGCGTGATCTCGATGCGACTGGAAGACACTTCCATTACTTGCAAAATTAAACACTGCTCAACTTTTCTAATTAAGTTCATTTTTTTTCTTGCTCAACCGCAGTCCCTGCTCGGCATAGTTAAACTGTTTCACGTATGTGTTTACATAAATGTTACATTAGAATCGCTCAAAATCCATTTATTGATTCTGTTACTCCATCTGAATTTGTGCTGAACCGGAGACACGGTTAAAATAAATCCACACTGATTATTAGTTTATCAGTTTTTGCTCCGACTTTCTTAAATGAGAGTCATCTCTTAACAGACTCATCCCTTAGTTGAGTGGAACATACGAACGACTGTGTAACAAATTGATTTGATTCTCACGTCGGTCTCGTCATGACGAAAGTTAGGTTCTAATGTGATTTTTCAAATAGCCTGATGCTATCATGCGCATTGTATAGGCAGATCCCATTCGAAGACTTTTCTAATGTTTTACTTTAACATATTATTTTCAGAAGGTCTTGTCTGTTTGACTTAGGTTCATCGCAAAATTTATTAAGATGGCTGCTTAAACGATCTGTATTTATTCTTTGTTTTCATAGCCAAGGACAACCGAAATGAGTATTAGCCCAGTCAACTGTCATGCAAATTCATCGTGTAGATCCTGCATAGTGGCCGATGGCCTTTATTAATCTACTAAATTGACATTAGCTACGAGTCTTTGGGCTGTTTTCTGGCTTTTTTACTTTACAGTGTGATAAGGATCTGGCACACTGCTGACTATAACTGAACTCGGCGTCAAGTAAGTCATGATAAAATCGCATTAATTATGAACTTTTGAATTTTCACACGTTTTAACCAAAGTCAGGTCTCTTGTAAATGCATCATAATTCCCTCATTCTCCTCAACAATCGGCGATGTAGTAAAGACGGCGAGCACTTCGAATCCTCCGTTCTACATTTACTAACCATTACTAAAATGGCTTCACCGACCAGGATACCGAGCATATTCGTCTTGCCAAAGCTTGTCGCAGAGTTTTGAGCCTTCGCAGATAGTCACAAAGCAAGTAACAACGTTGTTGGGTAAAATACCGATAATAACGATTGAGATTGGCTCGGCCTTTACGCGGAAAACCTAGAATTTCAACCCGGAATATTTAGTCGTTCAACAGCGAGCCACTGGCCCATTATTCTGTAGATTGCGATCGCGAATAATAGCTATGCTGTGAGAACGCTGACCAACTGGGCAAAAAATAATCTCACCTCTCCTTGTCAAGTAATCAGTGGTAGGGCGTTGGATGCAAAGCTCATTAACCAAAAGGTACGGGTTCGAATAGAAGGTCTCGGAAAAGAGGAATTAGGTATGAATTACGGCCGACGGATTATAAATCGTAAATGAACATTCTGGTCTTCCCTGTCATTTTGTGTTTGATTTGGCTGCAAGGTTACCGTTGGGCACAAACATTTAGACCATGCTGGTTTCGAGGGGCAATGTATGGCCATTTGTTTTATGTGGTTTGTAATATCTCGCAGGTTTCTGGGGCTAAGCCTGTGTCAATACGTAAAAGAAGAATAGAGTTTGAACTCTAAATGGCCATTTCCCAATGTTACGAGATCGTGTAGCCCCGTTATGAGAATTTTGGTTGGCATGTTATTATAAAATTGCAAACATGTTTTGCCTGACAGGCAGTCAGTTATCGCACTTTCCAGATACTTGGTGCTCCAAGCGGAACAATTAGACATCGCAATAGATCTCAACATTTGCCAAAGAAAGTGTTGTGGGGGACCACTTTCGAAAAACGGTCAGCCGCATTGGCAGCAACTAAACCTTGGATATTGTAATTAGATGGAAGTTCCAAAATTTTTTCTAACAAACATTTAACTGGTTAGTGCTTTCCATACTTGTCCAGATTAATTGACTAACTTGATTGTGCATATTGTAGACACAATGCATTTTAAATAAAAACAGAAAGGCACACTAACATTGAAACCTAATGGCGGCGTTTTTGTTCAGAACTCCTTTATATTTTTGAATATTGAGTGATGAATGGTCCTACAAACAGATGTGCTTATTGTTCTGTTGGGTTTAAAATTAAAAGTCGGTTCTGCTATTTTACGATTACATTATCTTAGCGCCTGCCGAGCAAACATTGAACGTAGCACAGCTTGCTTCTCAAATAGCCAAATTTTTATACACAAAAATTTAAACTGCCTGACTGCATTGATTTTGTACACATATTACACCAATTGCTGATGATCTTACTCAATAAACAAATATTGTCTTACCAAAATACAGAAAGCTGGCTTTGAATTAATGAGTACAAATTTCTCATATGAAGGGACTTAAGCATTGAGCCCTTTCTGAATCTCTCAGTTTTGAAACTTAAAGTTTGAACAGGTTTTGAAAGTTGCTCATCGCGTTAAAGATCTATATTCAAGCATGGGCTCACGCAAACCATGACAAATTAGAGTTTGCATGTCCTGGGTCTTCGAGCATGCAATCCACCAAGGCCATCACATAACGAAAATGAGGTTGATAATAACAGTTAAGCCAAAAGCAGTCCAGCAAAAGTTTTGCCGGTTTGTTGACAACATCTGTGAAGTAGTGATCGATTTCTACTATTCTACCATTTGCGAGTGTTCCAAACGAAGTTCTGTGACAAAGGGAAACGTCGTCATTGAAAATGGCATTGCATATATGATGTACGCAGATCTCGTACCTAGTTAATTAATAAGTAAGAAAGTTGTGTGACTCACTTTTAGGTTGAAGTCGACAAGTTTCACAACTTCTATTCAGTCCAAGTGGTTCACTTGGATAGAGATAGAGATAGAGATGCGCACAGGTTTCCACAAACGTAATGCTATATGCCGCTATTAAACGCTTATCAATGTGATAACGGTACATGTTCGTTGCAGAATATCAAGGTGCTCTACCTATAGTCATCATAAGCAGGGAAATACCGATTCAATATGACTCAGAATAGAGTACGGGCGGAGAATCACTCGCAACCAAATTGTCGAGCGGTCATTCGATGATAGTTAATATGCCCGAACGTAACCGATAGGAAATCGACTACATAATGGGGTAATAGCGCGTTAGGCTTAATATGACGAAGGGACCAGAGCATCCTGCTTCGATTCCAAACCTAGCCAAGTCCACCTTCAAAGTTAGCTTTATGAAAGCGCCTAATAATTTCAAAATGACCACTTACAACTGTACTCCTTTTCTCAAAGCCATGCATATTTAAACACCGACTGATTTATCATACTTTTTGAGCGGCCATTATTTGATGATTTTGGTGAGCATTGAAGTGGAATATGAAAACCCCTTCGTTATCCACACCGTTAGTATGTGCGACATAGCAGGTCAAGTAGTTGATAAAACACGGGCACGTACTTCTACATTGTATTAGAAACAGGACAAATCGATTACGGTAGACGATCAAACTCATCAGATTAAGTAATGTTAATTATGGATATCTGACGTTTGCATTTATACGGTTTGGAACCAACTACGCACATATATAAGTAACTTGTCTCAATTACTTAAGACGTTAGTTGGCAAACCTGAAGCACATTCTGTAACACTGCAACCTATATAGAGTCCTTCTGGCTGAAATCCATCAAATTCAGAGGAAAAACCGGCCAGCAGTCCATCAGAAGTATTAAAAAATTACACTGTATGTCCTAACTCATGAAATGCTAACCGAAATTCTGAAAGGCGTTTTCGACTTAAAAAGATTACTTAATTAGGGTTGCAATGTCAATCATCATGCTGCTTGATCCCATAATAATGCAGTTAAGTCAGGATGCCGGCTTTCAGACGAACTTCTTTTCGGTCGCCCGCAAAAGTTGCTCTCTGAAAAATCGACTACCTAAGCAGTAAGACTTCTGCACAAAGATTTTAGGTACCCTAATAGGAAGCATGCATAAAAAATTAGATTTTTCACTGTTTGGTAGGAATTTACGTCTTCTTAGAATTGGTCACTTGATGGAAGGGTATACTTTGACTTTAAAGCCTTTTTCAGCCTTTTCGACCCGCCTTTAGACTTTTATGCTGAGTTTTGAAACTAGAATTTGTATATCTTCCATGAACCGAAAATCGTGAATGCAAAAGAAAATGCGATTGCTGGAACAAGGGCTTTATTTGCCTGACGTTTCGGATTCTCACTTGAACCTATCCTCAGAGGCAGTGCCACTGGGTCTGATGATGGATTCAAGTGGGAATCCGAAACGTTAGGCGAATAAAGCTTATGTTCCAGTGATCGCATCTTCTTCTGATCAATTGGTTCCTGGAACTCACATCTTCGCTTGTATCGGCAATCATGAATTTGTATATACTATGAAGAGTGGGCCATGCGAGGTACATAAAATTCATCGGCGTATTTGAAACATACTGTAAACTTAACATGCATTTTTATAAAGTGCGGAGACACAATGCTTTATGAACCGCGATCTCACTGTCTTCAAAAGTCTCATAATTAGAATTTTTTTCAAAAGCAAATTATATTCTTCCCTCAAGTTTAAAATTCTAAAAAGACTGAACCTCCCACCAAATGAGTAAAAAGAAATGTTTTGTGCATGCTTCCTATAAAATATATTAGAATATTTAAGAAAATCGAAAATCGTTGTGAAGAGTTCACACTGCTTAGGTAGTCGATTTTTCGGAGAGAACATTTTGCGGGCGACCGCAAAGAAGTTCCTTTGACAGCCGGCATTATGATTTAACTAAATCATTATCGGATCATGCCGAATGATGTTTGATATTGCAACCATAACTAAGAAATCTTTTTGAGTTGAAAACGCATTCCAGAATTCCGGTTAATATTTCATGAGTTAGCAAATCTACTGTAATTTTTAAATACTGCTGATTGTCTGTTGACCCATTTTTTCTTCGCGTCGGATGGATCGGAACTAGCAAAATCTCATAAGCATTTTAATTCTATAAAATTTCCATCATTATGCCAATTAACATATGGACTAATTGCTTACATTAGGTCTCAAACCGTTTAAAAGCCAACGTCAGACTTTTGTAAGAAACATGAGTTATTATGGTGAAAATGCATTTTCTCATCTGGTTTAACTGATTTGCTTGTCCCGTTATACTTCGATGCTTAATGTAGAGATTTTTAAGCGTATCGATCGACACACAAACTTGCAATCAAGTTGATGTTTTCGATCGTAACCGACAGCATGTTGGGCCCATGGCACAGCCACTCCTATATTTTGTAAAATGGATATTATGACCACGTTTTGACTCCAACCTGTCTTTAGGCGGATAGCTTTTTTGCATTCAGTGTGTGTTTATAATTGCACCGAATTTTTAGATTGCTATTTTCGTTAATAAGCACACCAGTATTCTTGCTTTCCGACATTAATAGCTGCATATTTCTTGCTTCTTTGACAACCTATGGTCGCTGACTTGTTCGAAAAGTCAGAGAAACCATCCTCCACACGCTGACAGCAAATAGTAAATTTTTGGCATCCAATAAAACCTGCATTTCCTTATCCGTGCTTAGACACCCACCCATAATATATATATATATACGTATGAATTTGAAAACAGGCATCCCAAGAATCATAATTCGAAAGAAATAAGCTCTTTGGGAAAGATTAACAAGGTTTGTTGTAAATTTTCGATCTTGGTTCCCCAAGTCGTCTTCAGACGTGGAATAAATGTGCAAAACAGTCAACATTTAAACATGCCGAAAAATCGATTTTGCTTTGTCATTACTGCTGGTGTCATGCTCTGATTGGCTAATGCCTTTTCCACTTTTCCTTGAGGCTGTTGTACACGTCTGAAGACGACTTGGGGACCCAAGATCGAAAATTTACAATAAACCTTGCTAATCTTTCCCAAAGAGCTTATTTCTTTCGAAATATATATACATATATGTTGAAGTTATATTTCTTGGAATGCCTACGTTTCAATACATATATATATATATATAGTGGTAGGGGGCGATCACCGATCGTTCATACGGAACTCACTCGTTCCATTGTGCCTTAAGAGCTCTCTCTCGAGCCCAACCAGCAGCCGCACAGCGGCGCATGATACATAGGCAGAATAACATTACCGACAAAGACAGGGGAGACTGGAATGGCCATTTCTGGCTTATTAGCCGTCGTCAGCCAGCCATACCCAAGCCCGAAGTGTGGAACACCCGAGCCTCCAACTCGCGACCTGTTGGTTTAGAAGTCAACGCCTCTACTCACCGGGCCACGAGCCCGTTGCCTTGTCGGTTTTCGATCGGGAATATACAATGTTAGGGGGCGCTCACCGATCGTTCATACGGAACTCACTCGTTCCGTTGTGCCTTATGGACTCTCTCTCGAGCCCAACCAGCAGCCGCACAGCGGCGCATGATACATAGGCAGAATAACATTACCGACAAAGACAAGGGAGACTGGAATGGCCATTTCTGTCGGTAATGTCTTTGTCGGTAATGTTATTCTGCCTATGTATCATGCGCCGCTGTGCGGCTGCTGGTTGGGCTCGAGAGAGAGCTCTTAAGGCACAACGGAACGAGTGAGTTCCGTATGAACGATCGGTGATCGCCCCCTACCACTGTATATTCCCGATCGAAAACTGACAAGGCAACGGGCTCGTGGCCCGGTGAGTAGAGGCGTTGACTTCTAAACCAACAGGTCGCGAGTTCGAGGCTCGGGTGTTCCACACTTCGGGCTTGGGTATGGCTGGCTGACGACGGCTAATAAGCCAGAAATGGCCATTCCAGTCTCCCTTGTCTTTGTCGGTAATACCATTCTGCCTATATATATATATATATATGACAGCTCGACCGTCAATTCCGAGGATGTACACCGTGTGCTACAGAGCTAGGCACAGCAGGCGCGGTGAGTTGCGCGTGAATTAGTTTGCAGTGATAGTAGACTTACGCAGCATTTACCGCACTCTCTACTCCCAACTCGTCACATGGACCCGATGCCAAGACAGAGTCAAGAAGACCGGAGTGGAAGGAGTGCGCGAATGGTTGGCACGACCGGACCCGCACCTAGGCGTGCGACCACACACCCCCTGGTCCACAACATTCACTTGGTCAGGATTCTTCACCAACAACAACAGAAGGACGAGGATGATGACTGGACAGCCATGCCCATCACCTGTATACCCAGCGGGAGCGCAAGCGCATCTACTGACAGGGGACTGTTGGCGCATAGCAGACTGTCAAAGCCATGGTTTGCTGATACTGGAATATCGCACGCTTTCACACCTTTTGACCTAGAAAGGCAAAGCATGGCCCTGCATTTAGCCTGAGCCGTCACTCCTCGAGGTTGGGTAACCAAACAGTCATCGACTGAGAGGCACTACCATAAAGCACACAGGCAAAACACAAACACACCTCACATGTAAGAGAGTGTCACAGATCGCTTAAGAAGAGGACGTGACAGCCTGTTTCTCAACCACCTCCCTCAGTTCTACACTCCGCACAACTGAGTAGACTGTGTGGACTGAGTTGTGGGTGAGGGTTTAGGGCGTTCAGAGGTCAGGGGTCATCGAGGGGGGGGGGAGAAGATGTCTGGCCACTAGCTATGCCTCCATTTCACTGCTGTGATGCGACTTTGCAGGAGACAGCCGCTTTGTTTTCAGATTGGAATTTCCTGAAAAAGAGTATCAAAATTTAAACCCCCCTAGCCTCATGCGTCGACTTCATTTTTGAAATCTGATTTTTGGAAAGAAACGAAATAAGTCCATAACATTGGTTTTATAGGACGTCAAGGTCCAATGCCTCTTCTGAGGAATAGTTAAATACGGTAAAACATCCAAAAGGGCTCCTTAAATGTCCGCTAAACTCTGAAACGCAGGCAACTGTCATGTTTGATCACACAACGCCAGGTGATTTATGTTGTATGTCAGTTTTACGAATAATTCGGAATTGCATTTGGAGCAGCTTTTGAGCCCATTTTCCTTAACCACTTTAGTCGGAAATTCAAGCGTTTTTTCGCTGCAGTAACAGAAACCCAAGACCAAACGCAATCCAGCGAAATGTATGCCCTTAGCGAAGGTTATTTGCCTAAGTGTGTGAAACTCGTACTTTTAATCTTCAAAATATGCATCCATAGCGTTTGGGGATTCATGTCTTCCTCAGGACTTCTAAACATTTGGTAGGTATCGGCGACCGAAATTCGCTTTGTCAAGGTCTCTAACAGATATACAATGTTCCATTTAATTTTGTATTATAAAAATTCAAATATCAATATTTAGAAAACCAGTTGGCAAGCGTAAGATTGCTTCCGGTAAATCCTCGTCGGGCCAGTGCATGAATATGACAAAAGGGTGAATTGAAACATGTAATTGATTTAGGGATTCATAAAAGCGTTACGAAAATTCCCATAGCAGTAATCAGAAAACGAGGTAGCGAGGGTACGTAGTTCTCGATAAGTTCTCGTCCGGTCAGTACAGTCATACGGGAACGGGTAGGAGTAAAACATGTCAACTTTAAGAGAAATCGATAATTGTTGGTCTTAAAACACAGGCGGGGTGTGGGAATGTGGGGGAGGGGGGTGATAGCGGTCAGTGTCAGGGGCGGTGTGAGAGCGGAAGAGCGCGGGGAGAGTTGCAACGTTAGTCGACCTTCGACCGCTGTAGGCGCGGAGCCTGGACGTGGTTATTATGTGCGGATAAGATGGGTTTTCGTGATATAATGGTGGCCGCTTCTGCTGCCGCGAAGTTCGTGTATCGTCCAGACACTTCTTCGGACACTCTCGTCGGGTCTCCTGCTTAGAAGAACATCTAAGAAAGGGAGCAAAACGGCCGTTTCGATTTCCAGCGTGAATTTGATCGACGGATGTGCCTGATTTGCAGTATCTAAGAGGGTATCTACGTCGGTTTCTGCAGTGACAATTGCAAGGATATCATCAGCATAGCAACCGTAATGTTTAAGCTTATCTATCTGTTCGCTTAGTTGGAATCTCTCCAATTTTCCCATGAAGACATCCGCTAGGAGAGGTCCAAGGTGTGAGCCCATAGCAACGCCGACGATTTGCCGATAAAGTTTGTTATCGAACAGGAAATGCACATTTACTGTGCACTTTAGTAATAGTTCCTTGAGTGCCTTTGTCAGAATTCCACTTTCCTGCTGACTGGCTGATAGAAAATCACAGATGTAATCAACTGTCTCGGTGACCGGAACGTTTGTAAAACGTGATGAGACATCTAGCGAGGACATCACCATGCCGTTGACGTTCAAATCTTTGATGTCGTCTATGAATTCAAAGGTTTCGCGGTAGCTGCGTGGTGCTAACTGACACTGCACTTGCTTGAGTTTATATGCTATCCACTTTGCTATCGCATGATACGGAGAGTTTCGCATCTCTAAAATCGGACGGACTGGCAGGCCTTCCTTATCGATCTTAGGCAGACCATATAGTCGAGGGATATGCGTGCCGACAGGTCGGAGGTGTTCGAGGTTACGGTGGCTTAGGTGACTCCTGTGTGGAGCCTTCTTAGACAGTCAGTCAGTTTCGTCTCTACTTCTTCCGTGCAATCCTTCTCTTTGTCTACCTTCCTGAATTCCTTCTGGTCTGATAATATGGACTGTATCTTCGCTACGTAGTGCGATCTGTTCATTGTAACGACGCCTGTTTCTTTGTTCGGTCTAGTTACCAAGATATATTTGTTCTCTCGAAGTTCTTTTGTTTTCCACATGTGCTTTTGTAGGCAATTCCTGACTTTTCGATCCCTTGTTCAGGTACTGCTAACTTCAATTCACCAATGCCGATTTAAAGTGTTGAATACTGTCTGTGAAAGCGGGCACTAGATCATAGGTTTTGTTCCATAGGTTCTCGAGCTGAGTTTCCAATTATAACTGGTTAACTTTTCGACGAGGTATGCAAAACTTAGAACAAAGGGATAATACTTCAAATGATGTTTTATTAAGTTTCATATAATAATGGATGTGTACGTACCAATTTGGATATTTCGGAAACCGTGATTATGGTTTCATTTCGTGCACACTCCTAAGATGGCAGGACTTTTTATCTCTCCGCGCTTTCTTCCTATGAATCAAGGGTAGCTTTCGAACTCTTGTCTTTCGTCGTCTGTCACGGTGTCTAGGACGGCTGTGCGCTGCCATGCTTTACTTCTACCCCGTTCCCATATAACTGCTACGTATGCTACGTAAGCTACGTATGCTCGCCACCTCGACTTCTGAATCGATAAAAGTTCGTCTTAGAACACAGGCTGGGTGGAAACATTTGGGGGAAGGACGATAAGAGTCACGCCAGGGGCGGGTTGAGAGCGGAAGGGCGGGAAAAAAGTGCATATACTTAGTTTACTTCTGATCACAGTAAACGCGAGCGTGAATGGTGTACTTCTGCACGCACGAGACTGGATCTAGTAAACAGATTTCAGCCGCTTGTGCTTTTGCTAATAGAGGCATGTGCAGCAGCTTAAGGTAACTCGAGGAAACTTTATAAATCATTAGGAAAGCTTTGTTGGGATCCACGAAAAGCTCGGAATCAACAACACGTGCGAGAAGGTCGCTCTTTGTGCTCCTGATTTCGTCTTTTTCCAACCCTGTCGGTAGGGTTTCTCGTATTCTTCTTGGATAGGCGTCAACTTGTGCGACAAATACGACCTGCTCCAAAGGAGCAAGCAATGAAGGAGGTGCACACTGACCTGATCTGAGATGGCAACCTCTGACGGTTTTTTACAGTTACAGCACAGACGTAGTAGTACCAAGTTGCAACGACCCTCATAACTTTGCATGAGCAAATTAGTTAAATAATATGAGTATTTGGTCGTAGGCGTAAGTGAGTAAGAACCGAGCCCTCATTTCTTTGAAGACCAGGTGGCAGCAGGACCGGGTAAATTAAATGAATGACTGTTATTGGCAATGTGATTAATTATGTACGTAGTAATATGGTTTCTCACAGAAAAATTGGAATGAGCATTGAAAGGCGGCTAAAATTACCGTTCCAAAAATTAATCAGTAGATCCTGGCTGTTTTCACATTTGGTATAAAGGGTATTTACTTATTGTCTAGGTGAGGTATACGCTCACAGAGAAATGAGCGGAGGGAATAAGGCTGGTCATTCATTTTATCCAATTTTAAATCAACCCAAAAGCATCCATCTAACGAGCTGATTATATGTGCCGCACCTCCCGGTTTGTCGCGATACCACAGGTACTACTGTTGTCAACAGACGATTATATGGTGTCTGAATAGTATTTAGTACGTCCTGGGAGACGATCGTGAGATACCTAAAGCTTGTTTAAATGAACTAAATAAATTTTAGGGTTTGGACGTAAGGCATATTGGATCGAAAAGAGGTCATGCTGAGATTAATGCGATTTTCTGTGTGCGCTGAACTCAGTTGCGATTTTGGTAAGGAAAATCCAAACAGCGGCAAACAATCGAAGTTTTTGACATAATGTATAATATTCATGTGGTGTATATCAAGGCATGTGCTTTACTAATATTTGTTACTAATATGACTTATTTTACGATACGAAAACGATGATAAAAGAGACTACACTTTAGTAGGGGGGAGACGACAGAGTCTGGGGGGTTGATTGATGCAGCACTGTTTCGAGCTTGTTTGCCTTCATTCAGCCAATCAGAACACTGGCCACCAGCTGGCACTGGAATCATAAACATGCGTACAGACACACCTGGCGCAGTTGATCCACCACCGGAGTCTACCAGATGGGTCATAAGTACTTCATCGAACCGAAGTTCATCAGTGCCTCGCCACCTGCCATTCTCTGTCGCTGCAGCTCGAATATTTATTCAATCAGGAATGGACGCACACCCATCCATTGGCTTCCCGAAGCAAAGGAACTTCGTATGGGCGATAGGGGTCACGAACAGGCAACCCCCTACCAGACCGAAGTCGGCCATGCTATGATAGCAGAGGGGAGACGACAGAGTCTGTGGAGGGGTGGGGTAGATGGATAGAGCACTGTTTCGGGCTTGTTTGCCTTGATTCAGCCAATCATAACTCTGACCGGCAGCTGGGACCGGAAACATAAACATGCGCACAGACGCACCTGGCGCAGTTGATCCAGCACTGGGGTCTACCAGGTGGGTCATAAGCACTTCATCGAACCGAAGTTCATCAGTGCCTCGCCACCTGCCATTCTCTGTCGCTGCAGATCGGGTATTTATTCACTCAGGAATGGGCGCACACCGAGACATTGGCTTCCCGAAGCAAACAAGCCTCGTATGGGCGATAGGGGTCACGAACAGGCAACCACCTACCTAGCCGAAGTCGGCCATCTGGTAGACCCCAGTGGTGGACCAGTTGCGCCAGGTGTGTCTGTGCGCATGTTTGTGTTCCCGGTCACAGCTGGTGGTCAGGGTTATGATTGGCTGAATGAATGCAAACAAGCCCGAAACAGTGCTGTATCAATCTATCCCCCGATTCTGTCGTCTCCCCTCTGCTATCATAGCTTGGCCGACTTCGACCTGGTAGGTGGTTGCCTGTTCGTGACCTCTATCGCCCATGCGAAGCTTGTTTGCTTCGGGAAGCCAATGGATCGATGTGCGCCCATTCCCTAGACTGCATTGTATTTGTTGGTTAACGCGGGGTAAAACTTGAAAGTTGGGTTGGTGCCTCAGAGAAAATCATGTTTTTTTCAACCGTAGAGAGTTCACCAATTGTTTTAAACATCGGGAAGTCAAACGCTTCCGAAATTAATGCCACAATCAGGATAAGATGAAATCGCAGGGGACTGTCGTACATCGAACCTCTACATAAGTTATAAAGTAGTTACTGGGTGAATATTACGACGGTGCAAATGAGGGGTGCTGACATAATTTTAAAAAATAATCAGCAGTCCCGGAGGGATACCAAAATAGATTTGAAATTGCTGCGGTCAACTTATTTAGCGTAGAAACACAGAGAAAAGGAACTTATTACTTACAAAAAGCAAAGGCGAGGCATCACTAGCAGAAGTGGGGACAATGTTCTCAAGTTTTGACCATCATAGTCGGGCGCACACATCTAATTCCGTTTGGGTCTATCTATAACAGCCCAACCAGTCATAAAGCTTAGATAACAGGACTTCGAATAATGGACTTAACAAGATCGGCCAAAGAGGATGGGAACTAAGATCTCGTTAAAATGAAGCATAGCTTATCCTGGTAAGACTGGGTCAGTTATCTGCCATGGTTCGACATCTCTGATTCAACAGGCATACCAAGTTATTTAGTATATAGCGAAGAATGGACCGAAGACTTTATACTAAGCCGAGCTTCTTTGTCTGAAGTGCCATCTCATATGGCAGCGTAATTCTCGGGGTAATCGAACATATGCGGATGGAAAGGATAAGAGGTTAAGCGGAACAGCGCGTCAACATTTCTACGGCGATGACCCGGCAAACCCAACATTCAAATTCAAAGTCCTGATGGATTTCGTGCTGACGGACTAGTAGGTCAGATGAAGGCCTCAGAGACTGCAGTTATTTCAACGTACGCGCCGGTGAGTGCGAAATTGAGTGCGATTAATTACGAAGGAACAGTTAGTCGAGTTCTTCATTAGCGAGTAATCCACGACAACGCGTCACATAATTTCATCGCGATTTATTGATGGGCCAAGTGGTGAGGCAGATGTGGACAGCTACTACGTTCGCAGCACCTAAAAATATGCAACACTGCCGTGCCAAAACCCCACGCATTAAAGTTAACTAAACCATTGAAATATTAGCAAAAAATTTGAAAAGTGAAGGTTTAAGTGCGGATTAAGTGATTATCCTGAAGATAGTAAACATAATTTTTCGGATTTCGCGTCCGCGTGGTGTGCTGTCGATCGCTAACGAGTGTATTAAAAGGGATAACGACGTGAACAAAATTTCTGGAAAATCACCTCTAATGACAGCTGAGACAAGTGTAGCGCATTATCTATTTTCAGTTTGTGGATTACAGAGGGTTTGAACTTTACCTGCCTTTTTCTTATATTTCCAGGACAGCTCTTCCTGACCGATTAGTATAGCTTCTGCTACTGTCTCCGATGATGGATTCAAGTTAGAATCCAAAACGTCAGACGAATAAAGCCCTTGTTCCAGCGATCGCTTCTTTTTCTGATCAGTATAGCTTCTACTTATACCATTATGGCTTGGACATAACATATCGATTATGAGGACTAGGCTTACGAAATTAAATTTGGCACCATTTACATCAGAAGTTTAGAAAACGACAGTAAATGTTGAAGGTTCATCAGTCGAACTGCGGGATATACTCGGACTTTTTCCAAATCCAAAAATATGTTTTAGACTTACTCGATTACATTGGTTATTCAAAAGGGAAATATCGTCACTAGGCAATCGAAGATGGTCATTCGAAAATTTTGATTTGAAAGACAATAGTATGCATGAGCATTTCGGAGATAATCCGTTGCTGCCAAAGGCACCAATTGCAATCTTGTCGCCTTATCAGACAGAAACATGGTGATGTCGACAACTTCGTGCCGTTGCCTGACTTAAGAGAGACAGTCTACAGGTTGGGCAACCGGACAACTTAGGAACTGTCGATCTCATCAATTGCAGTTAACTTGTCCCCACGTATAACCTCACATGACTTTAGATATTTTGCAGCTTTCAGGAATCAATTAATTAACTACTTATTCTTTTTAGTCGCGCGTAACAAAGTTCTCATATGAAACACGGAAGTATAACCTTATTCCGACCGTCAACGCACGCACGATCCAATTTTTTGGCAATGTCCACTAGGCTGAATTAAAAAGTCCTTGCGGATCTCATTATTTATCTTATAGCTAAATTTTCAAGAGAACCATCATCCATTTAGTACTATTTAAAACACTTTCCGAGGAGAAACCTGTCGAGGGAAAGTACGTTAATGGAAAGAGAAAAAATTCCATTATTTAAATTCACGACGCCTGACGGCAGGCGTCGCTAAAACCGCAAGCGAATGACTTCCAGCCCAATGCGTTGCAGCATCATAATAAATAAGAAGAAGAAGCAGACGCGACCGTTCAGGCAATAATTTTACTCGTCCGACGTTTTCCGGGAAAATTTGGAGCCATCATTTGAGAGAGCCACAGAGTTGGTGATGGACGAGCAGAAGGCTAGTATATATAGATGTAGTTGCCATGCAACCATTCGCCTACTATAATTATCAGTCCATTATCATGGCAGTTAAGTGGGTTTATTGCAACGGAATTTTACAAATATTCTATTTATATGTATCTGTTGTCCCTATACCTAGTTGTAACAAATGATTAATTCGAGCTAAGACTAAAAATGTCAAGCGAACAATACTCTCATTCCGGCGAAAACGTTCCTTTCCTCTTAGCGCAATCTCATAATTCCCTCTTTTAAACCAGAAATGCGTCATACCTGAGCTTAAGATAGCCTATTCTATCATTCTATTTAGGCATTCTTGAACATCCAGCTTTGATGATTGTCAAGTGGCCTATTCTCGGTTTAAAGAAAATAAAGATTTTCTCAACTGAATGCCCCCACAAGCGTGAATGATTTAGTTTTACCCGGTGTTTTCCAAATACTAATGGTCTGTGCTGTTTTCCAGTTTCTTTGTCTCAAAGTCATCAATTTCTTCAAGCTATCCATCTTTCAGCAAAATTTTTTGACATTCTACAACCACTTTTTTCTGGACTAGGTTTTAAAGAAGCATAAGTTTTGAATTATGCTACCAGGGAATGTCAATCGAAATTCCGAAATGCGTTTGTGCTTCGGAAAGATTAATTAAGTAGGGCAGTAAAACTAATAATCGCGCAGCGTAATTCTATAATAATTCAATTGCCTCAGGATGCCCGTTTTCTAGCCAATTTCTTTCCGGCTGCATGCGAAAACCACACTCTGTAAAAAATGACTACGTATGTAGCATGCATTTGTCTCATCGATTTTCGATGCTCCTAAATATCCAATTATATTTTGTGGAAAGCAGGCATGGAAATATTCATTCTTCTCTTTCGGCAGAAAATGAGGTCTTCTTCCAAGTCTATTCTCAAAGGTAGGGTATAATTTGGTTTTCAAAAACCTTTCCAATTGCCGAGTAATTTTGAACCCGGCATGCCGTTACACTTACATTTAGGGTTTCCCAACTACAAGCCATACATTTTCCGCGTAAGGACAACTATTAATTTCTCCTCAGTATTGAGAGGAGATCATATGGCGTTTATAAAATTACGCAGTGGAATTGAGCCATACTGTTAACTTTACAAGCCAAATTGGTAAATGCAGAGACATGGCGTTTTATGAACGGTCATTTCACAATATTAAAAATCTCACAAGTAGATACTTACTTAATACTGAATTATACCCTTCCCTTGAGTGTAAAATTGAATGAAGACGCCATTTTTACCGAACGAACTAGAGAATAAATATTTTTATGCATGTTTTCTGTGAAATATGATTGAATGTTTAGAGGCATCGAAAATCGTATATATTACACACGTAGTCATTTTTTACAGAGTATACTTTCTGCATGCGGCTGAACAGTGGTTCATCCGAAAGCCGCAATCCCGGGATAACCGAAAATTATAGAATTATACTGCGTGCTGATTAGTCTTACAACCTTACTTTATTGATATTTTCGAAACAAAAACGCATTACACATTGACATTTCATGAGTTAGTCCACCTCCCGTAGGTGGTTTATTGGACCACAACTATAACGACTATAAGAAATGACGTGTCCCATAAAGCAGAGCATTCTCTTAGATTGAGGTAAGCGGTTCATTAGCTTTAACGTTAGGGTGTAGGTGAAAAAACCAAGCCGATTTATGCTAGACGGCAAAGGTCTCGGCGTTGTTCGTATTGTGCGAGCATACCATTTTTTAATCCAGCCCAGACGGGCGTTGTTCCATAGAGGCCATTTTCAAATTAATTAGTTCACAGACGAATTTATAATCTTTGGTTTTCTTGCAATGGTGTTTTGTATCACCCCCAGAAACACATAGAGCACGTTAAGAACATGATTAAGCTGAAACCCAAGGTAGAATGGTCCGAAAAATAACAGAAAGCATCCACAATAGAATTTATTGACGAAAACCAATTTTGTGATTGATTTGTGGCCTTCCTTCTCATCATCTCATGACATTTATAATGAAAAACATATGGCGTTAATAAGACTTGAGGGTTTAGAACTGAACCGCGTTTGGATTGTTGAAAGAGTCACATGGAAATACTTCAACCAAAAAAACACACCAAGAACCGCAAACATAAAAGCAGATGCGCGAATTAAAGGAATCGACGCAACTTGGCAAAGTATGGTTTGCAAAGTGGTATTTGCATTGGTCAGGCTATTCTCTTCGTATGCAGTTCACCAACTAGTAGCCTGGCGAGCAGACTTGCAGTTTATGTAGTATAGTAGTAGTTCAGACATGGCAAAAATCGCGAACGGTTCCGCTGATTAGATCTTGCTCGTTGCTCGTCGGGTGTGTTCCCTTTAATGAACTTAAAAGCCATTTATTCGGATGTTCGGCTGACTCGGCCGCCATTTGCCTCAATATGCGCCCAATACGCATGTGTCTATGAGTGCTGAAAATGCAAATAGTTTTTATGCTTCCCTTACCTTGCAGACGAAAGGCCCTTTTAGCAATAGTAGCCACGTGGATACTTTCTATAGGCTAAAAGGCTTTGTGCATATTGATAGTTTCAGTCGAAACATTTGAACGCCAAAGACTTTCCCCGGAATAAAATTAGTTGACATCGTCATGCCGCACATGAGGGGGCTCTGAAGCTGATCTCGAAACGCAAGTCGCCAGGAGAACAAAAACAACTAAAGCATGATTTGTATCCATTTAGAGATGCTGTTGTTATACCTGAGATTTGTAAACAAATTCACTAAAACTAAAGGGTACCCACGACCATAGTGAACACTATTGATGAAATGGTGGTAATCAAAGACTGGGTTGCGATTCGGCAAGCAATCACAGCACATCCTCTAAATGTCTGCAAAGGATACAGGAGATGTCTATTTCGGTACATCGATGACTAGATAGCAGCCACATCCTATCTTTTGCAGTCGTTGATGGTGATTTCAACTGTGAATAGCCTTCCGCTGCTCGATTTTCGCTTGCATAGACAGGTAGGCGCACGTGCGGGTCTTGTGGGCGACCAGTTACCGCCTCACCTAATACAACGTTTTTACTGAACGTGGTTTAAAAAGGTGCACAATAGTGCACTTTTGGACCACACTTTGTCATAATTTGATCAAATTAAAGCGATTATGCATTATGAGAAAACGCATGCACTACAGTTCCAGATATTTTTGCCGCAATATGATAAGCATAGACAGCCCAAATTGACAATGATATCAAGGTGATAATTTCAAAAACTATCAAATGTATAACACGGATTTAAGTGCCAGGGGCATGAATTTTATGACCCGACCGGATATTTTACTGAACATTTGAGTCGATGACAATTGACTTCTGCGTAATAACTACGTAATGTCCATCCTAAGGATACAGTAGGCGGGCTAACTCATGAAATGTCAACCGAAATTTCGAAATGCGTTCTCTTTTCGAAAATATTAAATAAAAATGGTTGCAAAATTAATCACCGTCCAGTATAATTCTATAATGATCCATTTATCCAAGGGTGCCTTCCTTCGAACAATTTTATTTATGACTGCATGCAAGAACGACACTCTGCAAAAATGACTACTGAAGTAGCATGCAATTTTCTCATTGACCTTCGATGCCCTTAACTATTCAATTATATTTCATGAAAAAAATGAATGAAATATTCATTTTTTATTTATTCGGTAGAAACTAACGTCTTCATTCAATTTTATACTCAAAGGAGAAGAATAACTCGGTTTCAAAAATGTTTCTAATTGTAAGATTTTTTAATACCGTGAAACGGACGTTCGTAAAATTTCATGTCTCAGCATTTACCACTGTAGCTTGTAAAGTAAGCAACATGAATCACATCCACTGCCGAATGTTATAAACCCTATATGGACCACCTTTAGTACTGTAGAGAAATGTGTGGCTTTCCGTCCGCGGAAAATACATGGCATGTGGTTTGGAAACCCTGAATGCAAGTGCGGCGACAAAGCGGGTTCAAAATTATTTGGGAATACGAAAAGTTTCTAAAGACAAATAATGCCCCTCCTTCGAGTACAAAATTTAAAACACGTAATTATCTACAAAAATGGGCAAAAAATGAATATTTTAATGCATGTTTTCCCGAAAACAGATTTGAATTTATTATGGCTTAGAAATTCAATGAGTAAATTGCATGTTACTTAAGTAGTCCCTTTTGAGAGAGTATAGTTTCTGCATGCAACCGGTAAGGAATTCTTTTGAAAGCCGGCATCTTGAGGTAACTGAATCATTAGAGAATTACGCTTCATTAGGTCTAGTTTTACAACCCTACTTAATTCATCTTTTCGAAACGAAAACGCACTTCGGAATTTCGATTGACATTTCATGAGTTAGCCCACCCACTGTATATAGTAATTTATGTGGCATCATTCTCTGTGACAAATGCTTATGCCGCAGTCCAAGTGCCCGAGACATGACGTTTTGGGATCAGACCCGAACTTTCAATTAATACCTTAGTTGATTACAATCAACTAGTGCGTAGTGATCACGTAATGTCCATCCTAAAATAAGTAGTGCTACTAGTAGTATAGTTCTGTGTGACAGACGTTTCTGCTACTGCATGACACAGCCGCAAGTGTTTTTGCTTCTTAGCTTGCTCCCCGGCGTTCTCTGTGCGGTTTTTGGTATATAAACTCCAGAAAATAATCAAAGGAATAAGTTCGGAAATCAATAGGCGCAGAGTATGGAGAAAAGTGTCCGAAACATGTCTTTAAGGCACAAGCCCGAACCTTCATCAAACAGTAGAGTCGACAGCAATCACCTACTCTGGAATAACCACGTGATGCCAAGCTCATAAACAGTGGTACTATTAATTGTATAGGGAACGCTGAAGTACCCACTGAGAGTCCGAACTTCTCACAGTTGTGTCACGCAGCATTCATCTAACACCGATTTCGGCAGTGCAGTTTAAAATCTTCACATGAAAAGGGATAATTCCCTGTCGATCTTTATTGCTATTAAAAGATGAGTTAAAACATTGTTTAAGAAAACGTTTTTGCTCAAGTTTAATAAAATCCAAATAAAAATTTTAACAAAACAAAACAAAGCGGGTGCAGGGATTCTTGCAGAATTACCCGTAAATCAAGCGTTTCCGCTTTCTTGAGCCCCGAGGCGTAAATTTTTAAATAGTCCTCCGATACTGAGTGATAATAGTAGAATTGTCTTACAATATTTGCCACTTCAGCATGTAGAGACTATATTATATATTGTCAGCACTGTCAGAAGACACGCCAATACTGATAACAAGTCCTCCCGTAAACCCAGAGTATTAATAAATGCGATGCTATTTGCGATTTGTTGATTCAGGCAAATTTTAAACTCCATAATATATTACAAACGTTAAGGCACATGCACAGTTCGGAACACGGAAACTTTGATGCTGCTCACGAACCGGGAAATTTTAAAGTTTAAACTTGGTTTATTTTAACATAAACCTCGCCTTCCGGATAGCGTATAAGGTTTCTCTTCGAATTACCCACACATCTGCTAGCTGCAATGTTAGGACTTGACTACTTATAAAGATATTAATCGGATGAAATTTTATACCTGTGAAGGGTTTTGACGTCGAGACTTTGTTTGCAGTCTTAAATACTCCTAAACTGAGCCATGCATATGCCGGCTCCTTTAGCATCTTGCGAACGGCCATCACGCCCAATCTGACGTCATCGTACAAGGCCTCGCTGTCTTAAAGTCATTCGCATCTTGTAGCGAACATTTCCAGACGCGCTGATCTGAAGCCACTCGATCGACTTCAGCTCGGGCATACCTGCGTCCACACATTTGCAGCTGCTCATGCGGCCACTCGAATGCCTGCAACCACAACGTTAGCCACTGGGACATCATCCCACGGCAAACGCAGAACTCACCGACAGGAGACCACTTGAGTTTGTTACGCGAGCCTACAAAAACGGCTGCCATTACTATTCCACTGAATCTCAGGCATGACTGGACACAGTCAACAGCGCCAGTGTCCACTGCCGCCTGAGAGGACAACCAAGGGTTCTGTATACAGAAACCGACGTTGCTGCCCTCATAAATGCTGTTTATCGAGCACATCCATCGAAAAAAATCGCGTTGGAGATGGAATCGGCCGCTTAGCTTCCTTTCTTACATGTCCTTCTAAAAAGGAGACCTGGCGGTAGCATCCCAACGAGCGTTTATCGGACGAAAACCTGGTCCGGATAATACACGAACTTTGCTAGTTTCGTAAGGCTCCAACAAAACGAATTCTAGTCAGGTGTATGGCACAAGTGACCAGAAAAGTTTATTCAATAGATAGTACTGAGGAGGAACTTAGAAAAACCCAGGACTTACTTCGCGAAAACGCGTATCCTGACAGGTTCATTGCAGAGAACCTTGCCGAATGACCCTCAAAACCTATTACAATTACCGTTGAAAGCAAAATGTTGTTCATCAAAGTCCCTATCCAAGTAGGCGTTGCAAGTGAACTCCTGAGAAGACCCCTCGATCACGCAGTCTCGGGAACCTTCCCAGCAGCAAGGGTTCGCATATCATTCTCTACTAACCCTATTTTACGTGGAGAATGCAAGGATAGGCCGCCACCGCATACCGCCCCAATGCGCTTCTACTCATTCACTTGCTCCTGTGGAACAGGTTATATTGGTTGTACGAGTCGGCATCTTTCCAAAAGAATATGAGAACACCTCCCCGTATGGCTGGTAAAAGGCAAAACTAGGAGAACAGACAGCGCTATCCTTGCGCCTGCAGTGGATTCAAGCGATCGTGTGGATCCCGCCTAAGCATTTCGTGTGATTTATAAGGTCCCCTCGAGCCACCCTGAACTACTGGGCCAGCGCCTGCTAGCACCAGCAGAGTCGGCTGCCATCAACTTGCGAAAACCGACCATATACGCCCAGAAAAACCTCGTTCAGACTCCGCGCTTACCGTGGTCAAAGGCTGACTAACCACATACAACTTTCTGAGCCCTCCCGCCCTTGCCTAGCCTGTATTTTAAAAGCCCGACTTTTATCGATTTTTTCACTCACTGTACCCCGTCCCATATAATTTTACTGGCCTGATAAGAAGTTATCGAATGCAACGTTCGTTCGCTACCTTTTCTATGGGGATTTTACAACTGTAACACAGGAAACCCTACATTCCGAAGCCGTCTGTCTTTTCCTTACAACTAGGGATTTGGCACAATGCACAAAACGTAATCGCCTTTTTTTAATTTCCGAGGAAATTAATGCGCGAAAATAGAGTAAATCGTTCGGGATATTGCGCGGCAACTGATGGATTTCAACTCAAATATTCACAAGTAACTTCGGACTGTGCCTGAAAAGCTCTGTTCCGAAAGATTTACTCCATGTTCGCACGTTGACGTCCTCGGAAATTAAACAGTGCACTTTGCAGCTGGAGTTCGTATACTAGAAAACACAGGGGGAAGGCTGGAGAACCCACCGATGTGCCGATCGCCTCGCAGCTGCGTCAGGCAGCGACAGAAGATCGGCGAAACACGTGTGTCTGGGCTTTTAGCTAATACCTGTGTTGTTATTACGGTTAATAATTACGTAAAACGCACTCTCTATCTCTCAGCTTATTTGCGACACGTACACCGGGTGGCTAAATCAGCCAGTTCCACTAAAAAACCGGAAAAAGCTTCTATCGCAATGAATATTAAGCGTCATATTTCGCACACTCCTGCCGACAAATTCTTCCATACATCTAGAAAATGAATATGAGTAAGCTAAATTTTGAAACTTTTATATGAACGGAATAAACGAAAGAAAAATCGCACACGGAAGACTGCCCTGTTTTGATTAATCAACTTTCGGTCTGCCTGAAAGCATTGTAATCAGTAAGCATAATCCATTAAGTAGTATTCAATTTTCCTGGTAATGTGCGATATGTACAAAAAATGAACCGGTTAACGCTCTCGTATTACTCATTAGTGATTTCCTGTGCACCTCCAAATGTGACGGTTAGCAGAAGATGTACTACGTATGCAACAACCGCCTGATGGCTCTGAGTTTGTGGAGATTATACACATGGATTCAGTGTTAAGAATTTTCTCAAAACTTCAGGCCCCCCGCTCACTGAGTGTGCGCATATAACTTAATCACATTTACTACTTGGAAAACGACACTGGCGTTCTTGAGGTTATGTGATTAGGGAATCTTGAAACACTTTTAGAAACCGGTCAGTTGATATTTCAAATGGTAACACCAAAAAAGGGCCATATATTTTTTAGACATTCAGAATACTGTGGAATATCGTCGTTTATTTTATTTGTTTCCTTTACTTAATATCAAAAAAATTTTATCGAGCGGTAGTTCTCATTAACCTATTACGAAGAAAATGCGAATTTTATTTTTAGACCACAGTCAACATCTTTCTACGAAAACAAGATTTTTTAAAGTTTCATGGCAGGGATGTGACTTTTTAAACAAAGGCAGCCTTAAAGGGGCAATGGTTTTTTCAAAGCAACCCCGTAAATTTGAAACTTCTACAGTCCACGACGAGAAGGCAAAGATGCAAGTTGTTTTCAAAAATGCAGGTCTTTTATTGTTTAAAAACATTTTACTTTTTTGAATCTTGTAGAGATTTATGGCCACAAAGTTGAAAGCATCCACAGATAAATGTTGATGTTGTTCCTTCCACGGCTTAAAGGCCTTTGCAAATACGCCCTAAGTAACGAATAATGACCATCCTTCAAATTGATAGAGAAAATTTGACTATGCAGTGATAGGCTTTTTACGGCCTAATTTTAACTGGTACGCCGTTTTTGACACTTAGTACCAGTGTATCAGCTTAGGCGTATTTCAATATACATGAGATTACACTGCTGTTCACTTATTCTAATAAAATGTCGTCTCGAAGACGGTGGGAACTGTTTTTAAGCTGCAACACACACGTAGATGACAAAGGGCTTGGGATATTTATTTCTCTTCCTGAAGCTGTTTGAAAAAAGGATAGAGCTCGTTGATTTTCTCCATCGCAACTTCTAAACAAGAAGGCTTCAAAGAAGACATAAAAATGTAAAAAATGCCTTATCTTCTATGGACGTCCGTTCTCGTCTGTTATTGAATTCCACACTGAGGCTAACCTGCTCTTTGATCGAAACAGCATTTTTCACATTTCTGAGGATCCAGTAGCCCTTAGGAAGTGTCTTAATATTACATATTGCAAAACCTTTTTTGGTTAATTGTATTGGAGCTCTTAACACCATAGACTATGTATAGGAAATTTAGGAACGTCTTACTACTCAGTGGAAGTTATTATTTTTAGAACACACATAGCTATATTGCGGAGCAAACTATCTTTTCGCATAGAAATTAACATGCTATTGGTTCTATCTACTTGTTATTTTTTAATTTGTTGTTCTCTGACGGACCCTTTATGTGAACTCGCGAAGGGTCTTATTTTGGTAACTTTACCACCAACAAAATCAAGTATATGTACGTTACTTCAGGCATGCTGCATCCTAACCGATTAAACGAAGAATACTGCACGCAAATCGACCAGTTGGCTCAACATCTAATGAAAATATTGCAAATGCCTTTCTACTTTTTTATTAACACTGTTTACTTATTTTTACTTGCCTATTTGCTTAATCCAATTTTCCAATAAGCTCGAATTCAGCAAACGGGGCGCTACTACAAATGCGTCTTCTGTGGTTTTTGTCAAACTGAACACGTTAATTCTATCTAGGTATTTTTGTCAATGCATTTAGACCGGCTTCCAAGTTAAAGGCACGTTTCCTAAATTTTGAAACATTTCACATGTTAGGCCACCCACCGTAATTAGTATAAATTACGACTAAGTGATCATGGGAAAAAACTGACCACAGGGAAACCGGCGTCTTTTTTCTAACAGTTGTCGGTGCTACTAACGATGATCGCTGAGACCGTTCATCTTAAAGTTGGAATTGCGCAAAGAATCCTCCAAATTCTGAATTAGCTACTCGGAAACTTTAACCACAAGTACAAAACTATTTTGGCTGTTTGCAATTCGTCTTGTGTACTTTTACGGCAATACCGACAATTTGTGAATGCATGCCATACTAAACCTGACTCGATCTTTTAAAACTTTTTCCTACTTATAAACGTGTTTGAAATTGGCCCATATTTTAACAGGAGAAAATAACTACGAATGTCTCCAGCTTGGTAGCTACGTTTGTTCTAGAAAAACTGTCAGAATATTTAAATTTCCCGAAAATTAATTAATGAAGTCTCACAATTCTATATTCAGAAATTTAAACCCCTTAACCAGCAGCGTGCGTTCTACATTGCGAAGCTTATATTCTGATTGTTGATCTGGTTGAAAATATCATTTTCGAGAGGAATTGAGAGGAAGAAGATGCGATCTCTGAGACAAACATTTCGGATGCTTGAATCTTGGAAGTCACACCCAAACTCATTGCGCCTTATGCGTTATGTATTAAAGAAGAGCTTATAAGGGAAATAACGAAAAGGAGAGTGTGAGCATCCGTTGGTGTGTCCTGGTAACTGGCTCTCGTTAGTCAGCCATAATACATCCTCAGATATAGAAAGAATGAGGTTCGAACGTATCCTTTAATGCTACTTATGATGCGGCATAACATTCTGCCGACTTTGATCGACACGTCGTTTACGGGCTGGATATGTCACTAGATGCGGTCCAAATGAAGTGGAAACCAGCGACTGATTAAATAACCGACAGGATTCCACCTCACCAAAACTGAACAGTTTCGTCTAGATTCTTGTCTGTAAGCTTTGTCTAAGGATAAAATGCGTCTACAACGCCAAACAGGTATTTCGTTGACGAACGCATTCTTTGCACCGTATTGCTTGTCTCTCGATGTATGAACGCGTAACGTATTCATGTATGGCTTTGCACCTGTGCCAACGTCTCTGGTCAATCATAGATTTTAAGCTAAAAACTTGTGTTAGCTCTCCTTGTTTGTGGGATTTTGTCACAAAATCTACATTTCGAGAGCAATCTATACTCTTGAATGTTTATTTCGCCTTATTGTCGCATAATTTAGTATGTAAACCTTCATTTAATAGTTAACATAACCAATGTTTTTTATTTCTGCCATAGCCTCGCAGTTCAGGCTTCTCGCTAGTCCGAAAAACGCTTCCAAAAAAGGAACGCCTACCAAGTGGAAAAGCTAATACTTTCTGCATCTCCGCTCAGATCAACCTAAGGTTGCTTACATGAAAGAGAACAGATAAAAACTATCCAAGGGAAAACGACAATAGTCCCCTGACCGAAGTAAATTTCATATGTTACAATCAAAATGCTTAAGAGAAGAAATACGATTAGCCCAGACGCTGAGTGTTTTAATTATTTAATAGTGCATGAAATATATTCATTTATAACAAAGCCCATATGACATGGAAACATTCTTTGGAATTTTACTTTGTTCAGAGATTTTGTAAACCTGTTGCGCAGAACTCCCCTAAAGAAAATTGCTGCGTTCAGTTTGTTTTTATAAGCCGGTTTCCCAGTCCCCAGGATATGGTATTACAGATACCGACTGTGTTAAGGTCAATGCGGACGCTGTTGCTGTTCAAAAAGATACTAGGAAATTTTATAAATTGCCTGAAACATCAATTGTGTTTAGCTTGTTCAGCTACAGCTTGCGACGTCGCCTTCAAATGTCGGACATCTTTCTTGTCGTCGGAACCAGGTGAGTGGGAGGTAGCGAGACGGCGGAAGATGCTACGCAAGTCCGTCCCAGAATAAATCAATATGCGCGTAATTCACCGACCCCATCCAAAGTTCAGCGGTGCCTTGCATTTTGAGCAGATTTTTGCCTTTAATTCCTCTGCACCTTCCTTCCTCTTAACTATAACGTGGAGATCACACCGTCTTGTCCTTATGACCATCATCTCGTGCCCCGCCCTGCGGGATTTCTGGGTGGTATATCTTGCGACTCTTTAGACAAGAATTATGAATAACAAATTTACCTTTGACTACCGCTCAGATGCATCGACCTCTTCATGCCTCAGCATAATAAGCAGCAGATTCGTCTGCAGAAAGTTGCTGTCTTGTTTTCCCGACAAGCGACTAGTTGACAGCAAGTCTTGCCAAATACCCAAAATATCCAACTTTTGCTTTTGAATATGGCAGTACTTTGAGAAAGCAACAAACAAAGACTTTGGGTTGTCGTCGTATACTAAAGACTTTAACTTTCTTCTCTTGGGTAACTTGTTAGTAGGTGCCGCTAGGGTAGAAATTTGCGCTTCAAACCGAACACTATTTTAAGCTGCCGACGTGAATCATCATCGGTATAACGCTTTCAGTATGTGTCTGAAACATTCTCCGTCCTATTTTAAAAAAAGTCACATAAAAGGGATCTCAGATATTGCACGCGCACTCTTTAATGTCAATAATTTTGGGAACGATAGAACACGTCTTTAAATATCTATCCAACTGACATTAAATGAGTTAATGCTGGATTCGTAACAGAATCAAATTAGATGCCAAAATCTTGAAATTTCAATAGGTACTGACGAGTTTATAGTTATAAATTTCTTTGAAGAACCCCGTTTGGCGGTCTTTTCATTTTTTTGATGTTTGTTTCTTTTGTAACTGCGATTATGCGAGGTTTTTGCAGGTACTTATCCATAATGATCCCATAATGCGCTACCAACCGGATCGCGCCTCTATTAATGTTCAGGACGTTTGTTATTTAAAAAATGTGTCTCGTACTTTCTATCTGCGTTTCCTGTTTTGGTCTGTGAATTGCGTATACTCACTTACAGCTTAAAATTAATTTCAGATAAACGCGCTAAACTCCAAACTTCTGGGTTTTGTTCACAAATTACTTTATCTGTATATTTTACCACTGCCGGATGCAGTTTGCCCAATATTTATCTCTACAGAGACTACGTAGAGGTGCACAGAGTTTTTTCAGTTTGAGCATAATTGAATACCAAAAATGTTTCGATTTTGCTGCCAAAGCATACTTGCTGAGCAATACTTGGCATTCAAACTCGTTAATACACAGATTAAGATGGCTGGCGAAATAGATACATGCTTCCGTTGGACTGTTATTGAAAGTAGGCTCAGAAGCTTCCTTTCTCTCCGAGGTGAGGAACATATGTGTTACCATAAGTTTTCGAAGCGGGGTAACACGTTCAAGATCCTCCGAAATAATTTTAAAAATGGCCCATGCTGCAGCAAAACCCATAAATAAAATTAGTCGAAAAGAAATGTCAACAAAACAGTTTCTAACTTTAAAATGTTAACAGACATAATCTAATCAAAGAAAGGCTGCAGGATTTCAGAAATAATTTTAGAAGAAGCTCGTGATGGTGGATGCAGTGAATTGGTTTTACCAACAGTAGGTTAAAAAAGACAATGTAAATGTTTGTTTCCATGCGCAGTAACTTGTGTGGATGATAAATATAAAGAATAATCGAAGTTGATAGGATTTCGTGTCACGATGAAACATCAAAAATATTATATCTATATCATATTTTATCTACTGAACGGGTTTATCGTTGATAAGAGCTAAAGTAGGTAAAATTGTGCACATTCGACTCTATGTCAGCACCAAGATATCAAAACATGCATACCCTTCAACACTGTCAAAAACACTACCCGAACTTCCAAAATTTTAATTCGAATAGAAATTTTGTTACAAATTTTGTAAATGAAATCATTGCAGGTTTTCCGAACGCAAAAAAACCATTTCGGTGGCCCGATGCTATGTCATCTAATGAGTAAAATATAAACCGTTTTATTCAGTCCAAAAAATAACAGGCACTGCTTATTTATGCCTATCGTAAGACGTTTTTCAGCTGCACAACAGAATGTACACGCTGCATGAGATGAAAACGCTCCAAATTTGCTAGATCTCCGATTAACATTTAAAATTGCTTTCCTCTATATGCAAAGCTGACTCATCCAATATATTTTAGTCAACTTCCGGATAACACAGTGTACATTACGTGCGTTAGCTTCCTGTGAGTTAAAAAAGCGTCTAAAGGATGCGCGGTGTGTGTATTTTTTTTAAAATATTTGCAAAACTGCAAAGATAGTCAAAATATAGGTATGCATAGATAACCTCTTTGGGAACTTCTCTTCATTTCTCCAAACCTGTCCCTAAAGAGGCAATGTTTTTCTAATTTCCGTAATTTTAACGCGAGTTCGAATTTTTGGAATTTTAAAGTTTTGCAATTATAAAATGAATGCAAAACAGGGAAGCATTTTATTAATATTTAGTGCTGATTTGTTAACGTTTTGCGAATTCGGATAAAAAAACGATGTCCATGTAAGCGTTTATTTATACGATTTGGAACTCAATCGGCATAGCTTGTTGGGAATAAATACCTCGGATCTTGCTTCATTTTCGGTAACATATTAAAAGTCGCGTAAAATCCGCGCTGATGTTTGCATGTGAACATATTTTAAAGAAACAAAATACTTTTTGAGTCTGCTATCATACGGCGATGTCTACAGGTTCTGTTTCTTTACTCACAATATCTAAATTAACTTTTGTTTGAACATCTTTGTGGACCTCCACCGTAATTTCTTACAACTAACAGATACAAACTAAAAGGGACTTAACACTCATAATCTTAGATTTCATTTTATAACGCAGTGCGTACTAATGGTTGCCATTTTTCATTTGAATTTTAAAATTGCGTTATCTTTCTACATTACCTAGTGTATTTGAAGGCTAGTTAAATACTTTAATGAAATCTTTTCTTTTGGAAAAAAAGAGTAAATAATATGTTCTCTTAAAATTCCTGGTGTTTATATAAAGCAAGATCCTTGTGCACATAGATATATACGCGTATTTTAACAATTGACAGTTTGAATGAGCTTTATTCAAAACTGTCCGATTATAATATCCTAAAGGCCTGTTCGTGGGAACAGCGCACTTAAAGTTACCAAAGTCGGGGAACTGGACAGAAGAGTGCAATATAATGTACAGTAGGAAAAAAGGCGTACTGAATATACTCGGCCACCAATAAATATTGCGTAAAGTGATATTATCGCAATTAAATTTGATCACTCAACTAAATGAAGCTTAAAAATGTTATGGTGTAAGATTGTGTTAATTATTAGAAAATAATACGTGGAAAGCCCTTTCACGAAAAAGGCTGTTTGTAGCATTTTTTCCTGATGCCCACATGGTTTGTCGTGTATGATTTGCCGTGCTGTGACAATGTATCTTCTCAGGCACTGGAGATAATAAATTTAACTTTATGTAAGACAGGGCAAATTGATACCATAATCGTTATGTAAGAACCTATCGTTTCGTGTGAATTATTACGAACAGTGGCTTACTAGTGATGCAAAATGAGAATACATTTCAGCGTTCTCTATACATCCTTAAGAGAGGCACAAAATGTGTATGTAGCGGATAACATGCACAACAAGCAGTCCGAACTTTCTCTGGTTAACTTGCATATTTGATGGATTTGGCTTTTACTTTTATAATTACTTACTGAAAGGAGAAATTCAGAAAGTCCCATTCATGTGGGAAGGAGCCCTATCAAGAAAAATCGCGAATGGGTCCTCATTGCTTACTTTTTAGAGATATAAAGATCCCTCATAGTTGCACAAGTCTGAGAACCATCACAAAACGCAGAAAGCCGCTGTTCTATGCGTATTGTGCGCAAAAAATACGATTAAATATGAATTTCTACATTCCACTTTTAGCCGATGACTGCATGTTTTCCGCATCCGGCTAATTCGTTCTTCGTTTTCTTGAAAGCAGTAAACGATTACTTTAACCAGGAAGTTCACTGCTTGTGAGTTACATGTACAAAATGTCCTCTGACAACTAATAAACGAGTCATTACTAAGCTTTCGCAACTGCTCTTACCCCACAGCAAATCACATGGACAGAGATTAAAGTAACTATTTTATTTCACAGTTTTCAAGGGAGACGAGGACTGAGTCAGGTGAAATGCCGGGTTCTGGAAACATCAGTTCATTTTTATCATCCGTCTTGAGTGTACCATAGAACTGGCAGCGTGTATATGTTGGAATTTCGAGTAGATCTTTTGCTGGAATTTGCGATTTTGGTTTCACAAAACTTGTTCCTGCTGCCGTTGTCAGCGGCGTCCTTGTGCGCGCCGCTGGAAACCTCTGCGTCAGCTCCCCAGCCACGGAGGGTTCGCAGACGTAATTGAGTGTTGTCATTGAAGCGGTGCGTACACCGCGATTTAACAGCCTGTTTGTTGAAATGCAGACGGAAAAACAGGGATAGACAAGTCCAATGGTTAATATCTCCAGAAGGTTCGTGATCTTCTCGGTGATATCATACCGACTTGACGAGTCAGGGGACATCTGTGATTTGGAGAGGTCAGAAAGGTCTGGTACGTCTGCACCGACTGCAAGGGATGTCAGCATGATTCGAAGACCCGAAACTACCAGTCCGGCTACACAAAAGCTGGCTAGAACTGTCAGTGATTGGGGAGAACCGAGCATTCCCAAGGCTATGCTGCCGTAATTGGGATGTCCGGCAAGCCGGCGGCCTTGAAGGTCTTGTCGGCTATCACAGTTGGTGCTTTGAATGACAGAATTCACAGTAGTGGGTCCCTCAAGGGAACTGAGGGGTTTTGCATTCTCGGCTATAGACGGGGGCAGGCCGTTCGTGGTGTCGTAGAGTAGCACTGTAGGTTGTTTAGCAGGACCACTCTTCTGCCGTCTTTGTGCAGCGGCGAGGCAAAGTACAGACGCCGGGAAAACGCAGAGGAGAGGGACGGTGTATAGAATGGCCTCTACCAGTCTGTACGTACTGTTTCCTATGCGCGCGCACTGTTCCTCCGCACGCATCCGCTGCACCATCTTACCTAAGCCTTCATTCTCCTGACTAACTGATGAAGTATGCTTTGCGTACTCGCTGAGGTAGTTTGGAAGCGATTTGTCGAGGAGCATGACGTGCAGAAGACGAGCAGTCAGGCTGAAGAACCAAGGGCACACGTGGAGGACGATTGCGTAAGTTGTCTGACGTCTCCCACTACGTAGGCATTTACACAGACAGAGGAGAACGCGGCTCCTATGGGCGACATTTAAAAGAAGCAGAAAAAGTAGAGAAAGTAGGAGGATAGACCAGAAAACGGAGACAACCAAATCCACCAGCAGGCTGCCCAGCACACAGACTATGCGTTGTTTGCATACTGGAGTGGAGGGAACCTCAATCAGGAAATTCCAGACTTCTCCGTGCAGGACTGTGTGTAAGCACATGTTGAGAAGGAAGAAAACTATCACAGCAAGTGTGGCATGAATGTGCAGGGTCAGGTAGACGTCAGCCATCCGTTCCAAAAGTTGAGCTTTGCACTGCAGCTTGTCGACGCTGTCAGGGCACGTATGCGGCAGGTATTTAGCGCCACCAGACTGCGCTGACAAGCAGAGGCTGCGCTTTAGGAAAAACATCCGAAAAACCCAAATGCTATTGAGAACAATGAAAATGCAGCCTAGGACAGCAATCAGAATAGGCCCATGGATCAGGTGACTGGCAAAGATGTTTGTTTCAGGACAGAGAAAAGGACCGCGGTCGGTGTCCACAATTGCCGACTTTCCTTCGATAGACTTGGGTGTATGCATCCGGTGGGCAGCATCGAAGACTTCTGCCACAGGCGCATCGGCCGATAAATGCCAATAACTTGTAAAATTTTCCTTTCCGATTAGGGTGGTGTTGAAGAGCGTCCGATTTCGCGCAAAGGACTCACCCTGAGGCCAGTCGCTGTCAGAAAGCAAACGCTGGATATCGTTACGAAGGGTCCTCTGCTCCAGATCGCGGCCCCCTTCATTCTGTTCAGGATGTTGGAGGTGCGCGGCGCACGCAAATGACTTTGCACAGACAAGGCAAACAGCGATGACGCCGCATAACTTGGTCACGTGTTCAAACAAGCACCAGCCGCGAATTTCGACAAACATGGCATAATGTGTGCGATGGGGCGGTCAGGCCAGTTTTCACGGGTCGACAGCCTGTGCGGTTATCAGAAGACCAAAACAATTTCTCGATAAGCAAAAAGCGGGTGCAAATACTTACTAAGCCGCTGTTGCCCAATAAGCTTTCAGCTACCTACGCCAATCAGATTTCAATAAAACTGGAAAAAATACTCAGTGGCCGCCAGGGTTTAGAACTTCCGAACGCAAACGAATCCTCGGCGGTAGGAATTATTTTGGCTTCACAGTAAATGTTACAGGAATTTTCGACGAGATACTTTCAAAATTAAACTGGGAAACATAAAAGTTTCAGTGAGGGCCTGCAAAATTCTGACAAATGTCTCGATAATATTGATAACAGTAAGCCGTGCCTCTTTCCCTGAAATTTCCATCGCGTTGCGCTTTCCTGCATAATGTCGTCAAATATCACGCCATTTCGCTCAGTGTGAAGAGGAACTAGTTCTTGATTTTATTTTTTAAAAGTAGACACTTGGATAAACATACGCCATTGATGACTCCTCGTCATGCCGATTTTACTCTTCAACTGTCCTCAGTAGTAGCACAAAATTTGACGTTTTGTATATGCTGTGCAGATTCCGAGGAAGAAAAAGAGATGAGACGAAATTCAGCAAAATGGTCCTAGCAAAAAAAGCAACTCTCGTGTGGTTTCATCGGAGTACGTGTGCGCCGTCGGTCGCAAGTCCCCAGCTGGGTAACTTGAGATCCTCGTTAGGATAGCCTCCGCAAAATATTTGCTTGCACGCATAGGACCGACTTGAGAGGAAAATTTAAAGAGTTTATTTGCCTTTGTGAACCATCCTTTGTCTCTAGCCGAGTACTACAAAATGTGCTGTTCCGACCACACCTTCCGTCAGTGGGTGCCTCTGCTGACTGATCTGTGGCGATGCCTCTTTCATAGAATTTTATAAACTAAAATGTATTGTTTTATTTCACGGAGTTTATAGATCAAATACATCTGCCAAAACATCTATGAATTACGTGAGCCCGGTAGTCATCCGGTGGATTCTAGGTCGGTTACTTAGGAAGTCCTGCCTGGGCAGTCACCGTACTGTATCAGATTTGGTTGAATCCGGGCGTTGTAGTAGGTCAGGCGGGTAACTTGACCCAAATGGGATTAAACTCGCGTCGTCCGGCGGGACCTCGTAGCTTAAGTGGTTAGAGCGTTGGCTGTACTGATGTCTTCCGCTTACTACGTGGGTTCGAATTCCACCGAGGCGCTGAGTTTTTCCAACATGAGTCATTATGAATAATTTAAAAGTCTGCCAAGTCATCCACCATATAAATAAAATTTCAATCAACATAAATTCTGAGAGCCATTCAGTTGACCGTTAATAAGCCTCTCGTGTGATTAATTCATTTGGTAAAAAAGCAGACCTATGGTCGGAATATGTGATTTATGTATCCAAAATCTTGTTTGCGCAACCCACGTGCCATAGGCTCATATCCATGCATGAGATTCTCCTTTGCGTGAAATCAGGTAGCCAAAAGCGCTCGTTGAATTGTCAAAGCGCCCATATGCTTCTCCTGGTGAATTTTTCTTCTTTTTGAGTCGCCGAGTTCTCCATAACCATTTGTTTTCCTGCAGTAGGTGGTATAAATCACAAACGTTCGTGATTTACATTTACGTGAGAAGTGTGCCATTTATTTGTTGTTGTCATTTGAGTTTATTGAATTGATTTGAGGCGAAGAAGGTATAGCCATATCTATTAACTTTAAACCGGTCGGATCGAAAAATGAACGGACATTTCCCCGTTCTTATTTAATGAAGACTTGTACTCGAATCCGTTAATAAGTAGCAAGCATAAGCTAGACTAATATAATCGCTGTACAATTTTAGCTTTTTTCGGGGCCCTATGGACGGTTAATCAGTTTGAGTAACTGGTTCTAATAAAAGCATGTTAGCTGGTCTTTCCGCTTGGTTAATTGCTTTTGCCTACTCCATATTAAATCCTGCATAGCGATGATGTTTCACAAATACTGAAATCTAATAAAACAAATAGCTTTAGTAATTCGCTAGATGTCATTTTCCGCTGAAGAAAGGAGTTGCATCAAGAACCGGTGTGCATTCTGTCTGGGTTTTTATCTAATATCTGTTCTACGATAATAATAAATTAATTAGCATTTATAAATTGAGGATTACTAATGTACAGCATATGAGAATTGTGTTACTATTCCGTCAAGGGTGATAGATTTTATACAAAACATTCATATCTATCTCCGGACCGAATCGCAGAAGATTTCCACCAAAACTTCCATTCCGTCTTCGCAGATCAATTTGAATGAAAATTTAAATTATTTAACAAACAACTATGTAGGCCGTTTCAAAGCTATGCACGACATTTTTAGATCTTAAATAGTGAATGTATGTTTGTGATGTAAGTGCGGTCTTACTTTGAAATAAGTAAACATGTCTCAGTTATACTCTTGCGTTATCGAGCATCACATACAAAAGGTAAGCCTTCGCCTAAATCTGCCACAGTGTTTGATACGGAACTCCAGTTGCCTTAAAAAAAACTGTTGAAGGGAAGGGTTTGGCTTCGGTTGGCCAAGCAACTCTTAAACAACATTAAGACAGAAATGTCGCACCTCGATATGACAGTAGGAAAAACTCAAGTTCAAGGTGATTGCTAGGATACCAGCCGGAACACATTCTTATCAGTTCGAGCTTTTAAACCCTAACTGAGAGTCGCGACAAGAGCAGCCATAGCATCACCAATAAAAGTGAACTACAAATCGCAGACGATTAAAAAATAAGGTGGTGGAGTTGATAGTGTAGGACTGAGTTCTCGCCAAGAGCCCAGGTTCCAGTCAACTCATAATCGGTCCAGACTTTCAGTGAAGGCTGTTTTAGAGACATAACATAATCATTCTCCCGTGACACACTAGATTCGATTTTACTGGTGCAAGCTGCCAGGGGATAATTTTTTAAGTGTAGCATAGTGATTCATTTCGTCTAATCGTGTTTATTTTACTAAGTCTCTTTAGTTTAAAATCATAAAAACGCCAAAACAAAGAACTTTCTAAATTTAGATGCACGCAAAACGGTGCGGTTTCGGCTGACAAAAAATGTTTTATCCTATTCAGATGAAAAGTACTCTAGCCATGGCTATGAACAAGTTAAAACCCTGACTGTGCTGATATACGTGTCTCAGTCAAACTTTGTACAACCCAATAGTCGTGCTGTCAATAAATTTACGACAATGGTTCTGAATTTCTGATTAAACTAATTATTTTTTGAATGATATGCACACTTCGGGTAATCTGAAGTCTAGGTGGCTTGTGTTAAGCTTTCGGATATAAAACAGGGACAGGCGTCCGGATTTGAGATTAACCTAATGCGTCGATGGGTATCCTCGAAAGTTTCCTCGAAAATACTCGGACGTCGTAAGTGAAGGAGAACAATGACATTGCTGCTAACAACGAAATCCCGCAGTTATCAAAAAACAGGCAATGCAATGGGTGAAATTAAAATTTACTCAAATACACATGGAGAGGGGAAAAATTACGAAACACTCGTCTACACAGTGCATATATTTAAATCATTAAACGACCAGCAGACAGAATAGATAAATCCGATTTCTTTATGAGAATACTCGGAAACAGAAAGGCCGACAAGAACTCATGTTATTGTTTTTTGTGTCATATCAAGTTTATTAGGTTACCTCCCTTACTTACATTTGAAAAAGTCAAATATGCCTTCTGCGTTTAAGGTATTGTTTAGGGGACGCCTGGCTTCCCAATGCCTAGAAAGAATTCTTGCTTTTGATTTATTTAAAGACTAAACATGCTCACTTATAATCAAAGATTGGAGCAAAATATCTGTGTTTTACTTTAAATTTACAGGAGTTTTTTTATTTTTTTACTGATATCGGTTTCTTCACTAACTCCCTGATATGTACGGCCGACCATGATTTTTATGAAAGCACATTTTACGGTTTATGCAGCCATTCTTATTTTTTGGGCTGGTATCTCTTTAGTGCTTCTTTATCTTGAATGGAAGAGACTCACTACACTGCAACTCCCATGATCCACATTTTACTTTTCGGGTTGATTGCCAACAACAGACCGTTTTTTGCTTGTTTTGTTTTTGCTGAACTGAAAATGCTCATTAGATAGGCAGTAGAAGACGCTAGCTAGCATTTTTACGCAAATTAGTCAAGTCATGACAAATTGCATCTACAGAGTCACCATCAGTGGATTTTGCTAATATTTGTCAAAAATTACAACGCGATGCACTCCAAAAGTGCTTTCACAAAGTACGTATTTTTTAAAAAAATATTCCGACTCGTTTCGTTTTCCTAATGGCATCCTTGTGTTGCCCTAATTCCAATAATTTTTAGGGATGTTGCTACCTTATTTTTCTTTTTTTGACTTGCTGAAAAGCCACACGCTATCTTTCTAAAATCATTGACAACAACATGCAATAGTCGCCGAGCGTTTATGTGTCTTAAGCGTTCTTATCACACAAGAAAAGATGTGATTGGGTGGGTGCTTACCTTGGCGTTTGCATTATATTTGTCAGCCGTAATACCAGCTTAATTTGCTTGTATTCGCGTGCATTTATTTAGCGACCCTTAAGCAAAAAATAAAGGCGTCTCCAAAATCTTCCATACATTATAGCAACATGCGTTAACGTACGTAAAATAATGGGCGGATAGAGGTTTCTTCTAAAAAAATCGAAACGCGCGCATTTTCTGTCGGGCAATACCCGGCCAATTTAAATAAAAACAAATTAACGTAATGGCAAATTCATGTTTATGCTAAAAAGTAAGAACGATTTTTATCAAACATTTTTTCGCAGTTTGAGGTTAACTAGAAACTGTAGTTCCTCTTATTTTGATCCTTGTTGACATTAATCAGATTCCTGTGAAGGCGGATGACACGTCGGAGTTATGTTTATATCCATAGTCTTAGATACGATTGCATCAATCAAGCAAAATAAGTTATATGTGTACCTGTAGGTGACAACCACATGCTCGCCTGAATTTGATTAAATTGGAGTTTAAAATTCCCACACTTTTCTTCTAAAACAAATAACATGCATCTCCAAGTCTAGGTAACGCAAGAAAGTAAGAAGACTGTATAGACCTTCAGTACTAACACCAAGGCTGTATAATGAGGAAGTGGCAAAGATCCAGAAAATATAGTAGTCAAATGGATGAGTTGTCTATTTCTTCCCAGTCGGCCGATGTGGACAACTTTAAAATATTGCTGTTGTTCTACAATAAAATTCGTTTTCTTAATACCAGCTCTGTGGTTTCGTCTAGGAATACTCACTCTGATGCTGCTCAATCTGTGTGCAAATTTAAGCTTAATATTTGCAATCTTTTAAACGACTGGCATTGACAGTAGCAACAAGGAATGGACAAAATTACAGGCCCTACACATTGCCACAAATTCCGTGCATTCTCCGTATATTTTTCATTTAGAATAATTGTCGGTCCTCTTTATTACTCCAGTAATTTGTCTCGATTTTTCAATCGCTTGTTAAGTCACAAATGAAAATAAATGCAACGAGAAAAAAATTTAAACTAGGTTACTCGGAGATTATACTTTGAAAACGTCGGAAATCCGCTTTAGAAAAAGATTCAGACATCGGACCGAGCGCTTATCATTGTTGAAAATCAGTCGACCATATGTGGGGGTGTCATCACGGTGCTTATCGGCGGGTGATCTTTTGATAGTAGTGTTTATTAAAGACACTTCAATGAGTGCCGCAGTGTCTAAAATGCGCCTTTGTCAAAGCGCTCTGCCCACCATATGTGTTTTTTTAAAGTATGCAAAAGATCGCATCGCTCCAGCTGCGCCTACCACAAACATCGAGATCGTCACCAGGCAATGCTCCCCTTGAGCTAATTTTAAAGTTCTATAACTTTTATCAGCAACTGTGTGTCTTGCTTTCAATGCATTCACATGTTATTTGGCTAGCAAACGATCTGATAATTTCGTCTTTGTTATGGTACTAATGCGTCTAGACCTCATGTTCAGCAATATGAAAACTTGCTGTCTCGGCGCCGAGGAGGGGCACCCGCGTTGGCTACAGGACACTATACATGCTAGTCTTCATGTATTTTCCTGCCTTGAAAACGCAATATCTATTGCTAAAGTTTGCGGGATCTGTCATAACACTGCGTCTGCTTTAATGTCGGTTTTAAAAGATTTATGTTGAATTTAGCACTTTAACGCAGTTTGTTTTGTGGACGGACATTTCATTCAATAAATACTGTTTAAAAAGACAGTTTAAGTTTGCACGTTTGATTTAAACTTTTACCGCTGGGGGTTCAGAGATATACAACTAACCGCTGTCGACTGAGTTTTCTTTGTTAGACACGGTAGTCTTAGCTTAAGCAATCCTGTTATTTAGATTAAGATTTGGAAACTTATAAATCAAACGCCCTACAGCTGCGATTAGAGGCAGGCAGCGTCGCTCGTCTGGCCGTAATGTTTAAAGAAACATGATTTTTATCGTCCGCCGGTCGGATTATGGTACGTCTACTCGCCATTTTACTTAAAGACCTCGTGGATAGACACAGAGGAAAGCAAGCGGCAAAACCGCTAACATTTGAATTACAATTTCTGGCATTTGTTAACCGATGACAGCCGGCAATACCGAATCCTAGGCCTGCATAACCTGGGGTTAGAGTCCCAATCCCCAGTCATTATGCTTTCTTGGCCGTAGCGAATGTGCTTTAAGCTAATAAATGTCAGCTTGAAAACTTTATATACATTTAGATCGAATATGTGAAAGTGTGTTACCAAGAATTTGCTCCAGGTTTTTACAATAATGTCTGAATTAATAAAAAGGTCTGGCTTCTAAAACTGAATAAACTGGCGAACTGCGGAGGAAGAATGCTGGGGAGTATACTAAGCAGCCGAATCGCCGGTGGCTGTCTCATGTAGCAGCAAAAACCGACATAACATACGTCTGGAATTTTAGTAGGCATCCGTTTTGCACATATGCTACATTTATCCGTATTAATGTCTCGTTTTGTCGCCAATTCAGCAGTTTCACGATTAGGTCATGCATTAGGCAGTCGGGAAAAGGGCGACCAACCAATACAAGCCGTCCAAGAAGGGGGAATAAACGAAGCAGAAACAGATAGTCAGGTCAAGAGCAAACTGAAAAGTTTGATCAGATTAGTCAGACGGGGGGGTCGACTACGATGTTGACGACCGCATTATTCACATTCGAAATGCGCCAGCTGATTAGACTGACGATTGAGGCAAAACACGTTACGACTCAAGTCCTGCGATCATCAACTTTGGCCTATAGTACTTTCCAAAGTCAACCGCTCTGTCAACCGCCACATCAATTTGCCTCCCCCCATCTGACGAACCTTCTTAGCGGGGGACAGTCACGGCGCGGGACAATCGGGGCCGTCAGTCATCTCCGCGGCCGACGGGGGCGATTCAGGTCACGGTGACATGCGGGTTGGATGCAGCCACACAGGCGGCATTGGCGGATCACACATTGGACAAAGGGCGCCATTATAAGGGGAGCTGTGCACAGGACTTCCCAGTCTCTGAAGATGGGTAGACGAATAAACTACTCGAAACGTCAGTCCTCAAATAAACCCCTCCCGGTGAACGCCCCCTCGTCTTTTGATATGCCACCTGGGAATGGCATTTTCACAACTATTGACTTTCCGAAGTCCCTCGTCCTAAAACCCTTTATGTTTCGCATTTAATTCGTATCTTCCATAAGTGTTCCGCGAAAGGTCCACGTTCAGCAAATTGTCATCAGTAGAAGACTAGGTGGAGACGTTCCGATGTCTTTTAGAGCTCTGTTCAAAAGAACAGAAATAGTCCGCGACACAGGAACGGCCAACTAAACATTCATGCCTAGAGAATGTGTACAGGGATTATGTGGGTAACTTAGACAGGGAGATTGGGAAAGAGACTGTTTTGCAAATGACCGCAGAGTGTATGTCCTTACGGTCTGAAGCTGTCCTAGAACGCCGGAAGCACCAGTTGATGGTCTTACGTCGAACGCGCAGCGTCCTTTCATGCCGCCGGTAGGTGGATACGTCGATTTTCCCTTGGGTCAGCAGGGATAGAAGGCGAGGCTTCGCAGCCACATAAATGAAGAGCTTTACGCGTAACCAACACAGCTTGAATCTGTGATGAATGATGCGACATGCAAAGAGGCTACTCAAAGAACATGCCAAAGACACTTACAGTGCGAGATCGATCTCATGAAATGTTTACCGAAATTCTGAAATTCGTTTTTGATTAGGAAGGATTACTTAGGTGGGGTTGTAATATTGATTAGCGTGCCGCATAATCCTATAGTATTTCGGACTGGCCAGGATGTCGGCCTTTATATTCACTCCTTCTGGACCTCCTGAAAAAATCGTACTCGGTAAACAAATGATCATTTTAGTAGCATGCATTTTTTCCTATCGATTTTTAATGGTCTTATAAATTCAAATATATTTTATAGAAAACGTGCACAAAAATAATCTTTATTTTACTCATTTGGTAGAAAATAGCCTTTTCTTTGCATTGTTTGCACAAAGAAAGTGTATACTTAGGTTTTAAAAAAGTTTCTAATTATGAGATATTTAAGACCGTGCGATTTCCATACACACAAACCGCACATGTCCGTTCACCATTGCTTTACATGAAATGTACAATACAGTTCGGATCCATTGCGAAATTTCGTGAACTCTATGTAGTATCTTCTTAAAGACATAGAGAAATATATTATCTTTTTTACGGGAAATTATGCACCTTGTTGCATGAAATCGTTGAACACTGATTCAATGGCAGACCAGGCTCAAAAATATTCGGAGATTGAGAATCTTTTTTAAAACCTAAATATAATTTTTTTTCGTGCGTAAAATGCAGAGGTAGTGTTATTTTCTATCAAATTAGTAAAAGGAAGCTTATTTTGTGCACGTTTTTATAACATATATTTGAATTTATAAGACAATCGAAAATCCATAGGAAAAATGCATGATAATTAAAGACTGGGTAGCGCGAGATCCGTGGATAAGGATGATCCGGTTCACACAGATATTCGCTTCATGAGCACTGTATGCAATTGCCCTCATATTATCGACTTCAAATTTGCAAAAATGTCCACTAAACAGTCTAAATGACGCCCGGAGTGAACGTTTAAGAAGGTGCCTAAATCAAACTGTACAGCGCAACATTCCGGTAAATCACGCCCCCAAACCATTATTAACTAGTCCCACCCAATATGGGGCGGGTAAGGACGAACTGCCAGCCAAATGACCTCAGTGTGTATTTACTCATCCACCTTCTCTTGTGAGGCAGAACGAGTCGGCGTTTGCCTAAAAGAATAAGAAAAACATATTTGACTACGGTCAGGAATGGGTGAAATAAAGACCATTACCATCCCTGGTCTCACGCACATGGCAGATACAGACTAACGTGTAGATGCTTGGGAGGTTTTCCGCAGGATTTAGAAGGCTCCGTTAAGCTATGCAAAAACAATTGGAGAGCATCAGGCGTTATAACAGAGAAGGCTGCAATTCAGTTACTCAAACTGGGCTTGCTCGTACAGAAGATCCTCAAACAGGCTTCATATCTCCCATGGCTCAAAGCTAACAGGCCAGCCACCTATTCCTCTGTTTAACGTCAACCCGATGTTGTTTTTTTGTCACATAAACCCCAGCTACAGCATGATTTTTTAACTTGAACGCATCTTTCAGTCAGTTATTTCAGTAGCTATATAGATGTGCTATATTGATGTGCCATGTAGATGTGCTAACTCATGAAATGTCAACAAAAATTTCGAAATGCCTTCTAGTTTCGAAAAGATAAATTAAGTAGTGTTGTAAAACTAATCGTGATGCAGCATAAATCTATAATGGTCCAGTTACCTCGGGTTGTTGGCTTTCGAAATAACTTTTTTTCGGCTGCGTGCGAGATTTATACTCTGCTAAAAATGACCACTTAAGTAGTATGCAATTTTCTCATTGACTTCCGATGCCCTTGAAAATTCAATTACATTTCATGGAAAACATGCATAACAATATTAATTCTTTAACTTATTCGGTAGAATATCACGTCTGATTCCAATTTCATACTCAAAAAAGAGTATAGTTCGGTTTAAAAAGGTTTTTAATTGTGAGATTTTTTAATACCGTTAAATGGCCGTTCACGAAACGTCATGAATCTGCATTTACGAATGCAGCTTGTAAAGTTAACAATATTGCTCAAATCCACTGCTTAATTTTACGAACCTCATATGGTCTCCTCTTAAAACTGTCGAGATATGCATGGTTTTCTGTACACGGAAAATATGCAGCTTGTAGTTTTGAAACCCTGAATGCAAGTGTAACAGCAGGTCGGGTTCAATATTATTCGGGAATCCGAAAGGCTTTTTAAAACCAAATTAAACTCTTTCTTTGAGTATGAAATTGTAAGAAAAGGTGATTTTCTACCGAATAAGTAAAAGAATAAATATTTTTATGCATGTTTTCCATGAAATGTAATTGAATTTTCAAGGGCATCGAAAGTCAATGAGAAAATTGCATACTACTTAAGTGGTCATTTTTAGCAGAGTATAGGTCTTGCATGCAGCCGAAAATAAGTTATTTCGAAAGCCGACACCCTGAGGTAACTGGATCATTATAGATTTATGCTGCATCATGATTAGTTTTACAACAATATTTAATTTATCTTTTCGAAACGAGAACGTATTTCGAAATTTTGGTTGACATTTCATGAGTTAGCACATCTACTGTAACTGTGTCAGCCTGAGAAGAATTTGTCGAAGGCAGACTTAAGCGCGTCAAATTGCCTTTTGAATATGCTGGTCTATTAATTCTGAATTATCTGAATTGTGCTGGCGCTCGCCTAGCATCCTAGGAAAAATTAACGCTACGAAGCGACACAGAAGATCGTGCAGCTGAAAACGTCGCTCCTTAACGCTATGTAAACTACTCGATGGTGTGTCGCTGCTTTACGGATCGCATCTGGTTTTCATAAGACAAACATTCCTCTGTCCGCAATTACTTAAAAGCTTATTTAAGCCAGTCGGTAGTCCATTAATAATGCTCCTGAGGGTAATTTTAGTTCTTTGCAAATAAAATTGACCTCTATGATTTTATGCACTAAGTTAATTCAAATTTTTCCTTAAAGTGCGTTCCCTCTACATAATCGATGCTCAAATATATGAGTGATATAACTGTTAAGCCTACAGCATTATCTTGGCGATCAGTGCGAGTTACTGAATAACTTAGTCCTTCCGCCCTTGGATTTCTCCCATAAGACGTCGTCAGAATAAGGTCAGCTATTAAATCGCACCGAGTTGTGAGCATTTGGATGTGATCTGGCCAAAACGAATCCGGCTTTTAGGGTAAGGCAACTACTCAGATTATTCTACTTCGATTTCGTTTAGATCAACAGTTAAAATAGGTGCCACCATGATGTTGTGACAAAAGATTACAGATTTTTGTGACTGGGATGAGTTAAAGGTTAAATAAAATTGCTTCGGGAATTCTAAACTGCGGTTCCGATTACGAGTCAATACTTTAATTGGGTTGTAATTCTGCAATATTTCAGACTATCAAACCACACTCGGCCAAGGACGACCACCTCAGTAACAACATTTGTTCAATTGTTTTTCGATGCTTTAATAACTTCAAATATATTTTATAGAAACAATGCATAAAAATACTATTACTTCTATTCATTTTATATCAAATAACTTTTCTTGGAATTGGATACTTTAAGAAAGAATATATTTGGCTTTAAAACATTTTCAGATTTGAGTTTTCAGTCATTTTGCTGCATCTGTTCCTATAGCATCTTATTCACCCGTTCATCAGTGCTTATCGTGAAGTATGCAATGTGATCTACATTTATTGTAAATTGCCTGATCCGTATTTGATAGCTCCCCAATGGCATAAAAGAACATATGATTATCCATATGCTGGAAGTTAACGGCTTGTAGCCTGAGAATTTCAAACGCAAATGCAACTGCAAACAGAGTGCAAGATTATTAGGGAATCGTTAAACATGTTTTAGGTTAAAAGAAAAGTTTCCTAAAGTACACAAAGCATTACAGAGTATGAATTCCCTTTAGATGATTTTCCAGGCCCATGTCTATTATTGACAAAAGTAATCAAGTCGTGTTCAAGGCTGTCAAAAGACTTCAGTTACCATCTTATGCGCCCTAATGCACATTTTGAATTGTTCAAGGGTTTTAAAAAACTTGTGGGTCTAGGGTTTTCTCCAAAAAACTGCATGGTGTGCCAAAATGGTTCAATAGTTGCATAGGTTGGGTAAGTTCCTGGCTCGATATAATTGGCTGCAGGTACATTGGGAATGCACTCTGAGTGCTTAATTGCTTAAAGTGTAAACAACCAAATATCAAAAGATATTTCGCTGTAAGTGCATTTTTTTACTACAGGTGATCGCGAAGTATTTATTTTTAGAGTTGAGAACTTCACATCTATTGTCAGGGAAAATACTAGTTCCAAAATACTTCTTCTGGTCTACACTTGAAGTTTTGGGCGTAAAATGTTCTAATTTTCTTGGAACTCTAACAGGCTGGAAAAATAAAACGGTTTTTTGCTGTGAATGATAAATTTCATCCCAAACATTATTGCCAAAATTTAGAGGAAAAAAAAAGAATTTTGCACTGATCGATTAACTTCCTATTCTTTTGCTTATTCTGTAGACATTGGAGGGTTTCCATTATTAGCTAACTTACAAGTAAAATCATTATACGTTTCCTATTAGTACTAAGACGGTATAACCCCAATCTCTGCCAAAATTGATGTAAGTCTACAATATAAGGCAATTACCAGGACATTTTAAATGACAGTTGCATTGAGTAGGTTACTTCTTTAACAGTCGGCAAAATACTATGCTGTGTAAATTCATTTATAAAATGCCATATCAAGGTACTTTTAAATTAAAGGATATCTCAAAAAACGTAACTCAAATTACAAAAATTCCGGGGTCGTTTAAAAAACAACTATTAATTCGTAATGGCTAATTTCGAGTTCTGATCATTTTAAACCAAACGACTGATAAATCCTGATGGGCGTTAAGCATTCATCGATGTTAACGCACAGCATATCAATTTTAATAATGTGGACATAAAATGTAAAAATCGTCACTAACGCTTACCTACCAACAACTCAACCTCACTATTAAAGCTAACAGCTGCAAATTCCAGCAGTTGAACAGGCGTAACTGCTTGGTAGCATTTCGCTTCCGGAATCCACTCTGCTCCCGTAAAAAACCAGTTGGTTTTGCTAGTCCCTTCTATCATCTGGAGCACAAACCTGCTTCACCGGAATAAATGGTGCTGGTTCGCTTCCTGCCAGTCGTTCTCATTGTTTTTGGAAGCGACAGTGCACATCCCCTGGACTGACTGAAGTGAACGTCGGCACGTTTAAACCACAATGGCAATGCCATTCAAATATACTTACATTGTAGAATGATATGAGCGATAAAGACAAGGGAGACTGGAAGCTCTTTATGATCGAACTTACTCGTTCCGTTGTGCCTCTCTCGAGCTCAACCAGCAGCCGCACAGCGGCACATGATATAGGCAGTACTTTATTACGGGCAAAGAGCAGGGAGACTGAAAGAGCCATTTCTGGCTTAATAGTCGTCTTTAGCCAGTCATACTCAACCCCGAAGTGTGGAACACCCGAGGCTCGAACTCGCGACCTGTTAGTTAGAATTCCACGCCTCCAACCGCTGAGCCACCGGGCCCTTGCCCTGAGAGTTTTGATCGGGAATATACAATGGGCAACGGGTTCGTGGCTCAGTGGTTAGAGGTGTGGACTTCTAACAAACAGGTCACGAGTTCGAGCCTCGAGTGTTCCACACTTCGGGGTTGGGTATGACTGGCTGGCGACGGCTAATGGGCCAGAAATGGCCATTCCAGTCTCCCTTGTCTTTGTCGGCAATATCATTCTGCCTATATCATGCGCCGCTGTGCGGCTGACGATTGTGCTCGAGAGAGAGACCATAAGGCACAACGGAACGAGTGAGTTCTGCAAGAACTATCGGTGAGCGCCCCCTACCATTATACTTGCACTGTCTCTGCTGCAGCTGGCCTTCCATTGGGCGACTTTAAAGTGAACCGAGCCAGACCTTCATCGTTTGGTTCCAATTCTGTGGAGTGTTTGGGGGAAAGCTGGCCTTACTTAGGTTGCCTGCATACCCTGCCTCTGATCTTATGCTGGTGAAATATGTTTTATTTGAAATACAATGACTACTGACCACTTTTCTTTCTCCAGAGTCTGAAAAGTACTGAGTCAAATAAAGAATCTGCTTAACGAGGTCATCGAAAGCGCGTTTTTCCAGATGAAGGGAAGACGACCAAATCGGCGGTTTATATGATAATGATTTTCCTTTGAAACATTACTATATATGCAGAGTAACATCGCCGACAAATACAAGGGAGACTAGAATAGTCAGTTTGGGCTTATTAGCCGTCGTCAGCCTGCCATATCCACTTCCGAGATGTGGAACACCTGGAGCTGCATTCCGTGAACTTATGGCTAGAAGTCTGACGCTCCTAACTACTGAGTCACCGGCTCGCTGTCTCATGGGTTACGATTGGAAATATACAGTGGTAGAAGACGCCGAGCCAACAGGTTGCAGGATCAGACCCCAGGTGTTTCACACCTCGGGGTTTTGTATGACTGGCTGACAGCGTCTTATAAGCGGGAAATGGTCATTCTATTCTCCCTTGTCTTTGTTTGTGATGTTACTCTGCCCATATTATGCACCGCTGTGCGGCTGCTGGATTTGCTCGATAGAGGACCCAAAGGCACAACGGGACGAGGAAGTTCCGTTACACGATCGATGGCGCTTAGTTTGGCTGCCTGCATACCCTGCCTCTGATCCTATGCTAGTGAAATAGGTTTTTTTTAAAACGTTACCACTGACCACTTTTCGTTCTCCAGAGTCTGACAAGTACTGAGTCAAATAAAGAATCTGCTTAACGAGGTCATCAAAAGCGCGCTTTTCTAGGTGAAGGCAAGAGGACCAAATCGGCGATTTGGATAAAATTGATTGTCCTTTGAATCATTACTATCTATGCAGAGTAACATTAACTACAAAAACAAGGCAGACTAGGATGGTCATTTCGGACTTATTAGCTGTCGTCAGCCTGCCATGTCCACTTGCGAGATGTGGAACAGCTGGGACTGCATTCCGTGACCATATGGCTAGAAGTCTAACGCCCCTAATCACTGAGTCACCTGCTTGATGTCCTGTCGGTTACGATCGGAAATATACGGTGGTAGAGGACACCAAACCAACAGGTTGCAGGATCGAACCCCAGGTGTTTCACACCTCGGGGTTATGTATGACTGGCTGACGACGGCTAATAGGCCGTAAATGGCCATTCTATTCTCCCTCGTCTTTGTTGGTGATGTTACACTGCCCATATTAAGCGCCGATATGCGGCTGCTGGATTTGCCCGATAGAGGGCCGCAAGGTACAACGGGACGAGTAAGTTCCGATACACGATCGGCTAGCGCCCCTCTACCACATTATCACCTATTTTGAATAGGTTCTTTCTGCAGGCCAGAACATCTACAGATGCAACAGTGCGTTGCAAAATCGAGTTCGGTCTAAACTAAAATCCATAAAATTATAAACTCTTGTTTGGATGATACAATTTTTGATACCACGTTATTATGCCGTAAGACAGTTTTGCTTTCGGAATAAACACCTATTTGAGGAAATTTAAGATAGGCTCTAAAGCGAAGGCAAAATCACCTGAGATTTAATTAACGAGTATAAGTATTCAATCTGCATGTCTTGGCATCTTATGTGCACTCCTACTTCCATTACTTGACGGAAACGAGTGGTCGCTGTAGTTTCAGTACCGTCTCAGCCCTCACTAGACTTATACAGCCAAACGTACTTGACGAGAGCCTTTGCGAGAAATATGTTCACGGTGAAGATGTGAACTTGTTTATCTTAGAAAAAGAGAACATACGCGTCGATACAAGCAAATCTGCCAGTTCCAGAGACTAGTTAATAAGAAAAAGAAGAAGCGGTCGCTGGAACAAGGGCTTTATTCGGCCAACGTTTCGGATTCTCACTTGAATTCATCATCCGAGACAGTGACAGAGACGGGCGATTCGTGCACAGGAAGTTGCAGTATTTATAGAATGCAGTCGCTGTGCTGTCGCATACCTATGGCAATAAAGCGCTCTCCCCCTCATCAAGAATTGTTGACCGCTGGTGCGCTAATTGCTTGATGGCCAGCATGCAAGTTATTAATTGCTGAAATCTAATCGCCCGTGTTGGACGCTAGCGTAATGATTGCTCGGCCATCTGGCTCACCGGCCTTCGCTCTCCGCAAGGGGTTAACTACTCTGGCCGTACTATGCCTCAACACGAAATATGCAGTGGGGATGTCGTCGCACTCGTTGATAGACTGAGGTCCCCTGAAGCATGACCCAAGCAACTCGCGGCTCACGTGATTATCCCCTCTCGCGAGAATTTCGGCCTGCAAATTCCTGTGCACGAATCACCCTTTTCTGTCACTGTCTGACTTGACAGGTTCAAGTGAGAATCCGGAATGTCAGGCGAACGGAGCCCTTGTCCCCGCGATGGATTCTGCTTCTTATTACTTAGTTCCTGCAACTCTCATCCTCGCTTGCATCGGCATGTTAGCCTTGTTGGTGTTGTGCGTTATACATCGTTCCATTACTTGACGGAAACGAGAGGTCGCTGTAGCTTCAGTACCGTCTCAGCCCTCACTAGCATTATACAGCCAAACGGACTTGAGGGGAGCTTTTGCTCGAAATACGCTCACGGTGAAGATGTGAACTTGTTTATCCCCCTCATCAAGAATTGTTGCCCGATGTTGCGCTAATGGCTTGGTGGCCGGCATGCAAGCTGCTAGTTACTAAAATCTCATCACCCGTGTTGGACGCTGGCGTGATGACTGCTCGGCCATCCGGCTCACCGGCCTGCGCGCTCCACGAGCGGTTAATTGCTTTGGCCAGCCTATGCCTCAACACGAAATATGGAGTGGGAATGTCGTTGCACTTTTTAATAGACTGAGGTCCCATGAACCATGACTCAAGCAACTCGCGGCTCACGCGATTATCCCCTCTCGAGAAAATTTCGGCCTCATCGAATCCGAATGTGTAGCCGTATCTCATCGAATGGGCCGAGACCTGAAAGTTGGCGTCATTTCTCAGCACTGCTGCCGCGTGTCCGGCAATTCGCGTCCGGAGCAGTCTTCCGGTTTCTCCGACGTAGTTGCTTTACCCGCAATTGCGCCTGATTCGATAGACGACAATAGATGTTTCTTGCCGTGGCAGTGGATCCTTCGGTCTCATCACCTGACGCCTCATGGTGGCCTCCGGTTTGTGTGCACATATGGATGGCGCGCATCGCCGCATAGACCTCCCGAAACAGGCAAGCCTTGTCTGCGGGGCGGAAATCACGACCAGTCAACAACCTGCGATTCGGAGTTTACCCAGCCGAGGAAATGAGGAGAGATCTGTAAGCAGACTGGTGTCGATCTGTGTCGGCTTTCCTATTATCAGAAGACGAGGTGGCGAGCATACGTAGCTTTCGATAAATTCTCGTCGGGCCAGTACAGGTATATGGGAACGGGGTAAAACATGTCAGCGATAAGAGAAATCGATAAAAAATTCGCCTTAAAACATAGGCAGGGTGTGGGAAAGTGGGGGAGGGGGTGAGTGATCATAGCAGTCAGTGTCAGGGGCGGGGTGAGAGCGGAAGGGCGCGGGGAGAGTTGCAGCGTTAGTCGACCTACCACAACTGTAGGCGCGGAGCTTGAACGTGGTTCTTCTGTGCGCATAAGATTGGCTTTCGCAACCTAGTGGCGGCCCCTTCTGCTGTTACTAACAGGCGCTGGCCTAGTATCTGAGGGACGCTCGATGACACCTTAAAAATCACACGAAACGCTACGCTAGGGTCCACACTATGCGCGAGAATAGCGCTGCTTAAGCTCCTCGTTTCGCCTTATCCCAGACATGTCGGGAGGTGTTCTGGTATTCTATTGGATAAGCGCCAACTCGTGTGACTAATTATCATTATTATTCAGTTAGTCATAAGCCCGATCTCCGGTTACAAGCTTGCCGAAGCCTGTCTGCTTGATGGAGACAACAACCTCCTGTTCTTACATTCCTAAAAGATAAAATTCTCAATCGGCAACGACGGAGAATGGCAAGAGGTGGGGACACTAACAAGACCCGACTCGAGGACGTTCCTTAGACCACGCTGGTGAAGTAATTCTGTCCATCGTCTGCACCCTGTGCATGTGAATGTTCCTGTAACAGGTCCCAGGTGGGAGTCATAGCTTTGATTAGCCGACTGACAACTGAAAAAGCCCAAAATAGCTCGGCACCGGGCTGCGCGCATTTCGCCTCCCCCCGGCTTTTTTGCTACCATAGTTTTTGTTTGTGTTTGGTATGTCAGGTGGTTGTTCGTACATGAAACCTGCCATTAAGTTCGAGTTAGCCTGCTTTGGGCGGCCCATTCCCCTGCGAAGAAATGCACAGCGAGCATACTTGGGTGGTGAGACATTGATGGACTTCACATGCGTGCAATGCTTAGAGGACCCGTTTGGTTGACGGCATCTGGGCACCAGATGCAATGTGTGTGTGTGCGTGCGTTCATGCCTGTGTTTCTGGGCCCAAATACTGGTCAGGACCGTGACCGGCGGACTGACGGCAGAATAAATCCGACACCAGTCCGTCCGTACCTTTGCAAAAAAAGAATAACCTGTTTTGTTTTTAGAGAGCTATGCGCTTTGCGAAATCTAGCCAATTGTACGGGCTGGGTATCGTTTTCTGCATTGCAGCATATGATAAAGGGCAGCAATTAAAGTATGATATACAGTGAGTGATTGATCTCATGAAATGTTGGTCGAAAACCTGAAATGCGTTTCTGATTAGAAGGAGCACCTAGGCGGGATTGTAATGCCGATTAACATGCGACATTATTTCGTAATATTTCGGACTCGGCATGATTTCAGCTTTCGAAAGCACGTCTTTTTGACCTCCTCTAGAAACTATACTTGGTATGAAATGGCTACGTATGTAGCGTGCATTTTTACACTGATTTACTGTGGTCATATAAATTCAAATATATTCTATAAAAAGCATGCACATAAATATGCTTTCCTTCAATCATTTGATAAAAATCACGTCATATTCACAATTCATACTCAAAGGCGGAGTATAATTAGGTTTTAAAAAAGCTATCTTATTGCCGAAAAATTTGGAGCCTGTTCAGTCGTTGCAGTAGCGTTTAGTGACTTCAGTCTACAAGGTGCATGGGCTCCGAGTAAAAATATCACATTTTCTTCTACGCCTTTAAAAGGATATCATATAGAGTCCATAAAATTTTAAAATTGATGCAGACTATTTTGTACATTTCATGAAAATCAATGGTAAACGGACAGCTACGATGCTGTACGAATAGGCATTGTACGGTCTTCAAAAGTCTCATAATAAGGAGCTTTTTAAAACCTAATTATAATTCTTTTTCGAGTATGAAAAATGAAAATGACGTGACTGCAGTTGCGAACAAAGCACCTTCGTCGGAGAAACCGGAAGACAGTTCCGAACGCGAATGGCCGAGTACGCTACAGCGCTGAGGAGAAATCACGCCAGCTCTCAAGTTGCGGCTCATTCGACGAGATCCGGCCACACATTCAAATTTGACGAGGCCAAAATTCTCGCAGGAGGTGACAACCGCGTTAGGCGGGAGCTACCTGAATCATGGTTTACTGACCCTCAGTCAATTAACAAGTGCAATGATCTTCCCCTTCCATACTCGGTGCTGAGACTTCGCCTAGGCAAATTAATTACGGTTTAAACAAGTTTTTAAATTGCCGAATAATTTGGAGCCTGATCATCCGTTGCGTTAGCGCTTAGTTGCTTAACTTTAGAAGGTGCATGCGTTCCGCGTAAAGAAAATCACATATTTTTCTATGCCATTAAAGAGAAATTGTACAGAGTCCATAAAATTTTGCAATGGATGCGGACCATGCTGTACATTTCATGAACAGCAATGGTAAACGGCCAGGTACCATGCTATGTGAATTGACATTTCGCTGTTTTAAAAATTCTCATAATTAGAAATTTTTTTAAAACCTTATTATAGTCCTTTCTTAAGTATAAAATATAAAGAAAACGTGATTCTCTATTGATTGAGCAAAAGAAAGCATATTTTGGTCTATGGTTTCTATAAAATATATTTGAATTTCCAAGACCATTGAAAATCAATGGGAAAAATGCATGCTACTTAAGCAGTCATTTTTTTACCGTGTACGCTTGCTACAGGAGATTGAAAAGAACTGCATTTAAAAGCAGACATCCTGCCGAGTCCGGAATGTTATAAGAGTTTACCGTAAGATAATCAGTATTACAACCGCTACCAAGTAATCTTTCCTAATCGAAAACGCATTTCAGAATTTCAGCCAACATTTCATGAGATAGGTCACTCACTGTAATAGTGGTTCGTCACACATATGATCGAACAGGCACCATCACTGACGAGGAATGATGCCAATTCTCAGGTCGCCGATCTCTCGACAGGATTCAACCATACCTGTAAGTTTATCGAGAAGAGATATCTCCCAGGATCAAACTATGGTTCTCCGGCTCGTCGTCGATCAAAGAGCACCATAGTCTCTTACTATGCGCTGTCGCTTTGCGTGGAGAAAATAATTAATTAAACGTCCGGACCGCGCAAAACCAACAGTTTCAGTAGCATCGAGTTAAATTGAGAGTTTTCATCGCATCAATTTCGAATCCTTAGGCATGAATGCAGGTTCTGCTAATTGTAGTGGGCGTGTGACACAACAGTGACTGTACTCCAGGCGTCTCCAGCGCATTCCTCTGCCATGGTCTCTGATGACGGCTTTGGGAAAGCAAACGAAACGTCAGGCCGATGAACTGTCTGCTTAGTTTGCTGTAGCTCATCTTTTCGCTTTTCTTGGCAATGGGATCTCCTTTCCGTAAATGCAGTAGCCCTGGAATCTGGTTTGGAGCTCCGGAAAACTCCTGCCGCCTGGTTATGGCAATTTAGCGCCACGTATCGTTTGTGAAAGCAAGTTTTAACTATTCATTGTCTAATTTCATTGCTGATACTCATGTAAACATTCACGAATTCGAGTTCGCAAACGTATTCTTTTATTATTCATCATCAGGCCCATACGGTAATATGAAGGGAAGGGTGGGGTATGAAGTACAGGAGGCTGGTAGTCATCTGGTAGACTCCAGATTAATTACATCGAAAATCCTGCTTGGGCAGTCAGATTGCTGTATCACATTCGGTTGTATCACATCACAGTAAGTTGGGCGGACAAATTTAACTCAAATATGATTAAACTTGCGTCGTCCGGCGGAGTCTCGTAGCTCAGATGGTTAGAGCGTTGGCTGCACTAAAGCCTCCCATTGCTGTCATGGGTTTAAATCCCGTCGAGGGACCGAGTTTTTCACAATTGGGCCACTTGGTCTCATCACCTGACGCCTTATAGTGGCCTCCGGTCTGATGTGCACACATGGATGGCGCGCATCGATGCAAGGACTTCCCGAAAATGCCAAGCCTCGTCTGTGTGGTAGAAATCACGATCAGTCAATAACCTGCTAGACGGAACTTGCCCAGCCGAGGAAAGGAGGCGAGATATGCGAGCAGACTGGTGTAGATCTGTGTCGGCTTTTTCTGTTATCAGAAGACGAGGTGGCGAGCATACGTAGCTTTCGATTAATTCTATATGGGAACGGGGTAGAATTAAAACATGTCAGCGATAAGAGAAATCGATAAAGGTTATCCTTAAAACACGGGCGGGGTGTGGGAGTGAGTGGGAGGGGGCGGGGGTGGGGGGTAACTGCAGTCAGTGTCAGGGGCAGGGTGAGAGCGGAAGGGCGCTGAGAGTTGCAGCGTCAGTTGCCCTACGACCAATGTATGCGCGGAGCTTGAACGCGGTATTTCTGTGTACATAAGATTGGCTTTCGTAACCTAATGGCGGCCTCTTCTGCTGTCGCTCACGGGCGCTAGCCTAGTATCTTAGGGAAGCTCGACGGGACCTTATAAATCACACGAAAGGCTTTGTTGGGGTCCACACGATGTCCGGAATCGACAACATGCGCGCGAATGGCGCTGCTTATGCTCTTCGTTTTGCCTTTTCCCAGCCATGTCGGAAGGTGTTCCCGTATTCTCTTGGATAAGCGCCGACCCGTGGGACCAGTTATCATTATCATTCAGTTATTCATAAGCCCGGTCTCCGGTTGCAACCTTGCCGAAGCTTGTCTGCCTGATGGAAACAACAACCTGCTGTTCCTAAAAAAATATAATGCTTACTCGGCAAAGACGGAGAGTGGTAGGTGGTGTGGGGTACTAACGAGACCCGACTCAAGGACGTTCTTTAGACTCCGCCGGTGAAGTAATTGTGTCAACCGTCTGCACCCTGTGCATGTGAATGTTCCTGTAGCAGGTCCCAGGTGGTAGTCAGGGCTTTGATTGACAACTGAGAGCCCAAAATAGCTCTGCGCAGGTCTGTGCGCATCCCGCTCCCCCCCTTGCTTTTTGGTATCATAGTTTGTTTTTTTTGGTATGTCAGGTTGTTGTCCATACGTGAAACCTGCCACTAAGTTCGAGTTAGTCTGCTTTGGGCGGCCCATTTCCGTGCGAAGAAATACACAGCGAGCGTACCTGGGTGGTGAGGCATTGATGGACTTCACATGCATGCAATGCTTAGAGGACCCGTTGGGTTGACGGCATCTGGGCACCAGATGTGTGCGTGAGTGTTTTCATGCCTGTGTTTTTGCGCCCAGATACTGGTTAAAACCATGGCCGGCTGAGTGGAGGCAGAATAAATCCGACACAGTTATGTACCAATCCGTCCGTGCGTCTAGTAAAAAGGATAAAACGATATGTTTTTAGCGGGCATTGCAAAATTCAGTAAATCGTACTGTCAGTGTCTTGTTTTCTGCATTAGAGCATACGACAAAGGGCAGCATTTGAAGCGTGATGTAGTTCTCCTGACGTCTTGCTGCATGGCGTTTCGTAAGCAGATTGCTATCCACAGTTTAAAAGCAGATTTTTTACTTGCAGTTTCATAAAGCCTTATTTTAAATTTTGAAGATTTTGAAATGGCTTTCAGTTTCTTCTCTGACAGTGTTTGTACCCCTCTGTCATGAGATCAATAGTGGTTCGTCACACACATGATCGAACGGGCACCATCACTGACGAGGAATAATGCCAGTTCTCAGGTCGCGGATCTCTCGACAGGATTCAACCATACCTGTAAGTTTAGCGAGAAGAGATATCTCCCAGGCTCAAACTATGGTTCTCTGGCTCGTCATCGATCAAAGAGCACCATAATCTCTTACTATGCGCTGTCGCTTTGCGCGGAGAAAATAATTAATTAAACGTCAGGACCGCGCGAAACCAACAGTTCCAGTAACATCGAGCTAAAATTGAGAGTTTTCATCGCCCCAATTTCGAATCACTTAGGCATGAATGCAGGTTCTGCTAATTGTAGTGGGCGTGTGCCAGCGGTGACTCTACTCCAGGCGTCTCCAGCACATTCCTCTGCTACTGTCTTTGATGACGGCTTTGTGCAAGCAAACGAAACGTCAGGCCGATAAACTGTCTGCCAAGTTTCCTGCAGCTCATCTTTTCGCTTTTCTTGGCAATGGTTTTCCCCTTGCCGTAAATGCAGTAGCCCTAGAACCTGGTTTGGAACTCCGGAAAACTCCTGCCGCCTGGTTATGGCAATTTAGCGCCACGTATCGTTTGTGAAAGCAAGTTTTAACTATTCATTGTCTAATTTCATTGCTGATACTCATGTAAACATTCACGAATTCGAGTTCGGCAAACTTATACTTTTATTATTCATCATCAGGCCCATACAGATATATGAAGGGAAGGGCGGGGTAGGAAGTACGGGAGGCTGGTAGTCATGTGGTAGATTCCAGATTTATTACATCGGAAATCCTGCTTGGGCAGTCAGATTGCTGTATCACATTCGGTTGTATCACATCGCAGTAAGTTGTGCGGACAAATTTAACTCAAATATGATTAAACTTGCGTCGTCCGGCGGAGTCTTATAGCTCAGATGGTTAGAGCGTTGGCTGTACGTCGAGGGACCGAGTTTTTCACAATTGGGTCAAAGTGAAGAGTAGTAAAAGCAAAGTAGCTAGCACGCAGTAATTATGGGGAGAAGGTTGAGGGTCTCCAGAGGACAAGGGTCGTAATCTAGTTTCGTCAGCGCGGGGGAGGGAAGAGTAGCTGGGCCTTAGTCATATCTCCCTTTCGCAGCTGTGACGCGACGTACCAGGAGGTGTGAATACACATGCCGGGTTCATCTTTGCTGGGGGGGGGGGGCCTTAGGGCCTGCATAAACGCTTTATGCGAGCACAGGTTTTTTTTGACCAACTGTATGGCTACTGCCTCTGTCGTCGCAAGTATAAGCTGAAGCAGGATCTTGAACTGTCCTCCGGCACTCTGCTGACAGATCAGAATACTTGGTTTACCTGTTGGCCGCTGACAACCAAGCAAGCCCCAATTGCGCTAGAGATGGGTTTTTCCACACCTTGATTTAGTCAGGCAGAATGGTGCTCTCTCATTCGTCTGGATAGCCGCCTAGTTGTTGACCGATATAACTTTGTCCACAGGAACAAGTGAGGGCGTCGATGCGCATTGTAGAGGCCTGGAAGGCAGTCTATCCTTACCTTAAAGGCGAAGAAACGGAGTGCTTGCGAAACTTAATCTGACCTTAGCGGGTGGGTACGTACGCGCTATCGCAGGTTTAAGAGAGGATGTAGGAGTTCGCGGTAACAATTGGGAGATGGCACCCAAAATTCCGCTCAACCAAAGCAGCCTGTCTTACGGGACAGGTGGTAATAGGGGTTTTACGGGTGGGGCCTTCGATTGCGTGGATAAATATAAATAATACTAAGACGTTTTTTCAGAAATGGCCTTTCGTACGACAAAGTTTAACCTTATCACTATATGGCAACAAAAATGTGCGCGCTGTCGGATTTACTTGAAGAGGCAGATAATATGAAATCGATCCAGCTCGTATTCCCTGCTTAATTGCTTTTTTAAATAGGAGATTGAAATCGGAGTGCAGTTGGCTAAAGGAAACGTTCTACGTTGTGCTGTTCATCGCCCTATGCCTGCATATCCTCGCTTTCAAAACTGCCCGTTCAATAAACACAGAGGACGTGATAGAAAACATCGCCGCACTTGACTCCGACGAGAGATGCCAGTTTGCGAAATTGCTTAGCTGATGACACTGTCTGTCTAGGATTGTATGCTTTTAAAGTTTTCCGGCCCTCAGTAAAATACCCTCATTTTATTCCTTTCATCAGCCTGTGGACGAACACTCATGCAGTCCTCCGTCATATTCTCATCGGTAACGGAATTTTTTGGGTGTCATCTCCCAATTGTTACCGAGTTCGCTCGCCGGATCCCCTCGAAATAGCAGTGTGAGAAATAACATTCCACACATCGACATATAAAATGTTGGAGGACGTACTTTAACACGTACACTGCTTTCTCGCAGAGTGTTTCATATTGTAGCTCGTTCGCCTTGAAGCATATCTGAAGTATATATTCTCCTAGCTTGGTTGGTGCGGTAGCGGATTAAGCTTCGTTTCTGAATTAGTCACACCTGTGGTTCTATTAAGTAGGACATCCGGAAGGGTGAGGCACTCTCCGTTCTATTATTCCAAAGCGAAGATTAGCTCCGGGTGAGCCCGATTCATTTTATCCGGGTGAGTGTCCAAATCAAGTTTTACATTCGCTATTGCAAAAATATTATCGACATATCGAGCATAAAAATAAAGATCCTTATAACTGGATAGGGCTGGTTTCACTCAAGTTTTCCAATGAAGACAACAGCAAGTAGAGCTCTAACAGGTGACATAATTGCTATGAGTTCCTTCCGACAGTAAAACTTAGCCTCAAATCTGAATTGAACAGTCAGTTTGCAGTGAAATAGCAATTACTTTAGGTCTCCGACAAGGCATACAAATAGGAAAATCCAGCCTGACAATCTCGTCACATAAAACTGTATCGTTTACTGGAGAATTATGTTAGTGAAGAAAGTTGCGACATCTCAGGACAGCCACGGTCCATTATATCTAATGAAATCGATGAACTAAAATGTGTGCCGTGGCTACGAGGCGTTATTCTGTGTTGAGACGGCCCAATATTTCCTGCCAGCCATTAAGCAATTACGCAATAAGCTGAGTTTCCCCTGTCTGATATCGGCCGCATTGAAAGATCAGAGTTGTGGATTTTCGGCAAGTTCCTGCGTCAGCGGATACTGGCGACGACAGAGGCAGTAGCCATACAATTAGTCAATCAAGCCTTGTGCCCGCACAAAGCGTTTATGCAGACGCTAAGATCCCCTGAGCTAAGACGAACCCAATACTTGGGCCCACACCCCCCTGCTAGGCTGCGTCACAGCGACGAAACAGAGACATAGCTAAAGTCAATATAAAGGAAGAGACGAGTCCCAGGAAGTAGTATTGAAGAAGACGTTATCACTGGGACAATAGACTTATTAGACTGACGTTTCGGATTCCTGCTCGAACCCATCATCAGAAACAAAAAAGCAGAAACGGGGGGTTGTTGCACAAGGGGCTGCGGTATTTATAGGATGCCGTAGCCATGCTACCGCGTACCTATGAATATTCACGGCTTCCCCCTTCATCCGTGATCGTCGCACTTGGTGTGATGATTGCTTGATGGGCGACATTCGAGTCGATAATTGCTGCAAATTCATCACGTGCGTTGGACGTTGGCGTGATGATTGCTCGACCATCTGACGCACCGACCCCGGTGTTGGGAAAAGTGTTCACCTCTGCGCTCCTCGCATGGCTTGTTACTCTGCCTAGGCGAAGTTTCAGCACGGAGTATGGAGTGGGAAGATCGCTGCACTTGTTGCTTGACTGGGGGCCAGTAAACCCTGATTCCAGTAGCTCCCGGCTCATGCGGTTATCACTTCTTGCGAGAATTTCGGCCTCGTCGAATTTGAATGTGCGGCCGGATCTCGTCGAATGAGCTGCAACTTGAGAGCTGGCGTCATTTCTCCGTACCGCTGCAGTGTGTTCGGCCATTCTCGTTCGGAACTGTCTTCCGGTTTCTCCGACGTGGTTGCTTTGTCCGCAACTGCGAACGAGAATGCCACGTCGCGTCACAGCGACGAAACGAAGACATAGCTAATGACCAGACACATTTACTTTCCCCCTCCTTGACAAGACTGGATTATAACCCCTGACCTCTGAAGGACCCTCTCCCACATATTTACTGTTTAGTGGTTGTTCAATATTCCCTACCCTGCCCTCCTTTTTATATTACTATACGGGCCTGATGATGAATAATCTAAAGGGTACGTCGTCGAGAACACTAAACAATCTGGCAGGAAAATCGCGTTTTTCACGAGTTCATTCGTTCCAGCTGGGCTTTCCTGTTGAATTTCTACAGATATTTATTTACTGGCGGCCTGCTACAGCGAAGACGGTTAGAAACCCACAGTCACATTTAAAATATAGACACAGCTTTGCTAACACCACCTGGTTTGGGCTAGATCGCAGTTGGTAGCCAGGCCCCGTATTACAGGTGGCTGGAGGGTTTGTTTACTGGGCTATTTTGTGGGGCTCCATAATCGCATCGGACCCATTTGGCTTCCGTTTTACGTTTGAAGTTAGGATAAGGGTACCGGTTAATGGTTTCCGATTTTCGGGTTTGGGTTATGCCTTTAGGCTTAGGTTTTGGGGTTACGGTTAGGCTTTGGGTGTACGAATAGGTATTACGGTTCGGTTTCTCAGGTACGATTATGTCTATCGGCTACGGTTGCGTTTAGGATTTCGGTTAGGATTACGGTTGCCGTTAGGGTTAACGGTTAACGTTTAAGGTTGAGGTTGGGGTTAGGGTTCAGGTTAAGATTAGGGTTGAGGTCGCCGTCCGCTTCCCCATTCCTGGCTACCAACTGCGATCTAGCCCTGGTTTGGTCAAAAACGTTTTCTGATATTATTAACATCAACCAGTTTCTCAAAACAAGTAACTTTCTCTCCAAAGCAGTTTCAACGCGGCTATTCTAAGACCGTCGTTGAAGGTAGGCAAACTGCGCCGCCGCAGGCAATTACCCCAAACCTCTTCCTGTGCCAGCTGGACTCTCACAGTTCGCCTTTGATGGGGGGTTATAAAACCTGACCAGAAGTGCAGTCTCGGTTTATTGACAGCACTTGCCTGCGGTCAGATGTCACGCAAAAGCATCCACTTTGGGCTCCAGTTCACCTAGAACAGCGGAAGGCAATCAAACGACAAAACAAGCCAGCCTTAAACGGAAGAGCGTGGGTGAAGGACAAGTGGTTTCTCAGCAGGAATTGGGTTTGGCATTCTCGAATCCCACAGCATAATGGATAAAAATCTGTTTATCTCACAAGAGATCTGGGGCGGAATGTTCCTCTTGCCATCTTCCCCGCACCGGTGAAAAAGCAGCAACTAGAGCGGTGAAAATGATTGCTTTTAATACATACTAAGCCGTTTTTGTGGGTACTTTTTACCCGTACTCTTTCGCACTTGACGTAGCGCGGATTGTTCAACCAAAAGCGATAAAGAATGCGCAGCAAAATCAGAGAGGCTTAACTTCTTCAAACACGAAAAATGCTCGCTTTAGACGAGGTATTCACGATTTAGTCTGTGTACGAAAGTTTACGCCGCGCCTAAGCTCGAAAGCTTATTTCGATGGCAAGATTGAAGGGCATTCTGAAAAATATTGTTTGTGGACTTCAAAATTGAGCCACAAACATTTGTAACTACTTACTTCGGTTCGGATTTCAGAAGAAGCTGTTAGAAGTACTCGAAATTACGCAGTGATTAGTGATAACCATAGACTACTCAAACGACCCGATTCTTAAGGGGTTTTATAGTGGAAGTCTTAAATTTCAACAGTTGCAATGACTTGTCGACATGCGTGTGCTGGTTTATTTCTCCTCAAAGACATTCGCATTTACAAGGACGTCATAGTTATTGCACACTGAAATGTTGTTAGAGCACGTAGGATTAGCGTCACATTTGTGAAATGTTCAGTCAAATTCCGAAATGCGTTTATGATTCAAAAAGTTCTGTTAATAACCGCGTTGCATAATAACAAGATACTCTTGTCACATCAGGGAGTCAGCTTTCGAGCGGCTTCCTTAACTACCGTCTGCGTAAACTAAATTCCGTTTAAAATGACTACCTAACGGTTGTGAAGTTCTACCCCTTGAGTTTCGAAGCCCTTATTATTTCAAATATAATTTGTAGAAAATATGCGCATTAAATTTACTTTGCTCTACTTATTTGGTGGGCATTTATGTCTTTTTGAGGTCTTTACTTAAAAAGGAGTATCTGTGGCTGCAAGCAAAGTTTATATTTATGAGATTTTTCGAGACCGTGAAATGTCTAGCCGTACAGAGTCGCACCAGTACATTTCAGCATTGCTTGTAGACAGCAAAATCCATATCCATTTCATTTTATGCCCCATGTTTTTATCATAATAACATATAGAAGTATACGACTTTCCTTGCACCAAGGCATGAAACTTGACATTCGGGAACCCTAGATGCTGGCGTAATGGCAGGTCAAGTTTCTGTCTGTTTTCTATAAGATATATTTGATATCGTAGGTGCATTAAAAATCAGAGGCAAAGAATTTGTGCTTGTTAGCAGTCCCTTTTAGGAAACTAAGGTTATGCAAGCTGCTGACAAGAAACTCACTCGAACGCCGGCATCCTGACATGAATGGAATGTCTGTGCTATTATGGCAAATGATAAATAATATTATAATCTTGCTCAAGTAATCTTTTCAACTTGGAACCACATTTTATGAAACATCATATCTGTTCGACCGTCGATTTCGACGATGTCCACCGTGTGCCCCACAGACTACAGCAGCGGTGGGAGCAGGGACGGTGACTTACGCAGGGGTTTATAGTGCCAGTAGACTTGCGTAGCATCTACCTACACTCTCTCCTTCTTCCCCGCCTGAGCCCGGTGTCAAGACAGAGTCAAGAAGACCGGAGACGGGAGAGGCCGCAGGTGGATGGCTCGGACGGATCCTCGCCTTGGCGTTCCACTCTGCACTCCCTGGTCCACACAAAAATGACCAGGATTTCAACCACAAAACAATGGGGTGGCGGCAGTGGTCCAGTTGAGCGACGAATGCCGACAACAGGGTCCGCCAGCGCACACCGGGAATGTTGGAATTTGTTATTGCGCACAGATAACGCCTGCCAGAGTCCAATGTGGCCCCCGTGTTGGTCCAGCGCATCTATCAAGTGGCCCGTTTTGAGGGCACAACATATCTACTGTACGTAAGCTCTCACATAGTCTTTTTATTAATCTTCGACCAAAAATACCCTGGCAGCGGTATAGAGAAGGACCCCACTTAACTGTTAGTAGACTATGGATCGCGTCATATGGGGTTTTGTCTTGGCACTCATTTGCAGGCCGTTGCAGAATTTACACTGTCAACAACAATTACTTCCCACGACCGAAAACCAAAAATCAAAATACGCTGTTTTGTGAAATGTAATTTTGTTTATTGTTTAATTACTGCTCTCATTTCCGTTGTCATACAATAGCGTAGGATAAGACCTTCGACATAAATGCACGCAATTTCTGTGTTTCCTTTCATTTTGTCAGCTTACTGTTTAGCGTGCCGCCCCACCCACAAAACTCCCTTTGCAATAAATCACGTATGACACAACCCACAGTCTACTGACAGCTAAATAGGATCCTTCTCTTGACCGTTGCCAGTCTAGACTTAAAGCTAATGTTAGGACAAGTCAGTATCAAGTTTAGGGTTGAGGTAGTGGCTAGTGTTAACTGCAGAATTTCGGTTAAGGGCAGGGTTTCGGTCGAGATTAGGGCAACGGTTTGGCCTTGTATTAAGGTTATATCTGGGATTAGGATGTAGGCATATTTTGCCCTTTACGGAATTATACGCAGGTCCGCTTTTATTGCCTGGGCGGGGAATTCATTTTTTCACGTCCCGTTTAGGGGGCCACATAAGTCAGTCCCACTAACGGTCATTCTGATGCTTCAACTGCGAGTAAAAGCTAATCCTTGAAAAGTTCCTTTTCGCTAATTTTCGGCCGGCCGGATATCTTGCTTACTTTTTTATACTGGCAGTGCAATGGTCGTCATCGTTATCAACCGAGCCTTTGGCAGAACAGTGAGCCCACCCGAGTCATGTAAAACTTTAATTGAATATCGTACACCTAAGAAAATAATAAATCATTCGAGAGACTCAGGGTTTCAAATAACTGAACACTTCCGTATCGAATGGCGGAACTACTGCCAACGAAAGCCGGGTGCGAAATGGGCATGACTTTTCGTCCGATGGACGAACAGCTGCTGGTCAAGAACGAAAGCACTACCAGGACGGGAGGTCTGGTACACCAGGTGACGTTCAAAGCTCTACAAAGTCCAATCACAAAACAATAGCGTAATAACCGCGAAACTCAGTTGGATAGGTTTCACTACCACTATCGTCGTACTATTAGACGGGATCAAAGCGACGCGCTGAAGCGAATAACGTATGGAACGATTCCGCGATCTACTGACAGTAAAGTTGGGTCCTTCTCTAAACCGTTGGCTCTTTCAGTAAAAAGATGCGTAACATGCTTTCCCTACCATTACCTTATTACTTGTTGTTAACGAAAGTCCTCCCAGGTGGTTCGACTGTCGCAAGCGACGACGTTCAGGCGTGCCTCACGGAATGGCGCAGCACTACTGATTTGCGTGTACAGTAATTTATACTGAGGCTGACCCACCCTCTCTTCCCTCATTCATCTACAGTGAGTGACCGATCTCATGAAATGTTGGCTGAAATTCTGAAATGTGTCTCCGATTAGGAAGGATGACTTAGGTGTGGTTGTAGTACTGATTATCCTGGGCATAATCCTATACCATTTCGGACTTGGTAGGATGTCAGTTTTTGAATACACTGCTTTTCAAACTCTTGTAGAGACCATACTTGGTAAAAATGACTACTTAAGTAGCATGCATTTTTTCATTTCTGGGGTTGGGACGCCAGAATATTTTTTCCTTTCCGGAATTATGCGCAGGTCCACTTTTATTGCTCGGGCGGGACCCTCCTATATTCATGTCCGGTTTAGGGAACCACACAAGTCAGTCCCACTGACGGCCATTCTGATAGTTCAACTCGGCGTAAAAGCTAATCTTTGAAAAGTTCCTTTTCGCTAATTTTCGGTCGGCCGGATATCTTGCTTACTATTTTTATGCTGGCAGTGTAATGGTAGTCAACGTAATCAGCCCAGCATTTGGCAGAACAGTGAGTCCAACTCGAGTCACGATCCCCAGTCTACTGCCAGCTAAGCGGGGTCCACCTCTATATCGTTGTCAATATTTAGCTTCGAATGCCTAGATTGTATCCTGGTTACGGAGTACGCAACCAGATTCGCAGTTGCCATAGCAGACAGTTGACCTTTTGTTTATCCAGCCGTCTGGAACAGGGGATATGGCGTAAACATTTATGGAACAACACTGCTATAATACGAATGGAATACTTTCATCTTCTATAATTTTGTCGAGTTGATGATTTCACGAGTGCTATTTGAGACACTTGCCTTTGCAGATTTTTTAATAGGATGGCATTAAAAAGTATTTGTGTTTGACCAAATTACGGAGGGGTTATAGAAAGGCAGTTAGATAAAAGGCAATAACAATGATGATCACCATTTATTTCGATCTTCGTGTGTTTTCCCACTGCTTATGCAATGTGAATGCGTCGTTTGTCAGCGCGATCTCTGAAGTCTTGCACGATCTGCTGTATCCACCCAATGTGTTTGAGTGGGTTTCTTTGTAAATGTAAACTGTTTTATATTTCTCGATTAGCTAAACATCCAAGTATCGCATATGTTGCCATTTTCACTTTTCCTCTAAACCGGATTTATTCTGGGCATATAGGCGGTTTCTGTGCGACCATCATTCTTGCACGTTTTTTGTCAAGTTGATCGCGTGCAGTATTTTGTGAGGGTTGATTCAGTGGACTGCTGAATACCTTTTTATGAAAAAGAAATGCTTGAGCAAGCTAAGGCTGACTGAAGAAAAATTTTAAAAGCGAAAATCTTACGCACATTCACCGTAGACAGGCAACATTCCTGTGGTGTTCAATCATGGGTAAGCAAACAGATAACTAATTTCTATACCCAGTTCATGGCAACTTTTGTCCGCATGCACATATTAATTTTCGCAGGGCGACAGGACGCGTGATAAGCTAATAAACCAAGGAAGTTTGCGTGTTTGCGTAGTATTAAGTAACAGTTAATACTGACGATGATGATGATGATGATGATGATGACTGCCGTCTGGTCTGGGTAGTCGTGGATGCACTTAATTTTCATCCCATCTACGAAACCAGTTTAGTGAGTGGGGACGTTTTGTTGTCGAAACTGCAGCAAAAGGCTTGCTGGAAAGGGCGCTTTAGCCGATATTTCTATGTAGGGCCTCAGAGAACCTACAGTGAGTGACCGATCTCATGAAATGTTGGCTGAAATTCTGAAATGCGTTTTCGATTAGGAAAGATTATTTGGTCGCGGTTGCAATACTGATTACCTTGCGGCATAATCGCACAACATTACGGACTCAAAGGGATATCGGCTTTTGAATACACGGTGTTTTAATCTCTTGTAGAAACCGTACTCAATAAAAGAAATGACTACTTATGCAGAATGCATCTTTCTCATTGATTTTCGATGGTCTTGCAAATTCAAATATGCCTCTAGAAACCATAGACAAAAATATGCTTCCTTTCAGTCACTTAATAGAGAATCACGTCTTCTTTATATTTTGTAGTCAAGGAAGGAATATAATTATGTTTTAAAAATTTTTCCTAATTGCCGAGTAATTTGGAGCCTTATCATTCGTTGCATTATCGCTTAGTGATTTCAGTCCTCTAGGTGCATGCGTTCCGCGTAAAGAAAATCGCATATTTTACTATGCCATTAAGAAGATATCGTACAGAATCCAGAAAACTTTGCAATGGATGCAGACTATACAATTGTGCAATGATGTACCGTACTAACAACACAGGTAGTAGCTAAAAATACGCTACATCATTGTACTATTCTATACTACTGGCTGCCTGTTGGCGGTTTGTTAATATTAAGCGGTTATTCCGCAGTAGCTGAAGGATTTCAGCTCAAATATTCATATCAAAATTTGGAGCGTGCCTGAAAAGACCCGTTTCGAAAGATTTACTCCAAGCTCACGCATTAATTTCCTCGAAAATTAAAGAAGGCAAGTTAAAACTGGAGTTCATATACCAGAAAGCACACGGGGAAAGCGGGGGGACCCACTGACTAGCCGAACCCCTCGCAGCTGCGTCAGGCAGCGGCATAAGATCGGCGAAACACGCGTGTCTGGGCTTTTAGCTAATACCTGTGTTGTTAGTACGGTAAATCATTGCACAGTTCTATGCTACTGGCTGTCTGTTGGCGGTTTGTGAATATTAAGCGGTTATTCGCAGTAGCTGATGGATTTCAGCTCAAATATTCCTATCGAGCTTCGGACCATGCCTGAAAAGGTCTGTTTCGAAAAGGCTACTCCAAGTTCGCGCATTAATTTTCTTGGAAATTAAACAAGGCAGGATGCAGACTATGTTGTACATTTCGTGAGGAGCTGTAGCAAACGGCGAGGTACGATGCAATGTGAATGGATATTGCGAGGTCTTAGAAATATTTTTAAAATATAATTATACTGTGGCATCGTGAATATCCGGGGAAAGTAATGTGCAATCATCAGGTAGACCTTAAATGTGACCAAGTTAGATTATCTCTTGCTCCTCGATGACATGTTCAATGTAGGAATTAGGCAAAAATACTAATGCAGGGGCATTCTGCTAGCGGTATCTAAAGCAAAGACAGTTTTACTTTGTTCAGCTGAAAATAGTAAAGCTAAATTATGCGTGAATTTAATAAACTACGAATGCGCCTTCCACTGCCAAGATTTATTCATCTTTCTGGATGGAGTGAATCATAATTGTTGAGGTCAAACGGATATCACCAGCCTCCTAGTGTTGTTGAAAAGAGGGTCAATTTCATGGTATAACCAATGCTTATAGAATTTGATTAAAGCGTTTCTACGTTTTTTACTGAATGTAGCTTAACTCCAATTTTTATCAGTTGTAACTTCTATTTCGTTGCCGGTATATTATGTTCCTCAATTGATGTCTGTTATAGAAACGTGTCGTACAGATTTAACAGACGTTTCTCCAGTGTCATGCTTTCCAAACTACGTTTCCCAAAAGTGGTTGCAAACTGTTGGATCAGGAGAACAAATGGTACTTTTCTGTGGCAGACAAATTTTGTAAATTTATTTTGTCTAAATTAAGTTTACTTAGCATTACCAATTTTTTATCGCAAGCGTTTCAAGTCGGCTTATATAGTCATGAATCCGCCGTTTTACTGCCAGATACCAGAACTTGGCACAGACAAACTGATAATGTATCAAACAGTTTTTAAACTACACTTAGAAACCAAACGCCTTTTCACACTATTCCAAATGCATTTACGCAAACAGTGGCTATTAAGAACCCCTCATTCATCAAATAAATAGTCAGGGGTAGCCTAGCACCGTTAGAATAAAAAGCAACTAGCTAATTCTTCTCAAGTAAAGTCGCTTAGTATCAGTAAAATAAAATAAAAATAAATAAAATAAAAATAAAATATGTTAACTGCTTTTATCCTGTGTTTCTGAACATAATATTAACTGCTATAACAATAAAAGCTAATATATAGCACTATTTAACGCAATAAAAATCGATTATACTGCAGTACTTCAAGCAAAACTCCGTGACTTAACATGTACACAGCTGACAATAAATATGTCTTAGACTGACAAAATATAAACAGTCTATATTAAGGGGAATTGATAACTTTCGCTTGCGAGAAATAAATAGGATCTTTGTAGACCATGAAAATGGCAACGGCATTGATCCCACTACAATTGAGCCGCCAGGGCTTTCATAAATTACATTCCAGTGAGGATCAAGTGCCTCTGCGTCCATGTCAACGCTAAAAGCAGTTTTTTGAAAATATATGGCAAAATCACAAATTTGGGGCTTTTTACACCCTGACTAGATTTCTGACTAAGAGGCGACATAATGCAATCTCCATCGTTCAGTAATGCATGGCTCTGTAACGCTTTGGCTCGGTATTTTTGTACGTGTATTTGCGCAGTTTGTGCGTGTAAAAAACCACCTATTAGACACAGAAAAGTTTTCGTTTTTGTTAATATAAGGCGAGAGGCTTGTTCGCTAGCTCACATTGTTATTAAAATGAACTCTGACGATTGTCGAACGGTTTATTTTACAAAGTTTTTACAGTATGTATATTAGGCAACACCTGATCTGTGTTGTTTTACATGCCAATATTTGTACGACTTATTCAAAGTGAGCGTTAATTTTCAATTTACAAGACATGTATTCCCGAGAAATATACCGTAAATCTATTGGAAAATATGTTTAATGAAATGCAATTATGCTATAATACTGGTTTGCCAGTAAGTGAAAATACCACACAGGACGCAAACGACTGTTAAATTCAAAATGTCGTTTTCATTTAATAAATATGAATAGTTTTGCATGCATACAAAAAGTAAATATTAAGTAGGTTGGACAAGGTGCAAAGAGGGAAATTGCATAAGGGGAGTTGTTTGGATTGCATAATTTAATGTGATCAAGTATGCTCAAGTCAGCTGAAATTTATCCAAGGTCATGAGCCGGATTGCCAGGTGCTATACCCAACCACAATTAATTATTGGGCTTGGGATCTTACGATATACGTAGGTGAGCTAAAAGACTAGCATATTCTTGGCTGGGATCTGGAAACTTCAACGTCATATTAAGGTGACGCACACCACCAGACTTGTAGAAAGCCACCTTACGATGCGTGATCAAACATTCCCATTTTTGCCAAAGGAAAGCGTAAAATCTACAAATGCAGTAACGCTGTATTACCACAGAAGATAGCAACAGCGGTTGACCTATCAAATTTCCTAAAATCGTTTTTGTTTTTACATTTCGCTTTACCCCATCCAGTCTTCGCCAGCTATAGGGTAAACTGGGATCCAAATTTTATAAAAATCCAAATGTGATTGAAAAAAGAGACAACTGCTGAATTATATAAGTAAACGAGGAAACGAAGTCGATGTAGTGACACTGCAATACTAGGGGCAGAGAGTCTTGTATTCGGAGATATAGGAATCGTCAAAAACTAAAATCATAATAAGAAAGAAAGGAAACATATGTTTCGCCATCGGCCAATAATTGGCATAGCCCAGTATCAGAGCTACTATTCCTAAAAGGCTTGTATAATCGAGAGTGCCTATACTTAAATATATACGATTTAGCACTATGTAATGCAAGTTAAATTTCTCGTAGCATGTTAAAATCGTTTATTATAAACTCCGCTACCATAAATTGCTTTCGAATTTATTACCTCCTCAGAAGAGAAGACGTGGTGTGAAAAATTATCACTTTTATCAAGGTCGTTCCTATCTCTCACATGCCACTAGCTTCAAGATGTCATGTCATATTTCCACTGCGACCTTTAAGCGCCCTTTTTAAATGATGCGTGTTTTTTCCAAAATGCACTCTTTTTGGTAAGACGTGACAAATTCTTCGGATTACGCGCCTCAGCATGCCACTTCTTAATATACTTATGTTTTAAAATGTTGTCAACTGAACATTTAAAGGGTGTCGTGGTTTTTCCGATCTCTGGAATTGTATTTACGGAATGCTGTTTGGTGCGTCTTCTAACAGACAAACTAGAACCTCATATTAAAATAAATGCTTGCATTCCATTCGGCGTTCGAAGTACGCACAAAATCGATAGCAAAACGGGTCCACCTTTCTCTTACAAGAGACAAATCAGATTCGATTGACGCAGGACCCCATATCGGATGATGTTGTCAGTTTCCATGGATAAAAAATTAACAGAAGTAAAAAAGCGTAAAGTTACATTTTTTACATATTTTCATAAACGGGTAAAGGCGTTTTCTTTGATATATTAGTTTAAACAAGTCAGGTGGGAAATATTCCCATCCCAGCGTATTTCTCTTGTAAGGGCGGTTTCGCTATGCTTCCGAAAGTGCCGCTTTAGCAAAAATACCCTTTCTGAGGCCTTATGTCGAATAAAGACATATTTGCTACTGATACCATGGGAATACGTATGAAAATAACGAATTTCATGAATCCCTCTTAAAATGTTGACATACTTAAGGTGTCCGATAAGGTGTTTATTTAACGCGAAATTTCAGTGGGTAACTAATATTTGATGGGTTTTTTCAGAATACGAAGATGCGAATGCAGGAAAAAGACGTTTGTGGGCCTGATGTTTGAAACTCTCACCCTAACTCATCATCAAAGACAATCAAAGAACATAGTAAAGGCACAAGGAGCGCAATAGTTATAGGATCGTATTTGATGCGATGTTCGTCTGTCGATTCTAACAATTGTTGTCAATTTTCTTGGTTGTATTGCCGTTGATGGTTCTTGGCGTGGTGATTACTCGGCATTTCAGCACACCATCACCAGACCTGTTAATCACTCCCGTCCTCTCCGCGTGACTGATTACAATTGCCCCAGTAAAATCATGGGACCACTAACTGACTGCGTGCCGAAGAATCAGATAGCTCGCGGTTCACGCGGTTGTCACTCCTCGTCAAACGTTAAAGTGGGGAAGGGTCCCGCTGTGTGAGAATCAGAGACGTCCGGTCAATAAACCCCTTGTTCCGACTATCGCATATTTTTTAATCTGCTTTCTGGAAGTCACCGATTTGCTACAGCCAGTCATTTTAGTGTCTGAAGGCAGATAAGATGGTCAGCGATGTTCAAAAATGTTTACGCACTCGATAATTTTTCCGACGCCGGAAAGTCATTTTTGTCAGCCGAACAAAGTTAACCAAGTTCTGAAGAATTGTATTTTTTTCTAAAGGCAGCACCAAGCTCCGTTGTCCTTCTAGAAAAGCATCCGATTTGACATACTGAGCTTGTGTACGTAAGGTATATATGTGTCATTTTACAATGAAACAATCCCGACATTCCTTTCAGCGTCCTTTTGATATGGCTGTTCGTGAAAAACAACTGCTTATGGATATTGAGAGCAATTTAAACAATTTTTTTCGATTTGTAAACTGTGTATCGTGACTTTCCCTGGGGCGATTGTTCGCTGCTAGCGCAACAGCAAACTTTATGCTATAGGACCATGTTATTAACTAAGGCGCCTTCCAGATTAAATTACACGAGAAGTTTTTAGACAAATAAACCATTTGCATTTACTCGCCTGCAATAACCTTGACAGTTACTTTACCTGGAAAAGACACTGCTCAATATTGCGTTTGATAAAAGGAACGTCCTTTAGGAAATGCGATCGTGATGAAACTCCAGGTAGGGGCCTGTACCTCAGGCGGCTAGGGCATTGACTGTAGTCAACCCTCTTTCTGGTTGTCGTCAGTTTAAATCAAACCAAGATGGCCGGGGTTTACAGGTGGATCAAAATAATTTGATCAGTAATTGTTTACAGGGGCCTAGACCAACAATGTAAAAGATAAAGTGCATTGCCTGGGTGCGTCTTCAAGCACTTATGATTATGGTAATTTACCTCTGAATCTGCATTGGGGAAGTACGGTCGTTCAGGTCCTCCAAAATCCATCAGACATAAAAAGATCGGCAGGTATAAAACATACTTATTACCACAAATGAATATTACTTAATTCAACGACATGTTTGCGCTTGGAATTGCTCCAAACATCCTGAAAGGTCCTCAAAAACTATGATATTTCTTTTGTGACATGAACTGTTTTAAACTACAATGTAATACTACGTGTTCAGTATATAAAAATATTTTCACGATGAAATGAGTTCGCGCAATCTGTCGCGGCTTCCAATGAGCCATTTTTAAATAACCTCCCAACTTTTTCATCATACTATGTTAACCAATTAGAACAAAAAGTAAAATATTTCTGCTCGTTTGCAACAAATCATGAGAAAAACAAGCGCAAAATTCTTAAACATAAAATCAAAACTGTGAGCAAAACACCATATTGCCTGTCAGTATTTGGGCAGATGTTAGTCACCAGACCAAAACAGCCGGCCACAGACAGTGGAGGTAAATATCTGCTTTGACGATGACTTTCGCAAAGCTGCGACTTCTTATGATGAGTTATTATGTCAGGATAGGGGAATGGACAACATATTGCAGGACTTTATTCTAACCACCAAAACACTTCGTCGCGAAACTTTTCCAAAACAATGGCCAAAGAAGGGTAGAATGCATTTCTTCCTTTTATCAAGTTTGTACTTGTCTCGTGTTTGGGTAAGGATCGGGTGAAGAACTCCAAGCATCTGTAGCATACAGAGGATACCTACTATACTTATTTAAGTGGGTTTGAGTCCAACATGACTATTTTGTTTTGGTGTTTCCTCGTACAAGTTTGGATCGTCTGTTGTAGAGGGTCTGGTGCATCATATACAACGGCCTTAGCCCAGAGAGTTGAGAAGCGATCTTTGAACACACATAATGTTTATTTTTTAGTTGTTCTGCTTACTTTCGGTTATTATATGTCAACGCATTTAAAACTTTCCGCCCGAAAAAGGAATTTATCAATTATTAATATTTATTTTGCCATACTTCTATGCATACATAGGCCCCGTCCGCAAAACCTCCATTACCACCTTTTCCTGTAAGACAGGCACCTTTAGCTGGTCGTGTGCGTTTGGGGTACTTCACCCAATCGTTGACCTCGTTTGTGTGAATATACCTTAGCCTAGTACACGCGGCTTTAAAGAAAAAAGTACGAGAAGCAGTTTCTATTACAAATAAACTACTGAATTTATCAAAGGATGGAGTCAACACCTGATAGACATTAGTGACTTAAATGACCATATCTAGCTTATTAATTGACACCGGTCAACCGGGGTACACGCAAGATGTTGCCGCATTCTAGGTTGGATTTTCAAATCTGACCACGGCAAGTTTGGGATCCGCAAAATTCATGGTGTCACCTAAAGGACTGAGAGCACTTCTTTGTCAAAATATATTATAACAACTAGTGTTGGCCCCCAATATGAAGAATCCCTTCTGTAAACCAGGGTGGCTAATGCCCGCTGGAAAAAATTAAAGTTAAAGTAAAGACAGTATCATATTGAATTCTCCCAGCGCTGAAATGATAGCCGATGTTTTCTGCACCGCCTAGTACTACAAGCCGCGCACGAAGTAACTATTAATAATTCTCAACAGAAATGTCAGTAGATCAAAATAAGAATTCATGACTTATATTCAGCGTGCAGTCAGCCATTCACTAGTTCAGGCCTTGATGCGAGACGTCGATCGGTGTTATATTGGACCGGACTGACTGTTATCCGATCATTGATAAATTTGGATATCCGGCTTCGGTTATCCATAGCCTATCTTTCAGGGCACTGAGGTTAATGGCTATGTAAAGCCAGGGTCAAATTAAAGCTATTTCAAAATTATACTTTCGTTTTTAACAGATGGGTACGGTAAAGAGTCACTTAGAGCAATTAGTATCTGCGTTGTTGTCTCCGTCAAACCTTCGACCGGTGATCAATAGTGGTCTGGCCGAGCTGGGGCCTGTGATTGATCCTGATTCGTGAACGCCATTTTGTCGCGGCCTCCGAATCTCTAACAGCTTGTTTTTTCCTAACATGAGTTGTCTCTTTGGATAGTTACATCTCAATGATTTTGTGAACAAATTGTAAACCGGAAACCCAGCCGACTGGCACGTTGTTAGACTGAGAGCCGCAGTCAGTATTTCTGACGCATATGTTTGTCAACAGTAAACGTGAATGCGTTTTACGAAGTGCATATAGACCAATAAAGGACACGTAGGATAGAATGAGTACAAAATTGATGCCATGATCTTGCTAAGTACGGGAATGGGAACAGTAATCTGGGTCCAGAACGCGACACGAATTATTTTTGAACCGTTTTTCACAGTAGGACACATCGGGTGGATTTAAGTGGACACAGTATCGAATAGACCATAGCAAAGTTTTAATAAATTGGTGTGGCGTGAAGTTTAGTAGAGATCCGGAGGTAAAAACAAGTGCGCACAGCTGGGCGAACGCTTCCGTTGCCTAAAACTTAAATTCAATCTTAGTGATTCAATAACTGCGCTGGAAAGCATGCCAGTACTTTAATAGCTGGTGGTATTAGTAATTCTACAGTATGTCCGTAATGTCCACAAAATAGACTATGGTCTACTTGTCGATCTCGCCAATGTATCATGGAGGGTTTTGCAAGGGTCTTGGCTGACTACAATACAAACAATAATGTGGTTCGTGTGAATCGCAGCACAACCCAACTGAACGACCGTGAGTAAAATACTTTACGGTTTAATTTAACCTAAGTTACTGTTAATCGGGTTGCATGCACAGAAATACAACTTACAAAGGGTGTGATCCGTTTTTGTCCTTTTGAGTATGCATCAGGTGCAAAATCCTGCTTCCCTCAATCGAAGCAGAACTATTAAAAATATTTAAAAGCACGCTATTTAGTAGAAAAAAGACATTACTTAACGCGTTTTAAAGTGTGTAACTGAACTCATTCCCTGGACAAAGCATGCGGCCTAGTTAAAAGATTCATTTGCAAAATACTTTCTCCGCTAACCTACGCAATAGGTGCCTTCCCTCGTTCGCTCATCTTAAGTTAATTGGAAGATTAGAGTTTCTCTTAAATGCACTCTATTGATGTATAATTTCAAAGTAAAGTGATACCGAAATATACATGAATGTAATAAGGTTTCTATTTTTGGAATTAAGTGCGTTGTATCCTCTGGCAATGTTTGTTCGATTTGATTTTTGAAGTTTTATAACACGGGAATTATTTAAAGAAGCCACAGTTGTCAGTTTTCGCAAAGTACGCCTTCGCTTATTTACTTCACTTTCAACAACAAGGTTGAATTTTACTCCCAGGTTTGAAACGACATATTGATAAGGTGCTTGAATCTTTACATGTGGGGAACGCACATAAAACATGTGTTTCAGCCATTTAACAGAGAAGGCCTTCAGTGCACATGACCGAATAATTCCGATCAAATTACCGTGAGCAAAATCTTCCGGGTCGTTGCTACTTTCCAATTTCGCAAACACTTCAAATTTTTAGCTGTCCCTTCACTTCGAATACGGAGATTTAATGTGAGATGAACAAAGTGATGCGTTTTGTCCGTTTTTAGTTATCTTTATTTTAATAAACCCTTAGCGGAGAGCTATAGCCCAAATCTAAATTTTACTTTTAGAAAAACCTTACGCTAGAGCAATTTTATCCAATCACAGTTTAAGCGCGATTGTCTTTCGCATGATGTAAGTTAATATAAATATATACTAGACGCCTTGACCTTACTTGGACTCGACATGCTATACATTTGCAAAGAAACCTGGCAGCAAGGTAGCAATTCCAGTTTGCGATGGAGTAAACACGACCTAAAATAAAACCTACAGTAGGTGTGCTAACTAATGAAATGTAAACAGAAATTCTGAAACGCATTTTCTTCTTGAAAAGATTGATTAATTAGTTTTGTTAAACTAATAATCGTAAGGCATAATACTGTAAAAATGTAGTTACCTCAAGATGCCGGCTTTCGAACCAACTTCGTTTCGGCTGCACGTAAAACTCACGGCCTATAAAACTGACTACTTATGTAACATTAGTTTTTGTCAGCGATTTTCAATAATGTTTCGTAGAAAACTGGCATAAAAATATTAATTTTTCGACAATTTCGGTAGAAAATGACGTTTAATTCCATAATACTGCTCGAAGAAAGGTGTATTCCGGTTTTCTAAAACTTTTCCAATCTCTGAGTAATTATGAACCTAACCTGCCGTTACACTTACATTCAGGGTTTCCAAACTACGAACCGTATATTCCCCGTGTATGGAAAACCATAAATTTATATACGGTATTGAGAGAAGACCCTATGGGGTTTGCAAATTTAGCAATGGATTTAAGCCATGTTGTGAACTATACCAGCAACATAAGCAGATGCACAGACACGATGTTTTATGAACGGGCATTCGCGGTATTAAAAATCTTATAATAAGAAATCTTTTAAAAACCGAATTCTACCTATCCTTCGAGTATATAATCGGAAGAAGGCGTAATTTTCTACCTAATTAGTAAAAGAATGAATGTTTTTATGCATGTTATTGACGAAATATAATTTGACTTTTGAGGCGCACCCAAAACCAATGAGAAAAATCCACGATAATTAATTTGCCATTTTTGCAGTGTGGTTTTTGCACGCGGCGAAAAGGAGTTCGCTCAAAACCGGGATCTTGAGGTCAGTATTATGCTGCCCGATGATTAGTTTTGAAAGTCGAATTAATTAATATTTTGAAAACGAAAACGCATTTAATAAGTTAGCATACCCACTGTAGGAGCTGGTCAATACGAGTTGTGGAATCCAATTTGCATCACAGCTACGAACTTCTAGTCCTTGGCCGCCAAAAAATACTACAGAATATATTCTCTATGACTAATCAATGTAAGCTTTTACTGTTGTCCTGTAGTTCTGGCTTAAATTAAATTACCCAGCTTCGTGGCAAGACATTCTGTATTTTTAATGACCCAACGAAGACATTGACCGCGTTGTTGACAACAGCAGTTTGAATCTATGCATCACGGCGCTGACAGTACTTTCCGTCCCTCAAAAGGCGGCGACGGACGGTCACGAGGGCTCTGGAGAAAATTGCATTCGGCCATAGATCGTAATGATTCTCGCGACAAGCACAGGCTTTATGTCAAATAAATGAAGCTTTTTTCGTAGATCTTTGTTTAGCATACTATACAAACGATGCGGTAGCGTAGTTATAAGCATTTATTTCCCTCCTCTCTGATATCGGTAGCAGTTCCGATCCAAAAATACGAAATAATCAGCGCCATTATAAAAATGGGCAACGCTGAAACTCTGATCCAGGCATTTTACTGACCAGGACAACAATCTCTGTCCACGCTACCTGCTACGTCGTTCTACAAAGGTGCAGTCGCAACCAGTTATTGGATTGTAATCGGAGAAGTAATTCCTCAGAATACATGGAGAATTCAGCAGTTTACGGATGGGAAATGATTGCGTTTAAAAATTCTACCAAACCGTTTCTCCAAGCGGTGTGCCAAGTTAAACTAGGAATTTTCTGCAACACCTAAGTTATATATGATTGCCGACTTTGCCCGCAAATTCAGTCATGATAACCGAGGCACTCCGTCGTTTCCAGTATATGCTGGACTGTCAAAAGTTCAAGCTGGTTTGCTTCATAATGTTAAATTCACAGATGCAAGATGGACTTAAGTGGCCAACTCTGTATCCCCTGTTGACTAGGGCCAAAAATCGGGGTCAGTGGATCGTCGAACAATCGAATACAACGCAATTCAAATTAAGTTACAAGTGGTCGCTTATTGCTAGCCTTTCTTTGTAGAAATAATTGCTGATTAGTGGAATTTCGTGGTATACGAACCGCATGCAAGGACTAGAAATAGAAAATCAAAGGCAAAACTTAATAAACCGCGGATAAGAGGTGTGATTACTCGTGAAACGTTGACGGAGATTCTGAAATGGGTTTTCAACTCGGAAAATTACTTACGTAGGGTTGTAACACTAATCAACATGCACTATAATCTCATAATGATCCACTTACAGTAGATGTGCTAACTCATGAAATGTCAACAAAAATTTCGAAATGCGTTCCCGTTTCGAAAAGATAACTTAAGTAGTGTTGTAAAACTAATCAGGATGCAGCATAAATATATAACGATCCAGTTACCCCCGGGTGTCGGCTTTCGAAAGAACTTATATTCGGCTGCATGCAAGATCCATACTCTGCGAAAAATGACTACTTAAGTAGCATGCAATTTTTCATTAATTTTTGATGCCCTTAAAGATTCAAGTATATTTCATGGAAAACATTCATAAAAACAATCATTCTTCTACTTATTCGGTAGAAAATCACGTCTTCTTCCAATTTCTTACTCAAAAAAGAGAATAATTCGGTTTAAGAAAACTGTTCTAATTCCCGAATAATTTTGAACCCGACCTGCTGTTACACTTGCATTCAGGGTTTCAAAACTACAAGCTGTATATTTTCCGTCTACGGAAAACCATGCATTTCTCTACGGTGTTAAGTGGAGACCATATAGAGTTCATCAAATTAAGCAGTGGATTTGAGCAATATTGTTAACTTTACAAGCCACATTCGTAAATGCGGATACATGAGCTTTCATGAACGGCCATTCAACGGTATTAAAAATATCACAATTAGAAAGGTTTTTTAAAACCGGATTGTACTCTTCTTTTGAGTATGAAATTGGAGGAAGACGTGGTTATCTTCCAAATAAGTAGTCATTTTTGTAGAGTATAGATTTTGCATGCAGCCGAAAATAAGTTCTTTCGAAAGCCGACAACCCGAGGTAACTGGATCTTTATAGATTTATGTTGCATCATGATTAGTTTTACAACGCTACTTAATTTATCTTTTCGAAAAGAGAACGCATTTCGAAATTTTGGTTGACATTTTACGAGTTAGCACATCTACTGTATTTTAGGATGGCGGCTTTTGGAAGAACTTCTTTCCAGCCGCCTGCAAAAACTACACTCTGTGAAAAATGACTACATAATTAGCATGAATTTTTTATTGATTTTTGCAACTCCTTAATATGCAATATATATCTCATAGACAATCCGCAAAAACAGATCCATTCGTTAACTCATTTGATAGGAAATTACCTCTTCAACAAATGTCTACTTGAGGAAAGCGTATAATTCCATTTTGAAAAACCTTTTTTAAATTCCGAATAGTCTTGAACCCGATCTGCCGTTACACTACCATTAAGCGCTTCCAAAGTGCAATTTGTGTATTTTCCGTGAATGGAAACCATATCTTTCTCTACAGTAGACCAAACGGGGTCCATAAAATTTAGCAGTGGATTCGAGCCACATTGCAACCTTTACAAGCGACATTAGTCAGTGCAGACACATGGGGTTTTATAAAAGAACATTTCACGATCTCATAATTATAAACTTCGTAAAATCGAGTTACGGCCTTCTTTCAAGTAAACATTTTAAAGAAAACGTAATTTTCTACCAAATGAGTAGGAAGATAAATACTTTTATGCAGATATATAGAGGACATTTGCATGAGATATATGTGAGATTTATAGGACATATACTTAAATATTTAGGGTCCTTGAAAATTGCTGGCAAAATTCATGCTAAGTAAGTAGTCATTTTTACAGATTGTATTTTTGCAGTCGGCTATAAAGACGTTTATTCAAAAGCCGGTATGCTGAGGTGACTAGATTATTATAGAATTATTTTTCACGTTGATTAGTGTTACAAGCCTGCCTAGGTAATCTTTTCGAGTCGAAAGCTCATTTTAGAATCTTGGTTAACACTCCATGAATTAGAAAATCTACTGTATCGACACTCCCATTAGAGTGGGTGCTTTCTGACACAATTGGCAGGTCCATGCTGTTACCGTGGATGAAGTAGACTGAACCGAACAAGGATAACATATCGCATATTTTTGGCGCCTGATGGAGTATGACTGGCCAGTTTGACAAATGATCGAGAATTTAACCTTTCCTTTCTCATCTGTGTTTGCATGCACCCCCTCTCGACTGCGCATGTCTTCGAGCACTCTAAACCGAAATCTGCATGCAAAACAAAACTTTCTATACTGACTAGATTAGCGAGCTTCTCCTTGAACTGGACTACCGTTGGTGAGGTAGGCGTAGACACTTGCGTTTGTTATCCCATTATTAAGAAAATTTAGCTAGAGGCTGTTTTAAAACATCGGATAGATCTGATAAATCTACTCCCGATTCATTACATTCATGTTGGTTTGTCCCTTTTAGATAAAATTAAGGCCTGACATATAAGAACGGATTTCACGTACGTGCCATCGGGCTACGCACTCGTAAACGGAAACAGTTGCAGCAAATAGACTAGCACCATTGTATATGCGAGTGCGGTTTAAAAACGGGCATGAAGGCTGGACTTCTGGCAAAGTCTGCCATTCGTATTCTGAACGGTCTGTTTTCACCAGTGAAATAAGCACTTGTTTTTTGTCCGGTAAAAACTGTACAGGGTGATATGCACAGGAAATAGAAAAAGAAGAGCGCCAAAACCGCTGTCAGAGATTTGGCCAATGAAAGGAATTAGACCGGAAGGATATAGCGAATTCAGTGACGAAGAGGTTTTTAATCAGTTCTTTCAACCGCTCGCATTAGTGCCTTTTTAATCTTGCATTCAATGTTGCATGACGATGCAGGCTGTGAACAGAAAACTCGTTAAACATGCATCATTGTTTTGTTTATTATTTCGGCTATGAAAGATTGGTTAGTCGGGCCTACAATACCCATATCCCAAACCAATGACCCCCACTGAACGCCATAGGTGTTTGTCTAAAAGTGCATCGACCTATCTCTGTAAATGCGGTTTGAAAAATAGGGCACGATTATTTTCATTTAGTGTCGGTGATCGTATGACTTATTTCTTTTTGGCTGGGATTCACAAGCCTATACCCGTTTTTCTTATCTAATAAAATATAGATGCTTCTATGAAATTACGTCTAGAAAACACGATTCAGTTTGGCTTTGAAAAAGTCGAGCAAAACTGAATATTCTTAAGTCATATGTGCCTTCATGCGTACTCTGTTAGGAACTTAAAGCGCACTGAGTGGCCCTTTGTAGGTCAAAGAATTAGCGTGTTCGATGTGATCACGTTGCGTATCCCAAGAGCGGCATCATACGCCCAATGTTAAGACATTGCACAATCATCGTGAAAACACCTTTAACGCTCTGACTGGCAAAATTCGGTATAACACATTCTCGCGAGTCACTACTCGATTGTATAAGTTTATAAAACTAAAATTTTAGCAACAGATTTCAAAAAATTAAGTATTGAGTAGTTTAGCGTGCATATTATTGAAAGATATTCATTTATATGCTTTGGATGCCAGAACATGTGAAATGTCCTCTGACTCTGTTCTCTGCCAAACCACCATATGACTTTAAGGATACATATTTTCAGTTGAAAGCACGCTGAAAAATGTTGATCTGCTCTTTATAACGGTCAATGTTTACTGCATTTCGGAAATAAAGATAAAAATTGCAGACAATTTTTTTACCTGAAAACCAAACCGGGCAATAATCCACTTATTTCTGCGAGCATGAAATGTAAAAAGGACGTGATATCTTTCATATGAATGCGAACATGCATGGGCATTACGAGGGAAGCATGATAAATACATGCACCACTAAAAATATTTAGTTGCCATGTATGACACAAATTTGTTAAAATCTGCGCTGGTCACCAAATCAAGTACTTCTTTCCATTCGAATATATGTATAGGAGGACATTCAACGAGATGTACAAATTGGTTCTAATTTTCGTTCTCTCTTATTGCAACTTTTTTAAGGTGAGACGGCGGATTTTTGTCGGCTGTCCATATGGACGTTGATAGTGTTCATTCAGTTAGCAAACAACGATGGAAGGTTTTTAACATGGCCAATTTGAAAGATTCTCTAAAACGATTGCCCTGGAAATGGCACCTTTCTGAGTCAAGACGATGTGCTACCAAATACCGTATCAGTTGGATTGGAGCACCACGCTTTGTAGGCGCCTCACAAATATATCCATAGTTGCCGTCCACACCATGGCTTTATGTTCAAATGGATAGATAATTATTCGAACAATATCGTAGAATTCCGTCAAAAGAGACGAGGTGGTTGCCTGAGACTTTCGCAATCAATAAAGCCTGGTAGGATTGAAGAGACATTTCGGCAACAGAAGAATTAAGCTCATAAAAGTCTTTGAGATCTACGAAAGATTATTAATTATTTTCAAACCGGCACCGGTGCGAAGACCCAATATCTACGTTAACAAATAGCAACTTTATGGAAATTATAAGCATAAAAGAAACAGCAAAGGCCCTATTACATTACTGAGAAGTGCTTATTTTTTAAAAGGGCTGAAAATTACAAAACCCTTAGAAATGTTTTTTTTTACTGTGCAATTATCAGGTTCTCGAAATATAGAATGTCTGCCAACCCAGCAAGATTTAATTTTCATGACTTCACAAATAGACTTATGTATGAACATAGTGTTTTAGTGAAGTCCAATTTTTATTATCGTTTAGAAATTACGGTGCATTTAGGTATGGCGGTCTGCAAACAGCCTGTTTTATGAGTATGAATTCCAAAACGGTTTCTTGATCATCCGTGGTAAACTTTTCGCTTCAGTATTGATTGAGATGGGGTTCAATAAGGCAAACGGGATGCTACCTAATTTCGCCGATAAGAACGCCATAAGAGCGAACGTTTTCATAGCAGCACATGTTGCCAGGCGGGTCACTGACTAAAATAATCGTAAAAATACACTTTTGCGCATATAAAGAGAAATCTTCTTCCGTAATTTGCACTTTTCGTTTGTTCTGTATTACGTAAAGCTTCAAATCAGTCCTGCAATTTCGCTGAATGATTCATGAATTTAAGGATTTTTACTCAATCGCCAATACAGGCAGACTTTTTACTAGAAATTTTTTAGAACCTTTAAAAGAAGGTACTTCTTGAGGTTATTTACCAAAATTGTAAGCATGTAAGCATTCTCTTTCAGGTATGTCAGTTTAGTCGCAGATGAAGACTCATCAAATAAAAGGAGCGCCCATAGCAAACGTCAACAACGGCAGTCTGTCAAAGGATGTCAGTATCTTTGAATTTTTTTAATTGATGCAGCCAAGTGGAAATTAACACTTCTGACCGTTTCTTTCCCGTTGCCAAACAATACTTATATTTTTTCTGCTCTAAGCCTAAACAACATGCCTTTAACTTTATGTCGCGTTTATTTTCGATATATTTTCTTACTTCTAGACCCCGTTCTACGATTGTGAATGCACTGCAGAGAAGCTATATTAATGCTGATAGTTTTCTCAAGTTGCCGTTTTGATCGTCTCGTTTCTTAATTACGTATGTGCAGAAGCCAGAACACTTGAAAGCTAGTGTTACATATATTCAATACCGAAAATGACTGTTCGGTGGTGGTCGTTGCTGTCAAAATAAGTGAGGTTTTCCAGACGGAAAAACAGTTTGGTCCATTTTAACGAGGGATCGCCTGTGTGCCGTACTACTGCATTTTAGAGCTCCATATCGCATGGACTTGCTAACTTGAATCTTAAAGGTCTGGTTCTTTAGAAATAACCTGTGTTTTACCAGACAGATTTCCATAATAGCATCAAGCAAAACGCCAACTGTCAAATGAAGAAAACTGTGTTCAGTAAAATTCTTTAAAACAAATACGCTCAAATGCGCACCCAAAGTCTAGGACAGGTACTAGCATAATAAATTCTTCGACTGCATTGCAACGTGCCCACTCGCTCAAATTTATGAACATTTTGTTTGTCACAGCTACGTAGACACTTTTTTACACAAGAAAATGACCTTTACTTGACGAGGTTGCACGAGCGAGCAAAAAGTGTGGCGTTTTAGATGTCCGAAATTCTTTTGCCACTTTATGTCATCAAGCTTTATGAGATTGGTTGCGTACTGTGCATTCTAATCGTTCGCCTCCCATAACTACCTTTCACCGTTCCTTGGAATCGTATGCATTTGGGTTTACGTCGAACAACCTTAGAAGGTGGATTAACACAAAATCGATGAATTTTAATCTTTTGAGAGCGCGTTTATCCTGAATCATAGATACATACATACTTGTAGTGATCGTTAGCGTTTTAGTTGACCTGAATGGGGATATTGCTGGATAACGATTTTTAATAAACTAGTAACGCTCAAAAACACTCTGCTTCCTATCCGTCTCTGCACCTTAGTGCATCAATATGCTAGTGAGCTTATTTTTAGTTAATGCCGTAAAGCTGTTTAGTACGTCTGGTTTGTGCTTGGTGATGGCATGGATTCCGGTTTATGTCAGACGGCCTTTTCGAAACAGCCTGCAATTTTGTTTTGCTATTGTAGACTGTCCGTAAGTTGTGGCATCATCTAACAAAAAAGTAGTCCGCAAAATGCATAACTGATGGCCACGCCAATGGTAATTACTTTAAAGTTTGACTAAAAAATCAGAAGCTATCAAAGTCAAAGGGGAGGTTTGTATGTTTGCGACATCTATAAGGCTTGACAGCCCACTTGTTTGAAAGCCTGCATTTGAGTGCTTCGATGCATCTGCTGGAAGGGTCCCACATGGTCACGTCGGCACACTATTTTATATTTTTCCAAGGATTAAAATATTAGTATGCTGGACATTTACAGCTGTTGCCGCAGACCAAGATGGTTTATCCATGTTTTCTCAGACACTGACCCGACTGCAAAGAAGTGAATTCTTTCCGCACAATCCGCAATAAACAAGGATATGGATGAGGGATATTTGAAATTAACTCACGCACCAGACGATGTCGAGACTTCTACTCAGCCGACGGATCATTTGCAAAAGCGACATTTTGTAAAGTGGGATAACTACTGCATATCCAATGTAAAAACTTTCGTTACCAACACTGGGATTCTTTGTTTGTATTCGAACAAACCTACTAACTTTGAATAAAAACCCGGCGTGTGCTTGCAAGAACAGGTCATGCATAACACATTTAGGTGGACTAGCAATGTCTGCCAGCTACTTGCAACCAGCTACAGCATCAAAAGAGCTAACCGGGTAGGTCAGCGGAAGTGAGTTTGACGCAGCCCATTTACTCACTAAAGACAAAGTTGGCGGGTTTCTAAACAATCATTGTGAGTTAAAATTCGTGACCTGGGTAAAAGCCGGCTGACAGGATACCTATTACGGCAGAGACTCAGACAGCAAGGAATCCTTCTTAATATGACCTATATCGCAGTTCCTCTCAGATGAAATCCGAGACGATTGCCACTTGTTTCTGTGAAAACCTGTTGAATTGTATCATTGGCTGTGAGCAAACCCACCACTGCTTGGCCTGAATAAGTCTTGTTACCGTGCTGAGTACGGAGAAGAGAGTGAGGAAGATGCCTCGAAAGTCACCTACTATTATTGACTTATTCGAGAGCAAGTAACCACGCCGGCGTCGCCGTGCTGTGAAACACGCGGTAGACATCATAGC